>CM033728.1:4467065-5067065 GCA_019671005.1 Hibiscus mutabilis
CAATGAAATACAGTGCACTTAACTCGTTTAGTAGTAACCATCGTGTTTTCATGAATTTAAAGTAAAGAAAAAAGCAAGGAGTGACAGAAGGGACCTATAAGCAAATTATCGGGTCTCAAATCTACAGAGAAAAGTCTAGAAGATAGTGACAAGTCAAGAAAACAGAATAATGCCCCTGTCAATAACAAGAATTCTTATTTATAGCTTACTAAAACGTAAAGTTAAAGGTGCTACCAATTCTAAAATACAGTTACTTAAAACCTTCCAATAGGGCTTAGATGTGGGAAACACTATATCTCATTAGTGGCCGAAACAACCAATTCAACTTAATAAAAGACAAACATTTTAACAATAGAACAACCAAACAATAAGAGAGGTGAGAATTATCAGAGTTTATTTGTGCTATTGTTACTCTACGATAAGTATATTTGTATTAGAAAACAATTATTTTCGTAAAACAGTTTCGACATTAATATCATACTTAAAAACTTTTAGTGGCAGTAATTAGTCAATCAAAACTTCATTCTCTTTTTCTCTTGTCCCCTCTTGGATATTAAAAGCTAACAAATTATATAACTGATTTCAGAGATGGTACAAAACTCTAAAATGCAAAGTTATACAAGTTGCATATAAACAACCACAATTAATAAATGCATCATACGATCATTTTGTTCAAAAGATGCCTATCACTCTTGACTGACACTCTGGTTAAAACTAGTAAGCGGTCGTAAAAGACAAACATTTTAACAATAGAACAACCAAACAATAAGAGAGGTGAGAATTATCAGAGTTTATTTGTGCTATTGTTACTCTACGATAAGTATATTTGTATTAGAAAACAATTATTTTCGTAAAACAGTTTCGACATTAATATCATACTTAAAAACTTTTAGTGGCAGTAATTAGTCAATCAAAACTTCATTCTCTTTTTCTCTTGTCCCCTCTTGGATATTAAAAGCTAACAAATTATATAACTGATTTCAGAGATGGTACAAAACTCTAAAATGCAAAGTTATACAAGTTACATATAAACAACCACAATTAATAAATGCATCATACGATCATTTTGTTCAAAAGATGCCTATCACTCTTGACTGACACTCTGGTTAAAACTAGTAAGCGGTCGTGCAGTTATTAACAAAAGGAGATTTATATTACTAAGAGGAATGCAGAAAAATGTAAGCCTACCCAAAAGAAGTAAAACCTAGTGGAGCCTCATATGGAAGGTTTTAAGGTTCTTTTAGTAATGCTTGTACAACACTTAAACAAGATTATGCTACTAAACTCCCATGAATATAAATAACACCATGACGATGCCAAGTACGAAGTCTTACCTCTATTTGATTGTCCCTTATTAACACTATAACCACCAACATAACCAGGAGAACTTTTACCCGGAACATCAGAAGTGGTACTACCAAGTCCATAACCAAAGGAACCAGAACCATCTCGCTCGGAAGTTGATGATGGCCAATTGGTATCCCCATAAAATGAAGCACCACCATAAATGTCAGCAAAGGCTCCATCATACCCACCATTTGATGCTGCATACGATGATGTTGGCACCACATTGGTCCCAGTGTTTCTCTCATACCCTGCAGTCCCCAACCCGAAGCTGTTATCACCACTTCCATAACTGAAATTCACACTATTGGTAGATGCATAATTCCTTCCACCTTGACTGGAAATTGGAGAAGAACTACAATTAATTCCATTATTTCCAAAGGCACTTGCTCCTATACTCCCACTTCCGGATCCTGCATTGGCACTGGAACTAGCAGCATTTGCATTATAATTGAGCCCTCCGTTTCCCCAAAGATTCCGGGTCACTGAGCTGAAAAAGGAACTATTACCTCCACCTCCATTACTTCCGTCATAGCCAATAGGATTACCATACCTATTCGTATTACCAATATAATAAGGGCTCATTCCTCGTCCATAGTTGCTAAAATTTGCACCATTTCCAAAATTTGGGTTCAACCCTGGCTCGAAGTTCATGCCGATTCCAAAACCAGGACCAAAAGGAGGAAACCCACTTCGAACACCAGCAACAGGGCTGAATCTACCATCCATTCTAAGTCCATAGGCTCCAAGGCTATTAGGATTATATCCCTGAGTGTAGCCATTGAGAAAGGTGTTGGCCCTATTCAAACCATAGTTATAAACACTAAGGGGGCTACGAGTAGGGCCAGGCGATAACTCTTTGGGAACTGCTCGTTTAACCTCAACCATTTTACCATTCAGTTCATGAAAATTTTTTAGCAACACTTTATCCACTGCCTCTTCTGAATCGTAAGTGATGAATCCGAAACCCCTAGGCCTTTGAGTGTTGTGATCATACATCACTACAACATCTGTGATATTCCCAAACTGATCAAAATACTTCTTGAAGTCACTCTCTGTGACTGTAGATGCTAAACCTCCGACAAAAATCTTTCTTGTGCGGCCTGGACCAGGAGAACCCTGGATGCTACTAGTGCTTCTACTCATAATGTTCTGGTCATCCCTAGGAACTGCCTTTTTTGCCTCAACCTGTGCATGAGTAACTCAATGATGAAAATTAATCCTTCAGGGAAGAAACTGTTTCAACTCAGTATAGACAATTATACTAAATTACAAGAATTACAAACATAACCACTTTTTTTGCGAAGGAAAAGATAAATAAGAGAAAGCATGAAACAGTACATTGGACAACATCCATATAAAGAGGTTTGCTTAAACTTAAAGATCAACAACTTACCATCCTGCCATCAATATTATGTTTCTCCTTGATGACTTTCTCAGCAACGGCTGGGTCGGAGAAAACTATGAAACCGAAACCACGAGCTCGCCCTGTGGTCCGATCCTTCATGATAACTGCCTCTACCACTTCACCAAAACTGCTGAAATACTCCTTGAGGCGCTCTTCATTGGTGTCCCAAGATATTCCACCAATAAATAGCTTACCATTCTCAGACATCTTTCTCTACATTATAGAAAAACTAGTTTGATCAATATAAACTCCAAACCATCCGCAAATATAAACCAAATACAAACTTCAACGGTCAAATTCATTGCTGGATCAAATGCAATGTATGAAAATTTCACTGCAACAACAAACCAACACCAAAATGCTCCTTGTTCATGAATCAAATTAACAATATCAAATCAAAATCATGTCTTTTGTTGACTATAGCAATCTAATCACAATAATGCAGATAGAATTCAATACCTTTTGTCTAACAAAAAGTTTAATCCGATACGCAATGAAAATTTCTCTCGGATTCAAAGCTAAAAACAAACAGATCCTTCAACGGTCAATAAACCGACCAACCCAGAATTTAGCTTCACCTGGAATTCAGAAATGAAAGAGGCAAAAACCCAAAACCCAGAGGGATGATCAATCAGAAACCTGATATTAGATGTAAAAGTTTATTGCAAATTTAAGCAAAAGGTTTAAAACACAAATCCAGATTCATAAAAAAAAAAAAAAAGAACCCACCAATCAAAGCAAACCCAAGTGCCAAATCTTGCAAACAAACTAAGATCCGAAAGGAAGCACAATAAGAATAAGAATAGAGGAGGTTGATTTCATCCTCTTTGTTCTCTTCTATTTTCCTTGCCCCTTCAAATAATATTTCCTTCTTTTCAATTTTATTATGTCCTTTCTTATAGTAAAAAATCTACTTTTTAACACCCAAAATGCAAATTCAATTTAAAAATATTTTATATAAATTTGTATTATATAAATGCAACAAGGAAAGCATAAGGAAAAAAAAGTTTTGTTTGGATAGAGAGAAAAATAAAATGCCTGAAAAGAGGAAAACACATAGAAAGCCTCTTAGAAAAAAAAAAGAAATATCTTTATTTTTTCTTTTACATATTTATTTTTGGATAATTATTCGGAATGCTAGATGTAAAAATTTTGTTTTCTACTTGCGGCTTCTAAAACTGTCACGAATACTTTTTAAGGGCTCTAAATCCAAAATTTTAAAACTTAATCATAAACATTAAAACTATACCCCTAAACTTTAAACTTTAACATCTGAACTCTATAAATTAGGTGATTGTTTTCTACTGTCAGTACATAAAATATTTTTTTATTTTTATTAAGGAATTTGATTTTTAAAAAAAATATCAACATTTTTTAAAAAATATATTCATGTTTTAAAACTTATTAAAGGGATGGAATTAATAAATAAAATTCGTCTGTCTCTTTTATGTAGCTCTTTATATACTCCATCAGTAATTTTATATCACGTGTATTATCAGTAAAATATAAAAAATTAAAAAATTATTAATACACGTAGCATAAAATTATTAGTGGAACATATAAATAGACACATAAAAAGACATCCGAATTCTCTTTGAAATTAATAAAAACATACTACTATAATCTTAGTTTTAACAGGGACTAAAGGTCCCTGAAGCCGAAGAGCATGCGCACGTCTTTCTTAAGCGAGGCGCACTTTATATTAAATAGTATAAATATTATTAATATCAATTTAAATATAAATAAATAAAATGAGAATAAAAAACCATATGTTCTATATTAAAGGATGGAAATAGGTATAAATTTTATTTGCAATATTTTAATTATAAAATTAAATAAAATGAGAAATAAGAAATAATTTTTTTTATAAAATTAATATGAATGAAATTGTAATTAATTATAAATTTTAAAACAGTTTAACTCTAATATAAATTATTATTTGAAAACTTAAAAAATATAATACATTTTGGGGTCAATTTATAATTTATGAAAATACAAGAAAATAATCAAGGCATGTATGAAAAATCTGATTGAACTTGTGATTTTATTTAAAAAACATTGTGATTTTGTTTAATATGATTTTACTTAAACGGTGTAGTTTTGTTTAGTGTGTAGTTTTAGGGTTTTGTATTGTTTTTTCTTTTCTTAATTTTGTTATTCTTCTTCACGAAAAATTCCTCAGTCATTCTTTTTTACGAAAAAATCTCAACTTTATCGTGTTCTTTTGTACCGAGGTCTTTTTAATCCAGATTCCTACTCTAGCTCTCCAATTCCTTTAGACGAGAGAACCGCGTGCCTTGTGTCACGGCCATACCTTCGTTCACTCGACAAGTAGGTCGTGCGGCACTAGGAAGGGACGTTTCCCGACCAAGTCAGCCCTTGTTCTCTGTGTATCCTTGTTCACTCGGTAAGTAAACCGTGCGACACTTGAAAGGGACGCTTCCCGACCGAGTCAACCTTACTCTTTATAGATCTGTTCAAGATAAAACAAGCAACGCGTCAGGTCTTAAGCCACAACATAATCCCTCAAGCCACGAGTCGATACCGTAGGGCATAGCGGATGCCCATAGTCGACCCCCACCTTCCCCCGAAGGAAAAAGTAGTTTTATTAAATAAAAGAAATATTCGAGTTACAAAAGAAGACTCACCCACACCATCGACTTGGGCGGTAGGGGCCGCCTCGATGGTGTATAGGATACGTACATGTACCAGTGGATCAGTCCAAACACTGTCGACTGTCCACCCCTACATATATGCGAAAACAACTTTATGGAAATGACCCAAGTAGACACTGAAATGCTTGAAACGGGGACATTATTCCCTAACTATGGAAATACATACTCTTTTCCCTAAACGTAACAATGATTGAAACGATGACAACTTATTACCTACTCAACCATGGGGCCTTATACATAGCTAGCCACGGTATATCTACTCGGTTGTGGCCCTATACAGGGGGTGACCACAACATTCTCCCCCACCTAATTTGTCGACGTCCTCGTCGACTTGGCAGACTTGAGCTTCACGTTTCCCGGAAACATCTACTCCATCCCTGTATAATTGCATTGCTGACAACGTCTTCCCAGTAGCCTTTGGAAGAATTTTGGCCTCTGTCACTCCTGGTTGCTCCCCTTGGAAGATCAAACAACTCGCCGAAGGGACGGGAACGGCTTTCACACATATCATGAAGCCCAAACCTATGACGACATCAAAGTCATCCATAGGGACTACTGTGTAGCTAATCTTTCCCTCTCATGATCCAATCTTGGTCTTCACATTATTTACACTTCCCCATATACTTGATGCTTCAGAGTTCACAACTTTTATTCACCCCACATCATTGGTCAGAGTCAGATTGCACCTTTCCGCTTCCTCTGGAGAAATGAGGGAGTCAGTTGCTCCTGTGTCTACCAAGGCCTTTGTGACTTTCTCATTCAAAACTATGTTCACATACATCAAGCCTCTCCTTGGTTCTGTCCTAGCCTTGTCTTGTTCTGTTTGCATAGAATATAAGAAACGGATAGAACCCATTCTAGCTGGTTCATCCCTCTTGTCATCCAATTGGTGGCCAACCTGGTCCAAACCTTTTGGAGTAGTTCTCAACGCCGATAGTGCACTCCTCTGTGGACATTCTGCCAGTCGGTGAGGACCCTGACAAAGAAAGCAGCGTAGCCGTCGCCTAGAGGAATCATTATTCTGTCCTCTATCTCTTCCCCAAGTTGAAGGTTTCTCTACTCGTGCCACTTTATAACTTGCTATCCAACTGCCATTGCTGTTACCATGGTCAATGCCATTACCAGTACTATTGCCATTGACATTACCATTCTCATTGCTCCGACTACTGCCATCGCCACTTGCGGGTGTGCCCTTACGCTTTGTGGAACATTCACTGTAATCACTAAGTCGTTCGGCAGCAGCCATCGCCTCAACCACATTTTGCGGTCTTTGTCTCTGGACCTCTGTTCTCGCCAACAATTTGAGTCCTTCTAGGAAGTAGAACATTTTGTCATGTTCGGCCATATCCTTGATGTCTAACATTAACGCGGCAAACTCTCTCACATACTCACGTACTGCCCTTGTGTGTGAGAGATCTCTCAACTTCTTCCGTGCATTATACTCCACATTCTCTGGGAGGAATGCATTCTTCAATTCCTTCTTCATCTCCTCCCAAGTCTTGACGGAGCACATATTGCCATCGAACTTGGACCGCCACCACAACTTGGCATCATCTGTCAAATACATCGAGGCAGTGGAAACCTTGTCCTCATATGATGTCGTATGTACTACTCGAAAGTATTGTTAAATGTCAAATAAGAAATTCTCAAGTTCTTTGGCATCTATGTTCCCTTCAAACCGTTGGGGATCTGAGACCTTGGCCCTCTGGCCCCTGTCACCTACAGTTGAATTGCCTATGGCCACTTGGACTAGGTTGACAAGACATATGAGTTCCGCCAACTCATTCTTAAGGTCACTCATAGCTTATTTTGCTTCATTATTGAGTTCCTTTATGGCATCCGCCAGTTCCTGTTGAGCTTCCTCAATTTCCCTAACGCGATCGCTCGTGACCATATGAGCTCTCATGGCAGCTACTGCAGCTTCCAGCTCTTCAAATTTAGCAGGGTCAACCGACCTATTGCTTCGACTTTTAGCCATTTCAAAAGTAAGTATGCACCCTTGTATCCTGTAAGCACAGCCAAGCACCATTGTGCCAAGGAAAGAAAATAATTGTCAGGTTCTCAATAATCAAGTTAGACACTATTGTGCCACAAAACCAACAACATTATTCTTTTCAACACAACAAGCGCCTCTGCGCTGAACATAAATGAGCCCTATAGTGGGTTACTTTCCACGTGACATCATGATAGGATAATCATTTTTGGTTAACGACAAACACCTCTGTGCACTGTTTGCAATATGATTTCCAAGCATGCATCAACGATTCACAAGTAGTCAGCTTCTCAATACTGAGGTAAACATAGTGATTAACGACAGACACCTCTTGTGTATTGATTTCACTATGACTACCCAGCTAAGACTTCAAGACATATTGAGTGCCTCTGCACCAAAACAACCATAGTATGTAACGTCAGTCACTTTCGTGAACTGATGACACTATGTTTGAACTCGTTTGCACCTCCGTGCAATAAATGATAAGTGCCTCCACACTACGACAACCATGGTGGTTAGCGTCAGTCACCTCCGTGTACTGATCCCACCAGGTCCAACTCGTTAGCACCTCTGCGCAATAAGGAATAAGTACCTCTTGCACTGAAACAACCATGGTGGTTAGCGTCAGTCACCTCCGTGCACTAACCAACCCTCAATTTATTTAACATTGCTGACTCACCCAACCCACTCCTTTTACGAGGGCACTTGGTGTGGAGTTCAACCATCTAACGTCGTACAAAGTTTAAATTCACATCAACCCGGCTCGAAAGCCTTGCTTTGATACCAAGTGTCACGACCATACCTTCGTTCACTCGACAAGTAGGTCGTGCGGCACTAGGAAGGGACGTTTCTCGACCAAGTCAGCCCTTGTTCTCTGTGTATCCTTGTTCACTCGGTAAGTAAACCGTGCGACACTTGAAAGGAACGCTTCCCGACCGAGTCAACCTTGCTCTCTATATATCTGTTTAAGATAAAACAAGCAACGCGTCAGGTCTTAAGCCACAACATAATCCCTCAAGCCACGAGTCGATACCGTAGGGCATAGCGGATGCCCATAGTCGACCCACACCTTCCTCGAAGGAAAAAGTAGTTTTATTAAATAAAAGAAATATTTGGGTTACAAAAGAAGACTCACCCACACCATCGACTTGGGCGGTAGGGGCCGCCTCGATGGTGTGTAGGATACATACATGTACCAGTGGATCAGTCCAAACTCTGCCGACTGTCCATCCCCTACATATATGCGAAAATAACTTTATGGAAATAACCCGAGTAGACACTGAAATGCTTTAAACGGGGACATTCTTCCCTAACTATAGAAATACAGACTCTTTTCCCTAAACATAACAATGATTGAAACGAGGACAACTTATTACCTACTCAACCATGGGCCTTATACATAGCTAGCCACGGTATATCTATTCGGTTGTGGCCCTATACATGGGGTGGCCACAACACCTTGCACCTCACAGCGTAAAAGTGATTTTTCTAACGCCTAATAGTGTCTGCGCTTAAGGTGCACTTTTTAGAACAAAGCTTATAATAACATCGTACAATTAAAAAAATGTATGGTTTGAAAATGTATTTAATTCTTAAAAATGTATATAATGGATATTTGATTGAATTCAATAAAAAATTATAATTAAACTTCTCTTTATATATATATTGTCACGGAGCTAGACTGCTGCTAGTAAGCTTGTGTGGCCTTAGTCGCTTTCTTAATCTAAAGTACGGCTAAGTCACCCTAGAACTCTAAGCAAAATGGCTTAGAACGATGCGAAAACGAAAGAACAATGATGGCTAGCAAAAGTAAAGGGAGAGAGTATGAGTGAATGCTAACTTGTATTCCTTAATCTGAAGTGAAGAAGCGAGTAAATGAGGTGGGGGTGAGCCTCCTTTTATAGTTGGAGCCCTCTACAATCAATGGTTGAGATTATATTACATCAACGGTCAAGATAAGAGCCTATCTTATCTACAAATCTATTTGAAATTTAAACAGAAAATAATGTGGAATTTATCTACAATTAATTATGGATAATTAACATGCCTTATCCATTCTCTAAGGTGGATGGGCTAGTTTTTTGGGTCTTCTAGAAGGCCCAAAACGTGGTAAAGATGGTAATGGGTCATCTTGAGTGAACTTGTCTTATTTATGGGCTTGTAGTCCGCGACATTCTCCCCCACTAGTTCTAACGACGCCCTCGTCGCGCAGCTGGAATGAAATTGGTCAATCTGATCTCAAAATTGCCATAAGGCTTTGGCAGGTTCCCAGCTCTCTTCACTCGAGGGAAGTCCCTTCCACTGAGCAAGGTATTCATGCCTTGGCCGATGTCTCACTTGATGAACGGCTCTCTCTACGAGGATGGCTTATACTTCTTTATCGTATGAGACCTCACTTCGACTGGCACTTGGTGTGACTTACCCTGATCTGGATTCTCCTCATCTTGATGATACGATTTCAACAAACTCAAATAGAACACAAGATGAGATCGTATGGTCGGTAACAACTCTAACATGTAGGCCATGGTGCCTATCATCTTCACAGCCTTAAACAACCCCTTATATTGTCGCACAAGCCCCTTGTGATTCGAGTTGCGCAATATTCCAGTCAATTTGGCAAGGACTAGATTGCCAACTTTAAAATTCACGTCTCAACGCTTTTGATTGGCCCACTTCTTGGTCTGCTTTCCTGCTTTCCTACCTTGTACACCTATAATGTGTACCGATACGGTTTGTTAACCAATTATTCCAAGGATTCCAGTGAGCAAAATGAGTACCGGTACGGTACGACCTATACCGATACTTTTTGTTAATTTTTTATTCTATACCGATATGTTTGCCTATGTACCGGTACCCTTTTGTTGCAACGGCTTTTTCTTCTTTTGGCAGGTACCGATACGAGTGCTCGTGTACCGATACCCAGTGTTGTCAAACATCATTTATTGCGAAAAAAATGTAGCCAATGGCTCTATTCAATATCATGACCACCCAAACGACTAGAAATCAATGAGGGGTTTAAATCAAGTCTCCAAAGCTTCTTCAACAACAAGACAACTATCCAAAACATTCCAAGCACATATCCAACCTCTTAGTGCTTTTATTGTAAAATTCTTGTAACCCACTTGAGTGATTTTTATTATATTTCTTTTTTCATCAAGTTTGGGGTTTTAGTGAACTTTGAATTGTGCAAACATTCATAGTTTGCTTCTTTGTATCCACCTTTAGGAAAAATGGGTCACTGACTTTGGAGTATAAGTTTAGGTGTTTGTGAGGTTATCTCCTTTCGCCTAAAAGGAAAGACAAATCGGTGAATTTTTAAAAATCCTTAGTGTGGATAGCTAAGGTAGTGGATGTAAACCTTGTTTAGAAGGTTGAACCACTCTAATCACTTGCGTAAATTTTCTTTCTTTTTGCTCATTACTTCCATCAAAATTTTAATTGCCAATTCACCCCCTCTTGGCCATTTCCATTGATTGTTCAACCCAACATGTACCCACTGGAAATTCTGCACAAAAATGTTCAAGTTTACTTAGAGGGGTCAGAAAATTGAGGACTAATGTTTAATACCTCGCTTATGCTACATCATGACATAATTAACCTAATAAGCGAACTTTCGATCTTGTATATCTTCATAACGTGTAACAATTCGATAAACATGAATGATGATATATTGACAGTTAGTAACAATATGAGGTCTTTAGGATCAAATTGTTGTTGTGTGACGGATAGGAATTTTCTTGATAGAGAATGATTGGTGGGATTCAAATACCCAAAAAAAGTATGATGCAACACCATAGTAAGTGATACCAAATGTATGTTCTCGATACTTGTGTCATCGGGCCCCATTCGAAGATACACGAGGGTAATTCCGAGTATAGAGTGTACGTTCCTGACGCTTTGTATCCCCGGGCATCACTCTGAGTGTATGTTCCAAATGCTTCATGTCCCCGAGCTTCACTCAAGTTTTGTATATGATTGTATTGCATATTGATATTTATGGCATGTGTATGCATTGCTTCTTGATGTAGCATGTTTTATTTAGGTGGCTAATGGTAGCGTCTTATATTGTTATTATTGTCATCTCATAATTTCTAGTTACGTACTCAAGTTTATAATTTGCATAAAGCATAGTAGAGTATTAGTCTACCACTGAGCTTTGTAAGCCCAACGTTCGGAATCGTTTTTTTTTGTTCACATGTTTTATTTAGGTTTGGCACATTACTTGGAGAAGCACTATCGGAGTAGGATTTCAGCACATTGTCTCATCAGAGTACAGTACTTAGATTATTGGGCTATGTATTTGTATGACCCTATTATAATGTTTGTAACTCATATTTTGGATTTATGGAAATGAGTCGAATGTTTAAACATTTTTGAATTATTTTGAGCTCCCTTTAAATGTTTTGAATTATTATCTTTGTTTTAAATGTTTAGACTTGAATGGATTTGGAAATCAGCTCTTTTGGGCTAAATTAGGTCGAGAAATTTATGGTTATGGATTGGGCTTGAGGCCCAAATGTGACATCCGAGTTTAGGGTGTCACAAATTATTTGATGCACCATCACTAAAAAGTTTTTTTTCTCAAAAAACGAACTTCTAAAGCTGTCATGTATCCCTTTTTGGGCTCTAAACTCTAACCCCTAAATTTTAAACCCTAAACTATAACATTTAAACCATAAAATATAACCACAAACACTAAAACATTAACCCTAAAAATAACCTCTAAACTCTAAAAACCAGACTCGTGTAAAAACATTTTTCCACCTACAGTGTATAGAGTATTTTCCCTTAATGTTTTATTTTATACATGTTTTGTTCATTCCGAGTTTGGACAAATATATATTTTACAGTATACTGATTTTTAAGATGCTAGTCTAATTACGAAAACTATAAATAATTGTTAATTAAAAATAAAATTTCAATTTGAATATTATTTAATTATTTTCTATGATGCAATAATAGAAGTTAAACTTAAACTATAGTTTTAAAATTAATTTAATTATAAATTACTAAAAGAATGAATCCATTGCATATGTGATAAAAAAAAGTATATTTTGTTTTTCTTACATGTTCCAAACCTACTTTTTTTACACGAAGGAAGGGCTTGGTCAAACAATAATGGAGGGCCCTTGTACTACATATACCAAAGTCTGAAAATATTTATTGTAAAAGGGAAAATGATCGACCATCAACATTTAGGTTTGAATTTTGAAGATATTATTGGGCTTAGAAGGGACGGCTACGAATATGGACGAAGTCAAAAAATTTTACTAGGAATCAAAATTGAATTTTAAATTTTTAAGAGGGTCAAAAAATAGTTTTACCATTTTGTTAACTAAAAAAATCTTTTTGGGATTAAAATAAAACTTTTCCAAACTAAGGAGGGCCAAAGAACTTTTTTTTTATCAATGCTCGAATATGATTACTTACTATGTTTTACAAAATTGAACTAAAATGTAAAATATGATAATTATAATGTATTCTAGACCTAATCCAAATATGGCAAGACCTCACAGTTTCCAAAGCTCCTCATTGTCATTGAATCAGTCTCATTTGACAAGGTAACTCAATTCTAAATGTCAAATTCTAATTTTGGTCCTTTTACTATGTTTAAATTTGAATTTTAGTGTATATATTTTAATATGACATACTTTGGTATTTGCTTTTGTAATATTGTTAGTTAGTCCGAGTAATTAACACCGTTAATTATTTCAATCATAATGCTAACATAGATCTTTCTTCTTAAAAGTACCGCTAATTAATGGTATTATAAAAGTAGAGAGGCCAAATCGTGACAAGATAAGATACGTAGACTAAATTTAAAACTTGGTAGTACAGTAAAGGGACCAAAACCATAATTTGATCATCCTTAAATGAATTAGATTTAGGGTATGTTTAAACCGCATAAAATCATCCGCCGTTTTATGCTCTAACACTAAAAGAAACAATTATTGAGGTGCCAACAAAATTGGATGCCAACAATATTAACGCTTAAATATTTTTGATCTTATGTCTTTTTTATATTGTACTAACAACAATATCAATCAAATTATACTCAATCCATCATTCATATATATATCTTCGTGTGTGGAACATGGTGTTCTCATTTTTCTTCTTTCATGTTCCCACTATATATGTATAAAAACTCAACCACATATTTTGTTGTTTGAGTTTTTTCCTTAGAAGTCTTACCTCATTTGCACACTATGCAAATCCATTAAACCCTTCCCATGATTACTACAACATTAATCAATGGGTTTTGTTCATTGGGATTATGTTTTATCACTCTTACCCCCATAGCTAATCCCTCTTCTTATAGATTCTAACATCCATATCCCTCCCACCCCAAAGATCAATTGGAATCTTTTTAAGTTTTAGATCAATTTGAGGACTTGAATGCAAATTTTGCACACCCTATTGCACTAAAACAAATAAATAAAGAACCAAATTAGTGGTCTCATTGGAAAAAATGATGATATTCATCTTAGAAAATCCTAATTTGAACAACTTTGTCTGTCTGCAAAGTATGTGTCTTATCAAAGGGTTAAAAATATGAACATATACTACTCTGTAATTACATTAAGACTATTAAAAAACAAGGGTAAACTACATCAGTAGTCACCGAACTATGGTTTCTTTCCTATTTTGGTCACCGAACTATTTTTTTGGCAAAAACATCACTAACGTTATGTTTCCTTCCTATTTTGGTCACCGGCTGTTATTTTATTTTTTTAATTTTCCATGTCATTTCTTCTCTCTCCTCGTAAGCAATATATGTTATTTTATAATATTTTTATTCAAACTAACAGGATGGTGACACGTGTCACTGCCTGTTAGTGGAATAAAAGGAATGAAAAATCAAGCCCCTTATGCAGCCAGAGAGATTCGACTAATAGGTAGTTACACGTGTCACCATCTCTCTAGCTGCATGAGTGGCTTGATTTTTCATTCCTTTCATTCCTCTAAAAGGCAGTTACACGTGTCACCATCCTGTTAGTTTAAATAAAAATATTATAAAATAACATATATTGCTTACGAGGAGAGAGAATAAATGACATAGAAAATTAAAAAAATAAAATAACAACCGGTGACCAAAATATGAAGGAAACATAACGTTAGTAATGTTTTTGCCAAAAAAATAGTTCGGTGACTACTGATGTAGTTTACCCAAAAACAAATACGTAACCATTAATTAATTAGCTTATTGGATCACCACTAATTGAAAACATAATATTTATATATTAATTTTCATTTAATTTCTTTTTCTTCAAATGAATCGATGACGTGGCAAGAGTTCATTGGTGTTTGGGAAAGTGGAGGTTATAGACTTGATTCGATATAAGCCGAATTAAGCATATCAGCTTTAACTTGTTAATGTCAAAATCAACACTCGATACAAAGACACAGTATAAGATCAAACCCTGAAATTATTTCACAGCTGAGGTACACTATTTCGTACTTCTTCATGGACATATCTATATTCATCATTCGTACAGATACGTATACGTATAACGGTATAAGTATGTACCGTATATCAAACTAAGACAGGTGTTTAAGAAACAAAAATTAAATATCCGAGCCTTCAATTATCCAAAGATATCAAAGAAGAAGAAAAGAAAACAATTGTATTTGTATATGATAGGGTAAGTTAATAGTATTAAATCGTTACGACCGCATCGTAATGGTTTTGAAGGCCGCAACACCGCAAACCGTAACTGTAACCGTATTTAAAATTATAGTTATTTTTAGAAAAAAATCATGCCGCGACGCAATGTTGTTATGACGAACGTAATTTAATACTATTAAGATGATCTTTTACATCAAGATTGCATAACGCATGCTATCACTCACCATCAAATGATTCATCTCTGAGATTTGAGCAAAGTCATGACCGGAAACCCTGACTTCATCGGCGTCGTTAACGTGGGGTTGAGAGAAGCAAGAAATCAGTGTGAAGGGAGCTCTAACAACGCTGCAGACCACGGTAAGACATTTCCACGATCCATGAGTTCGCCTCCTATCCACGAAAACCGGCATCTCGTCGTCTCCATTGCTATTATTATTCCCTCCGACGACGACGACCACCATGTTCTCATCGGCTACACGGTGGCTTTTCTTGATGTTTTGAAGACTCCGTCGCAAAGCCACCAGCGTACGCCGCATTTCTCTCCGTGTTTCCGGGTATGGGTAAGAAGGAAAATTTTAAGAGATTTGTTTAAATGTGTGGGGGATTCTTGTGGTTTGAGAGGAAGAAATGGAACGAAGGGCCACCCTTTTGCAGACAGGTTTTTGATAATGACAAGTAGGTGGAAGTGTTGTTAGTGATAGTGTTTATCACAAAGGTTTTTGTATATTGTAACACTAAAAAATATTAAAAATGTAAATTCTAAGTCATACTCCTAAATTCTAAATCATAAACCTTACACCCTAAAAAATACACCATACCCCCAATTCCCTATACCCAAAACTTAATTTTTAGTGTGAGGTATAAATAGGAATACCAAAAAGGGTAGAAGATTTTTATTTGTTCATTGGGTTCTTTTTTCATGGCCATTTTATCGAACAAAAAACTTTTACCCTTTTTGGTGTCTCTTTCTCTGCCCTAACACTGAAATTTTAAATTTTAAACTCTAACTCTAAATTCTAAATCATAAACCCTAAAATATACATCACACTCCAATTCTCTAAATCCTAACCCTAAATGTTAACCTTAAAATCTAAACTTAATTTTTTAATGTGGTCATAAATAAGAGCACAAAAAATAAGCTGGTAATTTTTATTCCATTTTATCACCTAACATTTTTTTTCTAATGACCGGTTGAGACTCTTTATTATATTCATATGTCTATCTTATTGTGAATGGTGATATCAAATGAGTAATTGTTGCAATGATCGAGTAATTAAAAATATTTATTTGTTTTATTTTATGTGGGTTCGAATGTTAATATTTATTTTTAAAATAGTTATTGTGTTTAATGGTATTAAATTATTTTAATTGATTTTGTTATGTATTTGGATAATTATATACATATTCTTAAATCTTTTGACAATATACAAATACTCAGTATACAGAGTAATTAAACTCCTAAAATAAACGTCATCCATTTTTTTAATATTTTCATACATATTCTTTTGGTACATGGGGAATGATTGTTTTTGGGACTATATAGGATGAGATTTGAGAAAGTGATTGACCTGAAAGCTATTCCATTTTCTTTTCTTCTAACATAGTCATTTATTAATACCTACTATATCCATTGCTGTTCGTGAACCACGAGCTTTACTTTTTGAATTTTTTAAATAATAATAAAAATAACTCAAAATTATCAATTAAATTAATAAAATCTTGGTTTGTTGCATTTTATCTGGGACTAAATTCATTTAAATAATGATATATTAAGTTGGTGAACGAAAATTTTTATGAGAAAAACATTTAATAAATAATTACACATGAGGTGGTAGAAAAATTATTTATGATTTCATTAACAATGTATTGGATTTTTAAATAATATTATTTATTATTGATTTAATATTATTATATAAAATGTAAAAATAAATTATTTTACTTTAAACTATAAATATATTAATATTTTTAATTAAATTAATCAAATTAACTTTAGGTCTTTTCGCAAAGTTTATCTTATCTTAACGTTCTTTAGCTTTAGGTTATGGCAGTAAAATCATTAGCCCACCACCAACTAATCACATGATTTGTAACCGATTTGGATAGACTCTACTATACAAATAATTTTAATAATTTTTTAAATATTGATATCTAATTTGTTGACTGACTAATTCGAATCGAGTTTTACAAAAATTTAATATAGAAATAATCTTACTGACCCAATTTTTTCCATTCAAAACGTTATAATTCAAATTTCTGGCCTTACTTAAGGAACATATTACCTCATCTGACTAGACATTGTTAACCCGTGGTGTTATTAGCAAATGATTTATATAAAATATGATGCAAATAATATTACATATTTATATATGTATCTAATACATATTGAGGATATTGCTGAATGAATGGTAAAGCCCACTATTTTGGATTACTTGAAAATGGATAAAAATACCTTTCTCCAGCTATGTCTATGACTTATTGGATGAGACGCGTTAGGTATCTAAACCTATTTGTTATAATGACATACTAAATTTAAACATTATATTTTAAGAATTATTATTTTGATATATTTTATGGTGATTTTTTTAATTTCAAAAATAATTTAAAAAATTATATTCACTTATATTTTATTTATTTATTAAAACAATCAATAAAGCACACAACGTTTTACATTTTTTGATTAAATGGAGAAATAATTATATTCTCAAGGTTTATGCGGGTATTCGAATAATATGATCATTCTTAACCATTTGGCTAATTAATAGATCTCATAAAAATTGACAAATCCTAAATCTATCATAATCCTACCTAGAGGGGAGGGGAGGAGAAGGAAGGAGAGTGCTCCTAGCGGGTCTAGAACTCGTGACATAAAGAAAATGAAGGAATAAAAATGAGCAGTTTGCCCAACCGGCTAAATGTACTTGCTCATATTTTACAAATTTTTAATTTCATTTGTAGAATTATAAACGTATATTGTCACTATGTTAAATAATTATCATTTTAAAATGTAAAATATTAATAAATGTACTTATACACGTGTTAAACACTTGAAGTAAAGAAATTATATTATGGGTCATTCTTACCACGTCATATATGGTTCCAACTAATAAAACTCATCTATTTCATTAATTTTTTATGTCGCTTTTTTACCAAATAAATATTCACTCGTATTTATTGTAAATTAAATTAAAAAACAATTTTTATCAAGTGAATATTCATTTGGTAAAAAGATGGCATGGAAAAAAATTAATGAAGTGGATGAGTTTTATTGGTTGAGACCATGAATGACGTGGTGGGAAAAGCCCATAATATAATTTCTCCTTAAGGTGATACTGACCCCAACAAGTGGTCCAAGTGGAAAAGCGGATGATGTTCATCCTAAGAGATTTGGGTTCAATTCAATTTGTCTACAAGTTGTGTGTACATTGTCAAAAGATTAAGAATATGTATGAACATATAGTGCGTAATAAGGCACATGCTAATAACCCTTTATTCGTAATTTTTTTTAAATAAACTTTTCTTTATATATATATACATATAGTGTGTGTACATGTGTACTTTTTTTTACTAGTTTATAAACTTTTAATAAGGCACATGCTAATAACCCTTTATTCGTAATTTTTTTTAAATAAACCATTTTGGTTTTATGAAGAAAAAGTAATGGCTCCATGAAGAAACCATTATGCAATTTATATTATAATATCTAAAATTCTTATAGAGCTTCCTACTAGAATGGGACAATAATTGATGGAAAAGTAGATAAGATAAATCATTTAAATCTAAATAAATTTAGAAGTATTTTATGTGATTTTTTTATGTTTTAAAAATTAATCATAAAATATATTTTAAATAATTCATATAATATTTTAAAAATATATTTTCATAGAAATAAAACAATATCTTATGAGATATTTTAATTTAAAATTAATATTTTATATATTAAATATGTATTATTATATGCACTATTAATGAGTCCAAAGAATGACCTTATTGGTAAACGGTGATATGTTTTCCCTTAATTATATGGTTTTAAACAACATGCCATTATTTAATTCACCGACAATATATAAAATTATACACTAATACGTCAAATATTCATCAATTAAATTATCACTTTATAAATTTAATCCTTGAAAATTATGAATAAAAAGTTCACCTTAAATTCAATTTTATTTCCCATAAAAATAAGGTAAATATACATTTTTGGTACATATACTAGGTTTTAATGTTCAATCAAGTACTTAAACTTGGTATATTGCTCAAATTTGTATTTGAATTTGACTTTTTTCATCCATTATACTCCTCATTTTAATAATATCATCTCTAAAATTTAAAATTAAATTTTATCCTTAAAAGTACAATGTGACTTATTATTATAATCGACGCTTGTTGTTGTTGGTACCAAAATATATATTAATCCAAGTGGCCTTTGATTTAGGCCC
This sequence comes from Hibiscus mutabilis, assembly GCA_019671005.1. Classification (NCBI taxonomy): domain Eukaryota; kingdom Viridiplantae; phylum Streptophyta; class Magnoliopsida; order Malvales; family Malvaceae; genus Hibiscus; species Hibiscus mutabilis. The sequence goes on from CM033728.1 coordinate 4,486,552, forward strand.
AAAGGCAGTAGCCAGTGAAACTTGGTCACAAATTTCATTAGCCCATGGGCCCATCTTTTCAGAATTAACATCTAATGTGGCTCTATATGACCTTGGAAATACGATTGCCGTAACAAATAAACCATTAAAACTAGAATATAGCACACTTATTTAATGTTTTTTTTTAAATTGATTCAATGTATAAGGATTATATTGTAGATCAAATAAATAATTTATAATTATACCGATAAACAGTTGTTTAATGAGATGAGACTGTAGATCCCTTAAGTAAGGTCAGAGTTCGAATCGTAGCGTTGTGAATGAAAAAAACCGAGTTAGGAGGGTCGCCCCCATAATGATTCTCTGCAGAACCCGATGTGGGTTAGTCAGCATGTGGTTAAAAAATCATTTTTCGTAAAATTTAATAAACAAGATTTACGTAAATAAATATGAAATATAATATGATCAATTAAACAGATATAAAATTTGAGGTTTTATGTTTAAATATAGGCAAATCGTAAAAAATGTCTGTAACGTTTGGATAAATAGTAACTTTGCCCCTTATTCTTTTTTTTGAAGCATTTTAACCCTCAATGCTTTATTTTAGATCAAAATGACCCATCAACGAATAAAAATCGTTATTTATCTAACGGTAAACACTTTGATATGATGTTTCAATACTACATGACATCATACAAAGTGGTTAAGGCGTTTGTTGTATCTAACAAAAGCTTGAGTTCTCCCTCCCAAGGTCAAACTACAAAATCATTGTAAATGTCGAATTATTATGTTAACGCGTGATGTCATGTATGATTGTCATATCATATCAACGTGTTTGTCATTAGTTAACTAATGTTTTTTTTATCAAATCAAAGGTTATTTTGACACAATATAAAACGTTGAGGGTTAAGTAATGTTTTTAGCGTTAATTAACTAACGATTTTCATCCAATGAGGGGTTATTTTGACCCAAAATATATTAAAATTAAAATGCTTTAAAAATAAAAATAAAAATGACTATTTAATCAAACATTATGTACATTTTTTTACATTACGCCTTAAATCTATCATGTGTAAAGTATGTCGTTTTATTCTATTTTTAGTGATTTTTTTAGATTTATTCTAATTTAAATATACATATATTTTGATTTTTTTAAATAAAATGTTGTAATATTATTCAAGGAAACAACAAACTACTACAAATTATAAAAAAAACCTATAAAAAGGTTAACCAAAAATGTATTTTAATTTCCAAACCTAACTTTAGATTCAATGTTTGATTTTAATTATAGTTGTCGGTTAAATTAATTATAATTATATATTTAAATATGTAACTATAATTGTACCTTCTTTTATCAAGTTTTTTTTTTCTTAAAAAAAGCTGGATAGAAAATATACAAGAACAGCATGGGTATTGATGTACATAAAAACATATTTAAATAATATCATATAATCATCTATCAAGTTGATTATTTATTTTGTAAAATATCATCTATTTTTATTATCTTCCCATAACATAATTAATAAGTAGATTTAGTAGAATGAGATATTACATTTTTAAATAATGTCATATACTAAAATTTTGACATTGTAATTAGAATAAATTAAGTTAAAAGAATCATTAATATTTTTAACGATAACTGCATTTAAAAAAAGCAAGTGAACCAAATAAATGGTCCTATTAAAAAATAGATAATGTTTATTATAAAAGACTCAGATTTAATTGTGTTGCCTGTAAAATATATGTATTATTAATAAATTAAAATTATATATAAAGAGATACTACCTTATAATTAGATTTAAACTATTAAAAAAAAGCAAGTAAAACACTTGATATGATTGCAAATTTGACATCAATGGAGAGAAGGAAGGTGGGCAGGAGGACTCATGGCATGTCTAGGCATGAGGTAAGCCTCAGCCCGAGCCACATGAATCTTGTCCTCATCTCCAAATTTTCCATGGACAGAGTTATGGTTACACTATTTTTTTCCAAAGCATGTTGTAGGTTAATACACATCATTTAAAAAAAGTCATAATATTAAAAGGTACACATGATATTTGATTAAATAGTTATTTTAATTTTTATTTTTTTAAAATAATTTAATTTTTAATATTATTTTAAATTATTTATCGTCGATTAACTAATATTTTTCAACACAAGCCACATAAAAATTGTTAAGTAATTTTAAGTTGTTTATTGTCAGTTTGACGAACAGTTTTATCCGCAGATAGGTTATTTTGACCTAAAATAAAACTTTGAAAATTAAATTATTTAAAAAAAAAAGACAATCTATTCAATCAAACGTTAGAGACATTTCTTTTTAGTATTATGCCTTTAAAAAACCAGAAACGGTAGTTGGGACTTTGGGTTTTTTTAAGATTTATATCAGTGAGGTTTAGGGAAGGTAAAGTTGAATATTGCTAACGTTCACAGCAGTTGCTTTGCTCCCAGAATTCACGGCTTAATGCTGGAGGGTAGGGGCCATCTTTATATCCACATGGAATTGGAATTGATTCATAAAACTTGCTTTTTCTGCATTCACATTTCCGCCATTTTATACTTAATTAATTGGACGGTGCAGATCGTCGTCTCCATCTAACTCCTTTTTTACCATCTTCATCTCCAAAATTTGTAGCCTCAGCCCTCATGTGTCCTCTGAATCTGTCAGCCATGGATTCGGACCATGAAAACCGTGATAAAAGAAGGAAAACCGAGACACGACATGAACAACAGGAGCCAACAGCTATGGAAAAGCTTCCAAACGAGATCATTGTTTACTTACTTTCGAGGCTACCGATCACATCTCTGGTGCAATTCAAGTTCGTATGCAAACGGTGGCGTGCTTTGGCTCAAGACCCTGTGCTCGCCGATATGCATCTTTCCTTGAAAGCCGATGGAAACGACCCGTGCCTCATCCTTCACTGTGATTTTCCCATACGGAACCAGCTTTATTTCCTGGATTTATCAGCACACAACCAGGAAAAAGACAAGGTAAAGAGATTATATGTTCCTTTCCAAGCTACCATGCCTGAATTTGATGTTGTAGGATCCTGCAATGGTTTGTTATGCTTATCTGATTCATTATACAATGATGCACTTTATGTACACAATCCTTTCACCATGGATTACATAGAGATACCTGAATCTAGACAATACCCGGATTCGGAACTCGTTTTCGGATTCGGATTCCATCCCAAAACAAAGGAATACAAGGTAGTTAAGATAGTTTACTATAGGAACACTAGTAATTATAGTTACAGTCGTGCCTGTGCCCGGAGAACAGTTTATCCGCAATCGGATGTACAAATTTTGACACTGGGAACCTCTTCATGGAGGAGTCTAGGGAAAGTTTCGTATCAGTTCGTAAGGCGGCCTTCGGAGGCTTTGGTTAATGGAAGACTTCATTGGGTGAGTAGGCCGAGACGGCACCATCCGGCTCGCCTCATTGTATCCTTCGACTTAGCCGATGAACAATTCCAGGAAGTCCCGAAACCGGATTGCGGCGGTCTTAATAGGTGTAACTTCCATCTGTCTGTTTTACAAGCCTGTCTTGCCGTTGCTGTGTATGGGAATTATGGGAAGTTGGAGATATGGGTTATGAAGTGTTATAATGAGAAAGAATCTTGGGTTAAAGAGTTCAGCATTGGAGCTTACATACACAAGTGTTTGAAGCCGAATTCGGATCGAGATCGACCTTTGAAGTTATGGAAGAATAATGGTAGAATTGTTCGAGTCCTTTGCTTGCTCGAAAACGGTGAGTTGTTGTTGGAGTATAAGAACAGGGTTCTGGTGTCTTATGATCCAAAGAAGGGGAAATTTATAGACCTTGTGTTTCAGGGCATACCTAATTGGTTCCAAACAGTTGTTCATACAGGCAGTTTGAATTGGCTTTAACAGTTGATCTCTTTTGTCTGAAATTACTCAGTTTTCTTACCTTGATACATCTCATTATAATTTGATGAACAATGTTGCCATATACAATAAAAATCTGGGGATTTCAGATTTTAAATCTATTTTTCTATAAAAGTTGGATAACAAATAATGTCACCAAACTGATTTGACAAATGTAGGTCAAAGACAAAGCTAAGAAAATGAACTCAACCACCCACTAGTACAGATAATTAATAAAATTGTGATCTTGGCAATAAACCAGTAGGCATTCAATGATATGAAACCTAATTCAAACTTAAAGAAAAACCCAAATGGACTGCCATTTATGCACATGTGAACAGGGTTTGTCAAGCTCCTAACTCACCTGCATTATAATAATCCATAACCCCATAGCATTTATTTCCTGCAGTACAACTCACCTGATTTGGTTCATCAAAATGAGGGATTTTTTTGGATCTTGAAGAGCAATAGGATGGTAGTTCAACAACTTAATGGAAAGAGAGAAAAGTCCTCTGTTAATGCTTTTGTTTTTTCCACTGATCCAAAGTTGGAAAATGTTGCAGTGATGGCAACGGCCCGAACCCCGCCTGAAAATTTAAAGTTTCGACCCTACCCGACTTAATTTATTATATTTTTATTAGAGGTAACAAACGTGTTATTTGGTTCGGGTCATTTCGAGTCTGACTAAATTCAGTTTAAGGTCGGTTCGGGTTTAGTTCGGAATTCGGTGTTAGTTCGGGTCTATGGTGATTTCGGTTTAGTATCGGGTCGGTTGATCTTCGGTTTGGTTGACTTTCAATTCGGTTATTTTCGGGTCGGTTCAATATCGGATTAATACGATATTGATTGATTTTAGTCAGGTTTTCAGGTCGAGTTAGGTTTTTACACCCTATATATCACTTTATATAGCATGTATATTTGGCTTTTTGATCAGTTGTGCGATAGTTCACATCCCATCGTTATTTCTTTATTTTAATATGTTGCATTCGGTTCGGGTTGCTTTCGGTTTAGGTCTATTTTGGGTTCAACTAAAATTCAGGTCGGTTTCGGTTCCGTTTGGTTTGTTTCGGGTTTCGATTCAAATTCGGGTCAGCATGTTCATGTCGATTTCGGGTAAATCAGTTTGGGTCTCGGATCAAGTTTGTCAGGTCTAATTTTTATCCCCGGCCCGATATAATAAAAGTATAATCCGACTCTGACTTGACCCCAAAATTTTAATAAAAAGCTATTAAATCGACCCGTCCCGAATAAAATTAATAAAAATATTAAATATAATATATAAAATATAAATATATATTTTTAAATAAACCAGGTCGGGAAATTTCTATCATAACCCGACCCTACTCAAACTTCTTAAAAATTTGATTGGATCCGAAAACTTTAAAAAAATCTAACCCTGCGGGATCAGATCGGGTCGGAATCCGCCTGAGTCGAATTTTCTTTTTTGCCATCCTTTAAGTAAAGTCTCTTCAAAGTAACAGTCTGTATAAACTTTAGTTTACACTAACTTTTTAGTTTTAGGGGTTAGGGCTTTAGTTTAGAGTTTAGGGGTTTGAGTTATATGTTTAGAATTTAAGGTAAGTATTTAGAATTTAGGGTTTAAGGTTTGGAGTAAAATTTTTTAAGATTTAGGTTTAATTTTGATTTATACTAAAAATAAACAAGTTTATGTAAAATTTATTTATCAAATTTAAACCCTTAAAATAAATGTTAAATATGAATGTGCATTTGATAAATACGAGAAGCCGTTGTTTATTTTTAATTGAGACAACAGAAGCATGAACCAAAAAGTTATACGAAAAGCTTTGCTTTGGTGACTGTCTGTGAGCAGCAGCGGCTGCACATCATGTGGTGCGTTTCGCAGTTGATATATTTTCAGGACCACTGCGCCTGCTAGGAAGCTGTGAAAAATTGAAACCTAACATCAGCGAAATGAAACCCGACGTCCTATCGCTTGAGGGTAAGGATGGCAATTTAATCTAAATTCAATTCGAAGACATTTATTTGATCAAACTTCAATTGAAAAAAATTTGAATCCAAATTCAAAAAATGTCTGAGTCATAATATAAGATGGGTTAGATATGAATCATGCCAAAATCCGATTCGAATCCGAATTCGATCCAAATTCGATGCATCTGATCAATGTCCGAGTCTTAATCAAGACATTTATGATTAGGGGTGTTTATCGAGCGAGTTGGTCGCGAATTGAGTAATGCTCGACTCGTGCTCATTAAAAAAAATTGTTGCTCGACTCGTTGCTCGTTAAGCTCGATAAAATTTTGCTCAACTCGTGCTAGTTAAAAATCTCGTGGCTCGACTCAACTCGTTGCTCGTTAAGCTCACCAAAATATTTACCTTATTTTTAAAATATAGGTAAATTCTAGTGATATTAATAGAGCTTAATATAAACATACAAATTCAGGAAAAAAAACGTGAGGACTGGGGAGATAAATAAAAGAGCCTGTCATGATTGAGTTAGTGATGAAGTCAATATTCGAGTGAGACTCTTTTTAGTTTCTCAATAAACGACAAAGAAAAGAAAACCTTAGGGATTTCGGTATTTTGACTTTCAATCGTTTTTTTATATGAGAACTCAATATTTTTTCTCTTTTTTACATAAAGTAATAATAAAAGAAAAAAGAAACACTTTAATAAAAAAATGAAAGTCTAATTATTATGATTTAATTTTGAAAATTCAAAACCAATTTTTTTATTACTAAATTACTTTGCAAGTCAATAAACTTTTCTACAATTTTCAACTAGCATTTAAATTTCTTATAACATAACTTTTCAAGGTAGCCACAAAAAATAATTAAAATTTTATAAAAAAAATAACGAGTTGCTCACGAACTTATCGAGTTTGAATCGGGTCAACTCGAGTCGAGCATTGATCGAGTTTTTCCTGAGTCGATCTCGAGTTGTTTGCGAGTTGCTCAACTCAACAAATACCCCTATTTATGACTTTTAATTCCTTAAAACAAAATAACATGTATAATATTTACATTAAAACAATAAGACAATATAAATAAAGTAAAAAAATTAAACTAATTACATTAGAAAAACATATATATATTTAAACGAGAACATAAATGTATATATTAGGTAATTTAGAATAATAGTAAAAACAAAATTAACTTATATATATTCATATTAAAAATGATAATAGAAATATAGATGTCTTAAAAATGCAAGTTAAATAATAATAACAATATTTCATATGATTTATATACATTAACTAACATTAATATAGTGTAATATATTTATTTATACCATATGCATACATACAAATATAAAAAAAGGAAATAAATGTAAGATCAAATTTTTTATTTGGTACGACTTTAATATATTTTTGGTACGTCAAAATAATTTAAATTTTTTAAAATAAAAAAAATCAACATGGGAATTAGTGTTTACTTTTTTTAACTTTTAAAAGCTTCATGGCGCGTTTTTGTCATTTTAATGAAGCAAAAATCAAAATTTTCTATAGAAATTTGGTTAAGTCAACATGGGAATTAGTGTTTACGTTAGCCTAATGGTTAAGTCATATTTGGTGTTGCACTTATGGTTAAGGTTCAAATTAGAGGCGAAGTCAGAAATATGAATAAGGAGTTGAAGAATATATATTTATAGAAATTTAAAATAAAATAAAAAACTGTTATGAAAGGCTTATTGAAATTAGGGTGGGAGCGGGGACGGTTTTGTATTCCTCACTCCGTCCCAATCATTAATTGTTTCGAGAATTTTTTCGTCCCCATACCCTTCCCGTGCAAATCCCGCAATTTTCGGGAAATCTCCATCTCCACAAATATTAAACAAAATTAATAATTTACAAACCAAAACAAGTGGCCAATTCAGTTAAAAATATAAAAGTTTGGATATTTCGATTGAAAGCAATTACGAGATGATGAAGATTGAAGAGTGTTGTGTTGGGATTTGGGAAGATTTAGACGAGGGGTTTAGCTTATATCTAAAAACTAAGATAGAAACATGTTGATAAACTTGAGTGTGGCTAGTTTGAGAGAAAGTTAAAGCGATAATAATATAGTTATGATTTTTTATTAAGATATATATTAGGGGTATATAGATAAATAAGATATATTTTTAAAAAATCTTGTAAAATATCGGGATCCTTGCGAATATTTTTTAGATCCTCAGGGTTAATTATACGGTTACGGTTTGGTTATCCCCACGGTTCGAATATAGCAATCTCCGTCTCCATCCTTATTTGAGCTTTTGTCATAAAACTTTCTCGTTCCCGTGAGTGAATATTTCAATTATTCTCCATCATGTCAGTTCGGATCCCTACGATTTTCGATATTTCTCATCCAAATTCCACCCATAATTGAAATATGTTCCATTCAATTTTAATTATAAAAATGAAAAATAAAATAATTGTTACGAGTAAAAGAATTTACTATCCGATTTTAGTTTGATTTAATCAAACAGAATTCATCTTATTTTTACGGGTATCGCTTGAAAACTTGAATTTAAAAATTTAGATTTGTATTTCAAAAATAATGTATATTTGAGTAACATAATACTTAGAAATGTAATATTGATGATTATATCTCAAATCATTGAATTCGTTAGATGTTTGTATATCAGTAGTTTTGTAATTTCTATTTTATTTTGGATTTGATAAATTCAGTTTATATTATATTATATTATATTATATTATATTATATTATATTATATTATATTATATTATATTATATTATATTATATTATATTATATTATATTATATTATATTATATTATACTATACATTTCACTCTTATCATTTTATATAGTAAATGAATCCAAATTTTCAAAGTCTTGTTTTCAAACGGAGCATAAGAGTTGAAATGAAAATTTGAAGAACTTAGTCTCCGTTTGGTTCTAGAAAATATTTTATGTTTTTATTTTCTGTTTTCATTTTTAAAAAACAGTTTCATTTTCAAATTTTTGAAAATTGAAAAACGCGTTTGGTTAATAGAAATGAAAATAGTAAAAATATGTTTGGTATATGATTTTTCAAAATATAAATGAACAAACAATTATTATATAATTATTAAAAAATGTAATAATAATAATAACAACAATAATAATAAAAATAAATTAAAATGTGATTAAACAAATCAAAATTTTGAAATAAAAAAAAACAATTATTATTCTTTAATAAAGAACAGTAATTAGGTGTGATTCAAAACGAATAACTATTACCACTTCATACTAACTATGTTTTTTTTCTTTTTAATTTTGTCTATAATTAATCCATAGTGATGTAGCAATCTCTTCTCTAACATGAGCCATTTCAGTAGTTTTTGACATATCGAATGTAATATACTCCTTGTTTGAACCATAAGGAGTTGCCTCTGTGTCATCAAATTCTTGCTCGTTTTCTCTTTCACCCTCTTCAAACAATTCATCATTTGTCAGCTTCCAACCTAATAAAATTATACAATGTACAGTATGCTTTCGGTATATAACGTTGTTTCCTAAGAGGATAATTGTGCATATCTCTCAATATAGCAAATCTTTTTTTCAACACTCGAAAACTTCGCTCAATCACATTTCTAACAGAATAATGTCTTATATTAAATAATTCTTCTTTTCCTCTTGGTTGATGTCTACCTATAAAGTCACGTGCATGATACCCTTGTCCATGAAATGGTGCTAAAAATCCTGGTATGTTAGGATATCCGGCATCTACCACATAATATTTACCTATAATTTCAATATGAATCACTTATAAATAAAAATTATGTGTATTATATAAACAATGTTACTTAATTAACTTTTATAAAAATAATTAAGCTATTAAAACATACCGGCACTTGGCATTGGAAGAGAAATTTGGTCAGCAAGATTACTTAATACCGTATTAACAAAAACTCTAGTGTCATGAGCCGTTCCTTCCCATCCAACACACACAAACGTAAACAGCATGTCATGCGAGCAAGCTACCAATACATTTTGAGAAAGATTTTGCTTTCTATTCCGAAATGGTATATGCTTTGATGCAGGAGCCCAAGCAGACACTTCAGTTCCATCTATAGCTCCAATACAATCCTTAATTCATAGAAATAAATAAAAATGAGATATAAGCTTAAAATATAAACAAAAAAAATATTAAAAATATATTTCATCTTGAACATACCTTGAAATAAGGAAACCAATTAGAATTTATGGTTGAACATGACCTCGATCTCTAGGACAAATAATCTTAGTTCCCAATTTACATACAGCTATCAAAACTTTTTGAAACCATGCAGATATAGTTTCGGTAGAATGTTGAAATCGATCAACTATAAGCCTTTGTGTTGCATTTTGACCAATTATAAATAAAAACATTGCAACTGCTTCTTCCGCTGAAACTTTTTTCTCATCTTCTAAAAGTTTATCCACCTTCAACCTATCACAAAAATTAAAAAAAAACATGTTTTTTCATACAAAACATTTCATAACACACTGTTAGATTTCCAGATAAAATCTCCATAACATATGCCTTGCCATCTAATATAGAAGTCCTTCATGGCATCTTAGGTATTAATGCATTGTAATAATCATGGACATATTTTAGAAGAAGAACTTGTCCCATCTCATCATCTAAATCGGACGAACTTTCTGAACTAGAGCTTATACTCATTAATATTTCATGCGTAATATAACCATAAAATATTTAATAAGGGTCGAGAATTGATAACTTGTATCTCTCTGCTTTTGCTTTAGCAGCTTCTTCTTTGGCACTCAATGTAGATGCCCATTTATCCAAAAATACTTCCATCATACTCATTTTATTCACTTTGCTAGATCGACGCTCTCCGGAAATCGAATCAATTTTATGTTTTTTACCTTTTCCAGAGCCTTCACCTTCTGAACCATTGTCTCCCAAATCAATATGTATAGAACCAGATGAAAACTCTTCTTCCAAACGCCTCTCTTCATTAGGAGATAATGGATCTTCAATAGATAATTGTTGAAGTTTTCCAGTTGCAGTTGTGGTATTGAATATCTCACCTAATAATTCATAAGTAGAAAATAGAAATAATTTTACCTTGAAAAAACCTTCCCAAATGTCTTGTGATGCATGAACTGTATTTGATGTTACATCCCATTGAACTCCAGTATGTCCAATCAACTCAGAAAAATGGATACTTTGTACGTAAGCGATTAAATTTACCCTTCAATCTGTCAATACTATAATCTATTCCAGTTACATCGCGCATCTCATTATTAATTTCAGCTCACACTTCTTTTTTAAAAGTAGATGATTGTAACTTCCCTTCCCTAACTCTTCCAACTAAAAGTTAAACCAATGCTACTTCATTCACTTTCGGCCAATCTTTCGTATCATCGACATCTTTACCCCTTCCTCCCATCTAAATTATTATATATCATACAAATCAAATATATATATATATAACCATAAAATTATTCAAAAGAATTCTTATTTCAGACAAAAACAAGACTTTATAAATATATATAAACTAATAATAAATTTATGAGTTAGTTACCTGACAAATATAAACTTCAGATCAGGGGCTAAACTTCAAATCAGTGGCTACCTTGCAGTTTATGAGTTCTAAATATATCGATAACTGATATTTAAAGACTAGAAAAAAAAAGTTAAAAGGAACCAAAAAGGTGCTTTGACTAGGGTTTATAATTATGTTAAAATTAAAAGGTTAAATATCATTTAAAGTTGCTTTTTTAAAGGTAAACAATTGTCTCATTTAATAGTATTTTGCTTTTTTAAAGGTGCTTTGACTAGGGTTTCTAATTATGTTAAAATTACATAATTAGATATACATACAAAAATAAACAACAAACAGTTCAAAGCAGGATGAAGTAGAACAATTAATAAAACAATGTCTGTAAGAATTGCAGAGAATACAAGACATCTAATTAAGAATGCTTACCTCAACAAGTCATTCATCCACCACAAACACATCCAAAGATAGCCATCAGCTGTTGAGAATACATGTGCTCCACTAACATTAAGCCCTATATCTGAAAGCAATGCAGAAAGCTAGAAGGAAACAATATATGATCAATATTTTGACAAGTAAAACTATCTATTAGCCAATGTAAAGAAGATTAAACAGGACATCCTCATTACAAGCCACCAGACAAAATTACACCGACCACCAACTTCCCTTACATGCTCACTTTAGCTGCTTTTAATAAATAAAATTACATCCTTAATTTCATAATCCTATGCAATTGGAAAGTTATTATCCATATTGAGGATAAATCAGTTGAATCTCTCAGCATACTCCCCCTGTAATCTCATCAATGATTCGATGAATATTCTACAGGGCCACACCATTTTGCATAAAATTCAACGAAAACAGGGAAATCACATTATTCACCATTGATTTCTCCTTTTTGTATTTAGTAACAAAATAAAAGTAGAAAAAGAGAGTACCTGAGGGAAATAATGGCTATTGGTTTGTCGATGAGAATCAAAGGAAGAGAACCATCAACGATTTGTTGAATATAAGGCTTTGAGTCGTTGTGAGTAGGTGAGGAGGAGAGCAAGCTTTGAAGTTTCCAGGGTCGATTCTAATTTTGCAACCAAACATATTTTTATTCATGTTTTCTATTTATCAAGAAAATAAAAATGGCTTTTGTTTTGGGAAACCAAACGGACCCTAAGGGAGCGAATAGGATTTGTACTACTTTTACATATTTATTTAAAGGCTAAATGGAATTTTAAAGAAGGCATAAAATAAAAAAAATGTTTTTAAAGTTTGACTGAATAGTTACTTTGTCCTATATTTTTTTTGGATCAATTTAACCCTTAAAGTTTCGTTTTGAGTCAAAATGGCCCATTTACAGATGAAAATTGTCAGTCAACTAATGATAAATGACTTGAAATAACGTGACAAACCTATATAGCAGTGCACATTGACATGACAGTATCATATAGACAAATGTGTTAACGTTAAAAAAAGTTACAACAGTCAAAACATAATTTTATAAAATTATATAAAATATAAAATAATTTTTTCTACTGATTTATCATTCTGTCAAATCAATTCAAATTGTTTACCGTCAGTTTTGTAATAATTTCATCCGCATAGAACCCATTTTGACCTAAAATAAAACGTTGAGGGTTGAATTGCTCCAAAAAAAAAAGAATAAAAGCCAAAATGACTATTTAGTCAAACATTGGAGATATTTTTTTTGACTTCATGCCTTTAAAGAATGGGCTTGAGGCCTCCATTAGTTGCCTACGTTCGCCTTCGGTTCAAACACTGTGAGTTACATCGTTATCTCTAAAATATTTTAATATGTAAAATTTAAGGGAAATTAAATTATATAATAATTTTTTTATATAAATTTTTAAAATAAAAAGTTAGATTTCATTGAAAATTTGAAAAATAAAACAAAATAGACTTTAATCATAAACAAAAAAAAAAACGTATGAGATTATGTCCACAAAAAACTTATACAGAATGTAATCACTCATTTTTTTTCTGGGTTGTAAATATTGTAGTAATATTAATCGGTATATGTTAGTATGTATGTGCGGCAATATGAGCATGTAGTAAATGTATATAGCATTAGTGTGTTAATATATATATGTATAAGTATATATAATGTTTATTATGGATATTTGTGTCATACGTATGTGTTGCGCATATATATATGTGTATAATATATGTACGTGGGTGTTTGCGTGTATGTACGTATATATATTAGCATTGCATGTGTATATGTTGCATGAGTATGTATGTTATATGCATACGTAATGTATGTTGGAATGTTTGTGTGTATAGTATATATGTACACATATTGGTATGTATGGATATATGTATGTGTGTGTCTATTATTGTTATGTGCATGTAATATTATTATTATTATTTTGTTAACATGCTAAATGGGTTAAAACATATCAGATCATAATATAAAAACTATATATATACTAAGTGTCCAGTCCATGTATAAATACAAACACAAATAATTAATACAAGGCCCAACCGGCCACAACCCAAAACCCCCCTTTAATAGCTAAAAACCCCAAAAATATTTGATACAAAAACCCTAATCCTTCATTTTCTTGCGGCCGCCGCCCTCCCAACCGTTTGCTAAAAGTTTGATCCAAAAGTTCAGATGCCCCCAAGACTCTCTAGCTGGTGCGCGTGATGCTTACTCTCCAGACCGTTCGTCTCCCACGCACGCGTCGCGTGCACGCGCTGACCATTTAGATCTCAAGGCGCCACGTGTCATCGATCCGGACCGTTCGATTTTTAAACAATCCTGAACGTTGGATCAGATCTAATCCAACGGCCAAAATTAATTCTGGCCGAGATAATCTTTGCGTCTTCTAAGCACCAATCTACGTGGCTGCTCCGCCAATGATCGCCGTACAATCTCACCGGTTCTCACCAAACGGACATGCTCTAGACAAAAAAAAAAAGAAAAATCAGTGGTTAATCAAATCAACAGTCCTAGCAATTAATGTTTGCTTAATCTTGTAACCAAAATTCAAATCAAAAGTAAAAAAACGATCATCATATATATGTGCGAGAATCCGCCATTAATGTACTCAGGGATTTCAAATTCAAATCAAATAAAATAAAGCAAAAACAAAGATTTCATAATCGAAAAAATAGAGATAAGTGGTAAATTTTTTTCTCTTGCATGCATATTAGAAAAATAATAATAAGGGAGAAAGTATACCTTTATTGATCACCGTCTGGTGAAAAGCCTCATGGTTCCGTTTCTGGCCTAAATCTAAAACCTAAATCCCTAGACATAACATCTTAAAACTTAAACTCTAAATTCTAACCATAAACCTTAAATTCTACACCCTACAATTTAAACCCGTAAACCCTAAACCACAACCTAAATATTTAAACCCTAAAATTAAAAGGCTTGTGTAAATGTGTATCAAAGTATGTTATATCTATCTATCTATCTATCTATCTATCTATCTATCTATCTATCTATCTATCTATCTATCTATCTATCTATCTATTATATGTAGCTATTATTTTATGATTTATATTTTAATACACAAGTTGTGTAAAAATAATTTACACAATCTTTCATGTTTAAGCTATAAAATCTAAAACCTAAATCCCTAGCCCTAACACCCGAAAACCTAAACCTTAAACTTTAAACTCTAAATTCTAACCATAAACCTTAAATTATACCCCTACAACCTAAACCCCTAAACCCTAATCTACAAATTAAATCTCTAAACCCTAAAATTAAAATACTTGTGTATTAAAATATTTTCCTTATTTTATACTTACAATTAAGAAAACAAATAATTTAAAAATGTTTAACCACGGGATCATATATGAGTGATTGGATTATTTTTTTCACCAAAAAAATGATGGGATTATTTTTCACGCTTAATGAAGGTAAATTTAGTGATTAAATATATTTACTTACAATTTCCTGAATTTATATATAAAAAGTTTCTTTTGATTATTTCCCTCCTTTTAACATTCTAGAAGATAAGGGGTAAAAGAGTGTTTTTCTAACATTTTCATAAAGCTTTCAAGTTGCCATATATATATATGTAAGAGTTGGAGGAAGATCAAATCTTGCTATTAAATCATGATTCATGATTTGAAAATATTTTCAGAAAATTGGGTAACAGATTAGATGTTAAACCATTATTCTAA
This sequence comes from Hibiscus mutabilis, assembly GCA_019671005.1. Taxonomy (NCBI): domain Eukaryota; kingdom Viridiplantae; phylum Streptophyta; class Magnoliopsida; order Malvales; family Malvaceae; genus Hibiscus; species Hibiscus mutabilis. The sequence continues at coordinate 4,502,049 of CM033728.1, forward strand.
CACTTAAAAAACATTAATCTCTGTCAACAATCTTTAGAGTAGGTGGTTAAAGTTCTCAGTTGACACCCTTTTTTAGATTTTAAGTTCAGGACCTCGTAAGAGCAAAATTCCTCTTCCTCTTCCTCTTCCTCTTCCCCAAGTAAAAATTGTTCAAAAAAAAAATATTAACCCTTGCTTGAAAAAAAAAAGACCAGGAACACAATAGCATAACTTACAAAAGAAAAAAAAACTTTATCACTAAAAAAAACTTTATCACTACACATGATCATGTGATCAATGACCATATTTTGTACCAACTTTAAGAGGAGAAACAGTGTGGCAAGTGAAAATGGATGATCTCAGATTTAAAACAACGTACGCATGTGCACTAAATCATTTCAAAGAACAAAACCGAAAAAATCATATGTCCTCTAAGTATGCTTTTTTATGTCTAACACTAAAAAATATTAAAAAATTAAAATTTAAATTTTAACCTTAAATTTTACATCCTAAAACCTTACACCCTAAATCTAATTCTTTAAATCCTAACAATAAATCTTAAACCCTACGTCCTAAAAAATACACCCTAAATCTAATTTCTTAAATTTTAACAATAAATCTTAAACTCTAAACTCAATATTTTAAAGTAGGGGCATCAAAAAAATACTTAGGATAAGAGGATTTCCATCCAACAATACCCGGTATCAGATATTTGAGAATATTGGAGCAATGGTAAGAAATTAGACAGTGAGCATTGAGCAAACGTTAAACAAAAGGACTCGGATTTATTATAACCAAAGAGATTGAAGACAACATGCAGACTTGACACACTGCCTGTTGTAATAAAAACATACAAAAGCAAAACAATAAGCTTAAGCCAAACTGGTTTGGGACCCAACCCTTTACAGATAAACAGACGACCCCATCAAAATCTCCCCCAAAATGGAACTCGAAACTCTGTCTCTTTTCTGACACATTCAAATGCATGTTGATTTGTGGGCCTCGACCGTCCATCCACATTAATACACCCTTATTGAACTACATAGAAAAAACTAGTTGACTCGACCATGCAACATTAGCAAACTGTTGACAGGCTTCGATTACTCGGTCTTCTCTGCTGGTTCAGCTTCTGTTTCGACTTTCTCCTCGGCTTCAGCTGGTTTTGCTTCTTCTTCTTTCTCAACTTCCTCTTTGGTTGCTTCAGTGGCGGCCTCTGGTTCTGGTTCTGGATCAGCCGGTATGGTTTCTTTGACTTCAACGGTGGGCTCGGTGGCCTCCTTGTTCTCCTCCTCGGCAACTGGTTCCGGCGCTGTTTCCTTAGGAGTCTCCTCTACTGGCTCCTCGGTGACAACTTGGGATTCTTCTACAACCTCCTTGGTTTCAACTTCAACTGAGGCTTCAGGTTCCTCGGTTGCCGCCGCTTCCTCTACAGCTGCCGCAGGCTCGGCTTCCTTCGTCTCTTCTGCAACAGGCTCCGCCGCAGGAGCTTCAGCAACCACCTCTTCGGCTGTTTTTTCTTGATCCTTGACCGTTCCTTCAGTTTTCTCCTCATGAAGTGCAGTTTGAGCCGATACAACCTGTAAAACACATCAAATAAGAACATACATATAATATTATCGAGTGATCAAACCATGAAAACAGTATTAAAAACTTAAAACCAAGTTTCTGAAGATCATGATCGTTTTGCTTTAAACAAGATCAGCTGATGAATACCTCAGCAGTAGCCATGGGAATCCGAAAGAGATGTAATTAGAACAAGGAAGAAAACTTTGGAAGGGGGAATAATTGGAGGGAAGAAGTGAAAGATTGCACTAATTTGTGTGTTTGTAGTACATGGAGAGTGGCTTATATAGCGGTAATAGAGGCCTGAAAGTTGATGAGAGGTGGTGGGTGCCATTGAAGAATCTTTGATTTGACAACTCATCTCACGGAATACAAGGTAACTTACTCATGAGCTTATCTGGCAAAAGATTTAGAGTTTTAACCTTTGTCTTAGAAATTAGGTAATGCAGGAAATGTTAAATGAAAATTCTGAAATGGAAAATGTAATTAATGTATTATTTTTAAGAATTATTTTAGTCTTTGATTAATATTATTGGGTGGAACAAAAATTATATGTCCTTTTTGATGCTCTTTTACATGATTCTAATAATAAAAAAATTAAAATTTAAGTTCTAACTATGAAACTACATCATACTCTAATTTCCTAAACTCTGATCTTAAACATTAATTTAGTTTTTTAGTGTGAAGACATAAATAGGGACACCGAAAATAGATAGAGAATTTCTATTCGTATTAAGTGTGATAAGGCTGCTTGAACTCGCTCTTTTAGAATAAACATCATTTTATTTTTCGTCAGAATCACTCGTTAAATTATGCGGTTAAGTGTTATTTAATTGTTTTTTAGGGGGGAAATTGCATTTGATATTTCATTTTTTATTTTTTAAGAAAGATAAGTTATTGATTTCATATTTCTTTCTTTAAATATTTACCTAAACTAGAGCTGCCACAAGTAATTAATAAATTATTTTTTCTTAAGCTCGAAGAAATGAGTATGTATGGAAAGTCAGTGTAATTTGTTTAATTATACATATGTTTGGATAATTGTTGTGTAATTTATGAGTTTCATTTAATTTAGTGTAATATTCGTCAATTTTAATGAAAGGTCGAGAATGGTTGATTAACGTGTTTACTCAATCATAATGATTTTAAAATATTTTTATTATTGTTAAATGAAACTTACTAAGTTATGTGTTAGGCATAATGCCAAAAAATGTCCTAACGTTTGACTGAATAGTCATTTTGACTTTTATTCTTTTTTTTGAAAAAATTTAGTCTTTAATTTCTTTTGGGTCAAAAGAGCTCATTTGCAGATGAAAATTATTAGTCAACTGACGATAAAACAACTTGAAATGACTAAGCATAATAACACATCAGAAAAATAAAATATTTTATATTATATATATATTTTTTAAATTATTTTTTGACTGTTGTGTCATTCTGTGAACTCAACATATTTGTCTATACGACACTATTATCGCGACGTGCACTGCCATGTAGGTTTGCCACGTTATTTCAAGCCATTTATCATTGGTTAACTAACATAGACTAAAATTGCTTCTAAAAAAGAATAGAGACCAAAATTATTTTTTTCAAGCCATGTATTTTTTGACCGTTGTGTCATTCTGTAAAGTCAACATATTTGTCTACACGTTAAGGGCCAAATTATTTCAAAAAAGAATAGATACCAAAATGATAATTCAGTCAAACGTTAAGGGTATTTTTTAGCATTATGCCTATGTGTTATTACACTTTCAAACATAATTTAGAATTTTATAGATGATGTAATTATTGTTTAATAATTACATTTTCTTAAAATTATATCGGGAATGGGTATATACTAGAAAAGAAATAGTAAATCAATGATTAAATAAAAGTGACCATATAATGAATATTAATGTATTGATGAAGAATAATGCTAAATAACGTCAGTAAATTAAATAATAACACAGAAATTTATACTTCATCAATTCTCCAAATATTAATCCATAAAACAACACACGAAAATGCAAAAGTATATCACGTTTCATAACAAATATGTCAAAAGGAGTATTAAATAAGAGTAATTATCTTACTAGTATAATGAAAAAAAAAACTAGAGATGAAAGTAGTGGTGGATCCAAAAATATATTTGAGGGTAGGGTACATATAAAATCTCAAAATTTTAAGGTGTGCACAATTTTAAATATTATAAAATTTTAAAGACTAATTCATAAAAATTAAAAAAATAAAGGGCAAATATGTAAACTTTAAAAAATTTAAGGTGGACATGGGTCCACCCTACATTATACGTGGATCCACCATTGGATGGAAGTGTTTGATTACGATAACATATTTAAATTATTTGTAAATTTTTTTCTAACATTATGATGTGATTATAAAATAAAAAAATTATTTGTAAAATTTAATATTATTATTAACAATTAATAGAATAATGTGCTGAATGAAAGAATTAAAATAATTAATCCATTATTATTATTATTATGAACATTAATCCATTCTTAAGTGATATGCTTGTGCGATTTCCTATCTAATTAAACAAGTTTTTATTATTTAGTTTTATTTTTTGAGGGGTTAGCTTAGAATTCGTGTTCTTGAAGAGTGTGATTAATCATGTGAAGCAAAAGAAGGACATTTGAAAATTAGAACAAAAGCAGGTGGTGGAGATGATATGGAAAAAGTTGAGCCGACCATGCCACATAAAGGTACAACCAATGGGTGTAATTTACTTGTAAGAAACGAATCAAATTCTGACGTGGCTCTGGCTACTTGGACTATGACTTTCCACCTCTTTTTGTGTTAATTTTTTCACGACAAATTATTAGATAAATTCAATTCACTATTACATTTATAATTCTAACAAATAAGATTCGCACATCTCAAAAAATTTATTTTAAAAAATAAAATAAATAAATTTTATTAGTTAAAATTGCGAAAAAGCACGTTGGTATGATAATTTTTTTTCTTTTCCACTATCTGATAGGACCCTCATGGGACCCCTTCGAGACATATCTTCATATCCCGTCACGTTACCCCTGGCTATCCCTTTGCTGTGCATTGTTGTTTTCTCGTTTCCACTTGGTTCACTTGGCATATATCTATCATCGCATGCCTCTACCAAATATGTAACGTAATCAACCGTTACGAGATTCGAATTTCAAATCTGAATTTTAATCAGGGTAATATACAAAATGTAACGTAATTTATGATTTATCGTTTTAAATTTAAATAGTATATTAAAGTTCGAATTACTATTTTTATTTTTCGTCCCACAAGCTTATAATGGTCGATATTTCCATCTGAATTCGAAATCCGACAAAACGAATGGAAACAAAAGGAAAGTGTCGTTGTTTTTGTGGGGGCGTCGTTTTGCTGGTTGGGGGCAGCCGTGGTAATGGAAACGTAAGACTCAAGAGAGTTAGGCCAAGCGGGGATTTTTGCTAGTTTATGCTAGGGCGGTGGGGAGGGCCCCCACCGAGATGGAGCCCACGTTGGGACATGCTGGCGTGGAAGCACAGACCACGTGAGATGATGTTCTTCCTTCTCGTGTCATTATTTGGATTTTGATTGGGTGGTTGGGCCCCACCCACATTTTCTCTCTCATTTTCGGTTTGAGTGATGCATTCCTTACTAAGGGCGTTTGATTGCATATATCATCATTTAATAACTGTCGTAGAAAATATTTTTTACTATTTTTTTATACTGCCGTGAAAATTAATACTATTAAATATTTTAATATACAAATTGTAGAAAGTTGGTCAAATTAAATTTAAGGATTTAATTTAAGTTTTAGGATATGGAGGTTTGAAGTTTTAGCGATTATAATTTAAAGCTTCGGTTTAAAATTTAGGTTTTATTTGGTTGGGTGAAAAAAATGAAACGATGAAACGAGAGAATGAAGAAGTGGAAAGAAAATAAATTTTGACAGCGTTTAATTAAAAAAATGAGAGAGAAGAAAATGAGCCGAGTGATTATTTTTTATCTTTATGTACGAAAACAAATCACTCCAATTTGAAAAGAAAAGACGAGAAATAGTTTAAAATATGTATTTTTCACGGTTTAATTTTTTTCTATCATTTTTAACCCTACCAAGTAATGAATGGAAAGAAAATTGCATTTCATTCAATTTTATTTCATTCCTATCACACACTTCAATGAAAAAAAAACTAATTGTTCATCTTTCCACTTTTTTACCTATTTAATTTTTCACCTTTCATTTTTTTATTTTACCAAGCAAAACTTTAGTGTTTAGAATTTATAATTTAAGGGTTTAGGGTTTTAGAGTTTAAAATTAAAAATTTTATTCTAGATTTTATAATTTAAACACGATCAATTGTGTAATTTTTAAAATTTAAATAAAAAATTCACAATTAAAATATCAGATAATAAATAATTTAATTAAAGAAAATGCAACAAAACATAAGATTAGTGATTAAAGTCATGACATCCAGAGATCTATTAATTGATCGAGTAATCAAAAATATTTATGTAATCTCATATTATATAAATTCGAACCTTAATATTTACCTTAATCATGTAATTATTGCTTTACTTAAAAAAAAAGAGCCCTGACATTCAAAATTATTAGAGCTCTAACCTCTGGGCTGCAAAGCCTTACCTTCATGGTTGAGGACACTCATTCTAAAGAAATGATCTGGTTACAAGGTCGTGCGCTCAAATATAAATAAAAGACAATTAGGGTAAATTATCTATTTGGTATTCCATTTATTTTTGTGTTTCTATTTTGGTTATTTAACTATTTTTTTTAATAAAATGATACATAAATTACATTTTATTTATATAAAAATTAACGACAAAACTAACATGTCATTTTTTTATTATGAGAGAAAAAATGAAAATAATAATCATAATAAATGACATGTCAACTTTTTAGTTAATTTTTAACGGCGGATATCCAAAACCGAAATAAAACATAACGTCAAGTGTCATTTTGCCAAAAATAAGTTAAATGACCAAAACATAAACACGGGAATAGGTAAGGTACCAAGTAGGTAATTTACCCAAAAAACTATTAAAAGTTCAAGCATTGATATAATTCTTAATATAATGTTGTCACTTCATATATATATATATATAAAAGATCAACATGTATAATTACACAAAAGTCCATATATCTATAATTAAATCAACTTTTTTGTTCAACGCTCTCCATGATTCTTTTTGGGTTAATTTCTTCATTTTGTTCATTAACCCAGCTGATTCTGTCTTATTAGGACGTTTCTTTTTAAGTTGGTGGAATATGTACCCGATATTAATTCTAGCGTGATAGAAATTCATTTGGCAGTGAGCAAGCAAGTTTTGCCGTTTGGCCCAACTGCTCATCTTCGTTTTCTCATTTCTCTTAGTTCATGGGTTTTAGACCCACCAAGAGCACGCCCTTTCTTCCCATTCCCTCTAAGTATGATTATAATTACAATTAGGCTTTGTCAAAAAAAAATCATTTGGTAGTGATAGAGATGATTGAATCGTGGCCGCCCAATTCTAGCTACAATTATAAAAGAGAGTTTAAAGTGCTTTTGATAATTTGAGTTAATTTACCTAATCGTTCCGTCATTATTAAGACTAATTTGAGTTAGGTACAATTTTTGTAATATTCGATCAGAATTAATCAGTCGATGAATTGAATACATGTGGTTAAATAAAAAAAATAAGATATTTACATTTGTATGTTAATTCTCTCCCTCTATTGTCGAAAAAAGAAGGAAACAAAATCTTTATAGCACATCAATGAAGTATATGTGCTACCATGTGAGTTATTATATATACACAGTTAATATTTTAATGGTCCAGATAATATTTTTTTCTTAAAAAAACAATAATTCGACTAAACTTTAAAAATTGAGGGACAAACTGATAAAAAATAATTAGGACTAAAACGAAAAAATAGACATGTTAGGGATTAAATTTGTCATCATGTAAAAAAATAGGGTAAACAATATTGGTGGTCAATTATGTTTTTGTTTTGTTTGATTTTGGTCATCAATTTTTTTAACAAAGGATTTGTAGTATTTCTTTTCATAATACCATAAAACATGGAGTATTTGTACTTTTTATTTCCCTGACCCCATCCCTCAATATATATTATGCAATTTGGTATATTTTTTATTTTTTGTTTGAACTTTTAATTTTTATATTTGAACATTGATTTTTTTACTAGTACGTAAATTTTACTTTTAGGTGACAAGTTGTGGAAATGGGAAAGTAGAAATTCTTAAACATTAGATATTTGTAGTTTTTGGCCCGGTTTGATAAATAGCGGTTTGAGCCAAAATAGAGGTTTGACCGGTAAAATTCGCTAATTTGGATGTTTGGTGAATAGTAGATTAGAATAGCGGATTGGGGTGAAACCTCTAATTTTGAAAGAAAAAAGTGCTAATAGGAGTTTTTTGAGATTAAAGATTTTGACATAAGAGTTGTAAAGACCATTTTATCCTTAACAATTATCAAAAATCTCCAAATAACTTAAATATAAGCTTTTCTATTTTAGTTCTTCACCTCTCACGTATTTAAATTGTGACATTTATAAACTAATATTTTTTTCTTTTTATTATCACACATTTATATTTGTATTTAAATTTAACAATTAATTAAATTATATTAAAAATAATTATATAAATAATAAGTCAATATATAGATACTTCAAATATGCTTAGTCATGTTATATTAAAAATATTTTTCATAATCTAATTAATATACAAAATATTGATAACTAATAAACTACTCAAACAAGTATCGAATATAATCATGTCCTTATGCGTTATTTTGCTTGTTTAAATAATCAAACACCTATCAGCTATCAGTTAATTTTATCAAACATTTTTATACAATTAGCTAGTCAAATCATCTAATTCAATCAGCTATCAGCTAATGTAATATACTATCAGCTATCCGCTAATTGCCAAATAGGACATTTGTTCTTTTGACTAGTTTACGGAAAAAATGCAAACTGCTATTCTGTTAGCATTATTGAATGTTTTGTATAATTTGTAAAGTTTATCTATTTAACCACTCGTACTTGAAAAAAATGTACGAATTGTTAGGTATTCACATCTTTGAGGACCCGAATGTGAGTATCAGATTGTGAACACACTGAATATTCGATCATTTTAAAAGATTAAGATCTTATGTGAACAATCGCTAAAAGCTAGACCCTTATTTGAAAATTTAATTCTCTTGTTGAGGACTTGCTATCATATATTAGCCCAGTATGAACACTATTACACGCGAGTAAAATAATACTGAAAGAAATGGAGGAGGATTTATGTTTTTTTTATATATATACTTTTTCCTTTGGTCAAAATGCGTTGATATTTAATAATAATTAATTAAAAATCACATTTATAATTAATTAAAAAATCACATTTATAAGAATTATTTTATAGAACATTTATGAGTATGTTTTTAAAGCTAAATGAGCTCATTATTAAGGCTTAAATTGTAATTCTTACAAAAATACACTCATCGATATTTAATCAATCCATATTAATCTGTTTGTATGAAATTTAAAATGAAATAAAATGTTATAATTGTATTTGATCTATTTTTGTAATTTTATCAATTGAGCCGAAATTACTTATTCGGTGATGTTAAACTCAATCAAAATATATTATAAATAACTTAAACATAGATTTCAATAGTGGAATGAAAATGGGGTTTAAAGCTAAATTAAAGTGGAATGAAAATTGGGTTTAAGAGTGGTGTTGGTGTTAAGTAGGGGTGTAAACGAGCTGAGTTGAGCTCGAGTAGTTCTGAGCTTGACTCGGCTCGTTAAGATTTCGAGTTGAGTTCGAGCTCGAGTAATTTTTAACGAGCCTGAGAAATTTGAGTTCTACTCAACTCGTTAAGAACTCGAGTCTAGTTCGAGATTGATTCGAGCCCAATCGAATCAAGTGTTGACCGATCTTTGACCGTGTCAGACTCGAGTAGCTCGTCATTTGTCAAGTCTCATTTAAAGTCCTATCAAGAAAAAACTTTGATACACAAGTTGTGTAAACTCAAGCTTGTTGATTTTAGGGTTTAGGGTGTTAGTTTAGGGTTTAGAGGTTTAGGTTGTTGAGTTTAGAATTTAGAATTTAGATTTTAGGGTTTAAGACTTATGTTTAGGGTTTAGATTTTAGGGTTTTAAGTTTAGGAATTTAGATTTTAAATTATAAAAAATAAAAAATTTAGTATATTATATTTTCGAATAGCTCGCGAGCTTTTCGAGTCGGGTATCAAGTAGCTCGGCTCGTCTCGTAAGAACTCGAGTCGAATTTGAGCTCGAGTCGAGTCCAATCAAGAGTTTTAACCGAGCTTTAACCGAGTCGAGCTCAAATAGCTCGCGATCTGTCTTGTCTCATTTACGGCCCTAGTGTTAAGATAAAAACATGGCAATAAAATCATTAGAACATGAGGAAGATGCAAATCCAATGCTTATTTATGGGGTGTTCGGTCTTTTCGGATTTTGTCTGAAAGATACAATCCAATCTATAAAAAGAACCAAAAGCCCCCAACTCATCTAAATGTTGGCCCAACCTCTGAACTTTCAAATTCTCACCAAAAGAACCAATATTTCTCCCATGGGACCACATCAAACCCAATAATCTCACACATCAAATAAAAAACATGGGATGGGACCAAAAACAGTACAAATACTAAAATTTAAAATCTGCCAGTTACATTTTCTAGAATCGTGCATGAATCTATTGAATGGGTTCAAACAAAGGTGTCCAAAGATAAGGGTCACGGATGTATTGATGATAGGAAACGGATGAATAATTACTCTTGATTTTTGGATGAATTGTAATTTAGGAGTAGTTTCAATGGAAATTAAGATGATATTCTTCTTAAGTGATTATGGTTTGAATAGTTTTGTTTGTAAGGTGTATATATTTTTTATATGGTACATGTCTATTTTATGATATATGTTCATAATTCGCGGCTCTCTCTCTCAATAATATCATCTCCAAGATTTGGATTAGAATTCTCTCTTAGAAAAAGCAATGTGTTTTAAAGAGTGCAACACATTGCTCTCAACCCTTGTTGGTTTGTAAGGTGTATATAAATTTTATCAAATGTAAAAAGATAGAACAAATATTACAATAAGACCGCATTGAAAATACTAAAAAGAATTGTTTATTTTTTAAATAAAATTTTTTAGGGTAGCAATACTCACTATAATACTTAATAGTTAATGCTTTGTTGGGCAAGCACATTTGGCCGGTTAGCCAAGCTGTTCATCTTTGTTCCCTCAAATTCCTTTAAGTTATGGATTATAGATCTATTATGAACACCCTATTCCTTCCTATGAGAGTCCCCGTTTTCCTTATTTCTAATAAGATTAGAATTAAAATTACGATTTGTCCAAAGAAATTCTTTGTTTAGAACGAATTTTATGTTTAATGATGAAGTTAAGACTTTGAGAATTTTAAGATCCATGTTTGAATGTCATCATGTATAACTAATTATAAAAATTATGTTAATTGTCTTAAGATTTTATTCTCATTTAAGCCCTAAAAGGTGTGAATTTGATAAATTTCTAAGGAATATAATCCAGTTACGTAGTGTAAGAGTTTTTAACTGTTACACGTTTTTTTGGATCGTTGGATGGATGAAACGGATGGCTGTGATTAACAGTGGGTTATTTGAAGATTATTACTTGAAAAAAAAAGTAAGGAGTTAATTTTAGCCATCCATTTCACCCATTTAACGATCTACAAAACGTGTAAAACTATGAGATTCACATTTTATGTAAGTGGATCCTATCGCAATTTCTAATTATAAATTATGTTATGTACTTGTAATAATAATAATAATAATAATAATAATAATAATTAATTTTAATAATATTTTTTCAAATTTGTGTTAAGTGTATTTTATGTATACTTGTAGGATGATTCTACAATAAACTCCATGTAAAGCTATGTACCACTAATCATGTGTATCATTGTGTGCTATTAACTATTTTAATTATTTATAAAATCATAGGGACCGAAATAGTTGTTATCTATTTTTAAATAAAATCTAAAAAAACAATTTTTATGTTATTTTTTAGATTTTTTTTTCTTTTTGAGTAAAGTACACTAATGGTAATTGAATTTTGATAAATTATTCAATTTGAAAATCAAACTTTCAATTGCTTTAATGTTACCATTAAACTTTTAATTTTGCTCTAAATTGGTCACTAACTCGTTAACAACCGTTAAAAGGGTGACGTGACAGCTAAAATATTTTATATAATAACAAAATTAGTCATCCACATTTGCACATGCAAACAATTTTATCTTAATTCGAAAAAAATTAATAAATTTAACCCTCATTATCTACACATTATTCAATTTGACCCTATTTTAATTAAAAATAACTTACCCCTAAACCATAAGAATCCTAAGCTCAAAACCCTAAACCCTATTTCAAAATTGTATGCCCTGCTTGCATTGCATGTGACCCTTCCTTGTTCTTTACATCCAACTTTTACAACATGACAAATCTCACCCAGATTTTTATTCTTTTAATTTCACATGATCTTTAGATCGTGCTTACCAATTATTGGAGATATGAGGAACAAGTTTGAATGTGCGAAATAACTCTAAAATCTTAATTAGGATTTCAAAGTTTAGGTTCGAGTTCTTGTCTGAGTTCAAACTAAAACTTCAAAAATTGAGTTTGGAACTAAAGGTGTTGAACTCAAGTTTCTGACAACATGAAGTCAACTTGGCTAAATAAAGTTTTGGTTGATAATTGTCATTCGGCTAAATAAGAGTTTGATGGATTAGGGTTTTGAGTTTAGGACTTAAGGTTTAGTGTTTAAGGTTTTGGTTGTAGGGTTAAATTATTTTTAATTAAAATAGGGTCAAATTAAAATAATGAGAATTTAATTGCTGAATTGAATAATTTATTAAAGTTCAGTTACTGTTTTTGTATTTTACCCCCAAAATCTAAAAAGTAATATAAAATTTGTTTTTTAGATTTTATTTTAAAATGAGATAATAATGCTTTTGATCCCTATAATTTTAAAAATAATAAAAATAGTGATGGTACATGGTGGCACACATGAATAGTGAAACATAGCAGAGCATAGCGTTTATTGTAGAATTATCCAAACTTGTAACACTTAAAAAGGAAAAAAAGTGAAAAGTACTATAACATCTACAATTTTCATGCCTTTCTTAGATATTCTACCTCTTTAACCTATATTGTTTTAAACTGTATATTCTTAAAACAATATTTACATTGATGTTTCAGTTCGACATGTATTTAAAAAAATAAACATATAATATAAGCTTCTAAAAAATAACAAATCCTTTTAGCCCTAAATGTAAACTCTTAAATTCTGTTTGATATATTACCGTAAAATTTAACCTCTAATCTCTAAATTCTAACCCTAAATCATAAATTCTAATAACGACCTCTAAATTTTAAACTTTTAAACTTAAACACTAAACTTTTAAATTTTAAATTCTAACTAAATATCTATACTTTAAAATTAAAATACTTTGTGAAAAAATTTTATTTACACCGCCAGTGTATCAAATATAAATACTTAATTAACTAGTAAATTAATTATTATCAAATCGAACTAACGTAGAATAATTTATTAATAAAACATTTTAACATGATTTAACCTACACACTATTCATACATCAAACATAAACCCAAAATGAATGAATAAATAATATAATGTCTCTCGAGGTTCGGATCACCACATGACCACGGACCATATATATGAATATATTTGAAGTTGTACCCTTTTCAAGATTCAACAGATAAGCTGATTGAACCAAAGCAAAAAACAACCCCCCGCCCTACTCTCCTTGCGGCTTTCCCTCCCCTCCATTTTGAGTTTTTCAACATCCCCAGCTACCAGACAAAGGACCATTACCCCCCCTCTTTTCTTTCTGTCTTTTGCTTTGTCCTAAGACAATTCCTACCTTTCTTCCCTCTACTCTCTAGCTACTACCACTGCCACTTCCAATTCTCCATCTTTGTCTGTTTGTTCCGAGGAAAATCAAACAAAGGGTCTGTTCTCGTTCTCCACTGTTGATGAGTTGATTTGTTGTTGCCCTTTGGGAGCTTTTTCACCAACTCTGCCTGTAACATGGGGTTAGTCGACGACAACAAGAACAAGGAGAAGGAGCCCCCTCAAGAAAGCGACGGTGAAGGAGGAGGAGCAGCCAGGGCCGCCATCGTAAACACCAGCGATGATTCCTCCTTCTACACCACTGACCAGGACGATGATAACGATGATGAAAACACACTTCATTTGGGACCTCAGTGCACTCTCAAAGAACAGCTTGAAAAAGACAAGGTTTTACATTGATTTTATCATCTTTGTTTATATGCATGTGCAGATTTTGTCCTTTATTATTACTGTTATTTGTTATTTGTTGGTCGTCATTGGTTGAGCTGTAGGATGATGAGAGCTTGAGGAAATGGAAAGAACAACTTCTTGGAAGTGTGGATATTAACAACATTGGAGGTACAGCTTTTTCGATTTTCTTGTTTCCGACACATATTCAGACATGGATGTCGAATATTATTAATTAATTTATCAGTCTGAATTAACTTTGATTCTGTTTATCATTCTGTCATTAATTAATTTTGTATATCATGTGTGTAAATGAAAAACATCTCCTAGATGTATGCTGCTATAGTGCTATAGCTATTTGTTTTGGCACCGGTTAAATTGGAACAATCTTTCATGCAAGTCCAGGACTTGAATACAAAAGCTGATCCAAAATATCTGCAGAATTTCATAGGACTAAAAATGGATAGAATTGGACATGGTTTTCACCCTTTTATCTGCAGAAACACTTGATCCTGAAGTGAAGTTCCTCAGCGTCGCGATCGTGTCACCGGAAAGGCCGGACATAGTTCTTTCAATCCCTGAAGATGGGAAGCCCCAGGGCTTATGGTTTACACTGAAAGAAGGTAGCCATTATCGACTCAAATTCTCCTTCCAAGTCAGCAACAACATTGTATCTGGTCTCAGGTACACCAATACCATATGGAAATCGGGTCTCCGGGGTAAGCCTCTTCGTTCTTGCAGAACAAATTGAAGTTACAGAGTAAAAAATCTGCCTAAAATGAATCTGTTGTTCAGTTTTCAGCACAAAAGATATGATTGGAACATTTAGTCCTCAGCAAGAGCCTTACACACATGAAATGCCAGAAGAGACTGCCCCTTCTGGTTTTATGGCCAGAGGATCATACACTGCAAAATCAAAGGTTTGTTCAACTAAGTTTTACTACACATACATATGTCGTGTTTTTTTTATTACATAGTTTTATGAAATTGTTATTGCCAGTTCATTGATGATGATAACAAGTGCCACTTGGAGATCAACTATACGTTCGACATCCGTAAAGACTGGTCTTCAAAGGATTAAAGACACAACCTGGTGATGAGGTCGATCAATCAATGTTCTTATGCTGTTATATTTTCAGCTATTGATTTTAAACATGTCTCTCTTGCAGACAATTTTTGTTTTAACTGCTAGTTTCCCAGGTTATCTTAACCATCTGCTTTATTGTTGTTTGAGATGTTTGACAATGATAAGTCTAGATTTCTTATTATTATTATTCTAATTCAAAAATACGAATATATCAAAATTTATACGAGTAATGTTAAACATGATTATGACCAAGGGCGGATCTTGGTGCGATAGTTTGGGGACTTAATAAAAAAAAATTAAGTTTTTGGAGGTCTAATCAAAATTTTCAAAAAATTTTGAGGATTTAATGTGATTTTTTTAAAAAATGAGGATCTTATTAAAATTTTTAAAATATTGAGAAACTTAATGAAAAATTTAACAATTTGCGTAACTTAATTAAAAATATTCAAAAAAAATTAAGATTTAATTAGAATTTCTAACAAATTTGAGGAGACCTAATTAAAAATTTTAAAATATTTTAGGGATATAATTTTAATTTTTCTAAACTTTGGGGGTACCAAAGCTCCTCAAGGCTTAGTTTATCATCCGTCCCTAATTATGACATAAAAATAGCTTTTGTGGTATTGGTATAAAATGATTGTCCTTAATTTAATGTGTTAATCTGGACTAAACTAGTCATTTTCTGTTAGGGGTTAAGATTGGAACATAAAATTTTGAGGCAAATGAAGTCCCCGTTTGACTAACCAAAGTCTGTTGACATTATCGATTATTATTTAGTCTGACAGGATGAGATGTTAGGTCACTTAAGTAATGTCAGTGATTTGAATCATGAGGTTACATATAAAGAAAACGGGGCTAAGAGAGTCTCACCCTCATGTTGAATCCCTGTAAAATCTAATTTAGATTAGTTGGCCAATGAATCGGATATTAATAGTCGAAAAAAAAAAAGTCTGTTGACATTGTTTGTTCCTTGGGCAAGTTCTGACATTGTTTGTGCCGTTAACTATGGAGTAAAGGTAATGAAAAGTACATAAATTAAGGCCAAATGGTCAAAAATATATAAATGAACCAGCGGTCAATGTTTGAATCCCATCATGAAAATTAAAGTAGCAAATAACATTTTAGTCGGAGATAGGAAATTTCATCAAAATAATAATAATTTCCACCAAATTTTAGGATTTAGCGAAAATAGCTGAAAATTCCATTAGAAATAACTCATAATAATTTAATTTAAAACCATACAAGTTTACTTATATGATGATTAAAAAGCGAAAGAAATTCCCAATTTACTTTCAGTATAAAGTCAAAAAAATATCTCAACGTTTGATTAAATAGTTACGTTGGTTTTTATTTTTTGGAGCAATTCAACCATCAACGTTTTATTTTGTGTAAAATAATTCCTCTACGGATGAAAATTGTTAGAAAACTGACGGTAAACAATTTGAAATGACTTAACAGAATAACAAGTCAGCAGAAAAAATTATTTTATATTTTATATATTTTTATAAAATTATTTTTTGACTGATGTAATATTTTTCCAAGTCAACATATTTGTCTACACGATACTACCATATCAGCGTGCACTGCCATATATGTTTGTCACGTCATTTTAAGCCATTAACCGTCAGTTGGCTGATAGTTTTCATCCGCAGAGAAACTATTTTAAACCAAAATAAAACATTGATGTTTAAATTACTAAAAAAATAATAAAAACCAAAATAACTATTCAATTAAACATTAAGCTGTTTTTTTTTTTTTGACTTTTTCGTATATGTTTTCAATTCAAAACTTCAGGAAAGACGAGTAATGGCATAAACAAACGGACCGAGATGGCCCAATTCAAGCAAAGTAATAAACTACAGACCACATGAACTCTAGCCCAAACCGCAGATCAACTAGACCGAATAGGTAACGCCTAAAGCATGGAGAAGGAAAACAATAACAACTTGGCCCGGTCCAGATAAAAACTAAATAATTTAAAATAAATATATTATTTAAATTTAATTATAAAAAACATTAAAATCAATATATTTTATATTTTATTATTTTTAAGTAACTATGATAATTTAGACGGGTTGAGCTCAGTCTTCCCACTTGTAAATTAGAGAATAGTATCAAATATCCGATCTTTTTATTAACATTAACAAATCAAATCATAACAAAATCGAAGGCATTTGTAAAATTTTAGGATGTGCAAAACTAAATCATAAATAAAAAAGTAAAAAATATTTAAATTATATAAAAATTTAAAATTTATAAGAGTGTGTCAACAATCTCTAGAGCAAGTGATTAAAGCTTTCAATTGATACACTCCCCTCTCCCTTAGGTTGCGGGTTCGAAATTTATTAGGAGCAAATTCCCGTCCCTAACACTCAACTTCGACCTATCCCTAAATGTAATAATGAATGACTTTTAGAGAGATGAAGTTTCAATTTAAGAAATGACCGAAGAGTCAAAGGGCCGGAAATATTTAAGCAAAAGATCAGGTTGAAACTTGAAAGGGCAATGGCAGCCGATTCCAATGCTTACCTCTCAACTTCCCTTTCTCCGTCGGCATTGCTTTACACCAACCAAATATTCATAGAAGCTTCCGCTAATCCATGCATTTCCCCATTATTATTATTTTTTTTCTTTCGGAATATTATAATATGTACAAGTAGCATGGATTATATTAAATAAATCATCTAATATACAATCAATCTATTTTTTTTTTAACTTAACAAGCGGTCCCAATGAAAAACGGATAATATTTTTCTTACGAGACCTAAGTTTAAATCGTTTTGTCTACAAAGTGTGTGCATTATTAAAGCGATAAGAATATGTACGAACATATACTACATTATAATCATCTTAAGACTATTAAAAAAATTCATTTTTTTAGAAAAAATAGAATCGTGCATGCCTCTTAAAGTTTGTTAACAAAATAGTGAGATTCGTATCATACTTTTAAAATTTCGTTCATCAAATTAATGGTATGTTATTACAAATTCTTAATCAATATGAATTTTGTCATAAACAGATGTATTTTTAATAGATATTTTTCATTCATAAACCAGAAAAATACTTTTTAAATATATTTAAATTTAAATTTATATTTTTACGTATATTACAATAATAACGGTGTCAACTAAATTAATTAGAACTTAATCAACTAATTATGCATAAGCTTTAAACCTTGACGTTTACGAATTTTATAACTATTAGACGCAAATCTTAGTGTTGATTGAAATTTATGATGATATAAAACCAAGTGGGTGTCAATAATCAAATTGATTAGTTTGGAAATTAATCCGCCATGCTTTTTGGTTTGAGCCAAGGTATCCACCGCCAATAACAGTAACTAATTTTCTCGCCGCGGGTGCTGTCACTATGAGATAAACGGCTGGCCATAAAATGTACTCCATTCCTATTGCTAAGAAGACAATGTTCAAGTGCGAAAATTCACCTACTCTTAAAAAAACATTAATTGTTGGACTGAATTTGATATTGCCATTGCACCTAATATACAACCCAAACGTTTGATAAATGCTGACCTAGTATTAATTTAATTAATACCGATGTTATTGAAGTTTTTCTTTTAAGAATCGTTAATTTAAGTGTACCAATAAACTTAAATGTATTTTTTTTTCATTTTTATTGTAAAAAACATACATAAAGATAGAAAGTAATCATTTTGAATATTATGACCAAATTGTACTAATGTAAGTGTTAAAAAGTGATATATTTGTTCTTAAACTTATAATTGAGTGACTCAATTGTTACTTTTAGAAGAAGAGTGACATGTTCGTTACTAAACCTATAGCTAAATGACATCTAGTGTATTTTACCCTTATTCTTAAAGGGTAGTTAAAAATAATATAGTTACTAAATTAAGAAAATTTCTTGTATGTAATGTATTGCATTAAATGATTAGAGAAAAATAATTATATTCTTCGATAAATAAAACTTGCCCAAGTTTTATGGACAAAAATCATCTGCCCCTCTTCGGTGTCTCTTTTTATGCTCCAACACTAAAAAATCAAATCTTAAGCTATAACCTTAAATTCTAAATCTTAAACTCTAAACCCTAAAATATACGCTTCACTCCAAATTTCCTAAACTCTAACTTTAAACCCTAACCTTAAATATTAATCATAAACCTAAATTTTTAGTGAGTGACATAAAAAGAAATACCGCAAAGGGATATATTATTTCTATTCAAGTTTTATCACCTTAATCTTACTTTTTTTCTTTAGTTTGGTTTCGTTAAAGTTAAATGATACTTTAGTTCTTGTAATTGTATTTTATTATTATTTTGATATTTAAATTATTTTTTGGTTCAGTTTAATTTATGAACTTTTTAATTATGATGTACATTATTCCAGTTCATTTTTCCATTACAAATAAATCTATGTGACACTAGAAACGTGCCACGCGACACTTAATATATACTAATTTTGAAAACTTCATAGAAAAATCATAACAAAACTTTAAAGTAGAAAATCTCATTTTTAATACTATTAGAAAGTTTTTCAAATATATTGTTGAAATTTAAAAATATTTTTATGAATTTTCTTTTCAAAATTAACATATATTAAATACCACGTAACACGTTATTAGAGTATCAAATAATTTTTTTTGTAATAGAAAAATAACTTGAATAACATACATCACAGTTGAAAAGTTCAATAATCAAATTAAATAAAAAAAAATCTTCGCACACTAAAATAATAACAAAAATACAACTTAAAAAACTAAAATATCAGTTAACCTTTTCGTTAATTTTAAATAATGGGAAGATGATATGAAAATCTTTCCATGAGATATAAAAGGATGAAAAACACTATATGGTGAGGAGCACGATGGTGAATGGTGCGAGTCTCAAAGCATTAGAAAATTAATTAGTTTAAAAGTGATTAAGAAACCCTACCTAACCTCTCCTCTTTCTTTCAAAGAGTTGCCATTTAAAAAAATGAATTAATTTTCCTTTTTTTTACATTAATTGATTTTCCTTTAAGGGAATACCACACTTAGGGGTGAGAATCGGGTGAGGCAGGAACGGTTTTGCATTTTTCACTTCATCCCCAACACTTACGGTTACGGTTTTGGGAATCTTCATTAAATGCTTTAGGAAATTTTTCGTCCTTATACCTAGGGGTGAGCAAAACTTGACTCGAAAAAACTGAATAACTCGACTCAAGGCGAAAATACTCGACTCGTTTTGACTCGACTCGAAATTTTATAAACTCGACTCGAAAAAAATTTCAAATAAAGTTTGAGTTGTAAAATAGAAACTCGAATAACTCAAAATTTTTATTAATTAATAGATTTATTTTTAAGTTCGAGATGAGTCCCTTAATTTTTTATTATATATATACATATATATAAAAATATGAAGAAATATTGCAACATATGAAGAAATATATATATATATATATATGCATATCTTATATGATTAGAGAAAGTGATTTAAATTGGATTCAAACCATACTATAAAATTTATCGATTGAGCTAAAATATATATTATATAATTTTAGATGATATTTGATTTATTAAATAACTTTATAATTCTTATTATACATGTGAAAAATAATACGAATATATATATCTTATATGGTTAGATAAAGTCGTTTAAAATTAGAATTAATTCGTACTAACATTATAAATAATTACAACTAAGTTCGAATAGAAACTCTAATAACTCGAATCGAATTTCTTCAACTCGATTCCACTCAAAAAAAATTCGAATGAAAGTTCGAATGATAAAATTAGACTCGTCAACTCGAATAACTCGGATTTTTTTGACTCAACTCGACTTGATCGAACGCTCACCCCTACTTATACCCTTCCCATGCGAATCCCCGCAGTTTTCAGGGAATCCTTATGCCCAAAAATATTAACCAAATTACTATTTTATTGACCAAAATAAATGGCCAATTTAGTTTAAAATATAAAGTTTGGATACTTCGATTGGAAGCGGTTACGATATGATAAAAATTGAAAGGGTTTTGTGTTGGGAAGATTTAGACTAAAGCTTTAGCTTATATCTAAAAACTAAGATAGAAACATGTTGAGAAACTTGAATATGGCTAAGTTTGAGAGAAAGTTAAAGTGATAATAATATAGTTATGATTTTTTTATTAAGATATATATTAGGGGTATATAAATAAATAAGTAAATATCAAGATCCTTGCAGATATTTTTTGAGGATTCTCACGGTTATTTATACGGTTACGGTTCGATTATTTCGACGGTTCAAATATAGCAATCCCCGTCCTCATCCCATCCACATTTGAGCTTCGATTATAAAACTTCCCCTTCCCTATTCCCGTAGGTGAAGATTTCGGTTATTCCTTATACCCGTCAGTTCGGCTCTTCACGATTTTCAAATATTCCCCAATCAATTCCCACCCTAGAAAAGCAATGCAATTTTTTCTTTGCCCTAAACAGGTTTGCTTAGCATTTGTCGGCTGGATTAAAAAAAATTTGAAAAAAATACAAATATTCTACCAACCTTATACTCCTTAATCAAACACCCGATCAACTTTTGTCTTGATGTAATCAAATTGATTTAGTATCGTCAAGCGTTTAAATCAATTAAGAAAAGATTAGAGATGGTAATTTGGATTATAGATTCAAATTTACAACAATCTTTAATTTTTTATTTGAAATATTTCTATAAACAAAGTTTCTTAAAATCAACAACAACAAAAATTACAGTAAAGCCGATCATTTTGTAACAATTAAATAGTTTAATGATAATTCTGTAACATTTAAAAAATTTAGTGACATTTTGTAACAACTAATATATTACTTTAAGGGAAAACTATATATTTGGTACCCCAACTATTTTCTTATCAATATATTACATAACTTCACATTTTGTTTTTATTTTGGTACCCTCGTCAAAAAATTAGCGACGGGCTGACTATGAGAGAGAAAATCACACATGACAAGCTGCCATGTCATTCTGTCTCATAGTCACCATGTCACGTCGACTAAAATTATAAAAAATCAGATGTGGATGCTGATTAGGAGAGAGAAAATGACATAGCAGTCTGCCACGTGTGATTTTCTCTCCTAGTCAGCATGTTGTTAATTTTTTAATGGCTGGATACTAAAATAGAAATGAAACGTAATGTTAGGTACCATTTTTCTAAAAAAATAGTTGAGGTATCAAAACAATAACATGAGAACAAGTAAGATATTATTTAGGTAGTTTTTCCTTACTTTAATTGGGTGGACATGCTCTGTCAACCCGCCGCTAGACTGTTAACATCATTTAACGATTCAATGTCTATTTTATAATAAAATCTAAAGTTTAATATTCATTCTATAACTTTTGAAAATTCAAAATTATAACGATCGATTTAGATTAGTTTGAACTCCATTTGTGAACTTTACCCATTATAGACTTAAAGTTTTGTATTCTCATTTAATAAAACGACATTAAATAGAATAAAATTTGTATGTTCCTTTTATGTGTCTCTTTATAATATTTTATCAATAATTTTATGCCACGTATATTATTAATAAACAAAAATAATAAATAAAACAGTAAAAAATAATCTTTAGTAACATAACATAAAATTTTTGGTAGACGAATTCTATTCCATTAAATGAGGCCTACACCCTTTTTAAATAGCACAGCTGATGCATGCAATTACCATAGACAGCCATAGGCACACGTCCACTTTGTCTTCTTCTTTAATTTTTTAGTCTTGCAAGTAAAAACTCTCTTCTTTATATAGCCTCTCTCAGCTTGTTCCAATCTGCAGCATTGGCATCCAAATTCCAAAGCTCTCAGCTTTCTCTCTGAATTCCTCTTTACTCAGGTTGTTGTTTTCTCTACTTCAAATTTGCTTATGTTAAAGCTGCATTCTTTCAAGTTGGTTCCATGTTTAAGTTAAATCCAGATCTCTTCTTTCTTTTAATCATAACATGGAGCCCTGAGATTCTGATTCAGAATATGAAAATGGGGTTTTGATCTTATGGAATTTTATGTTAGTTTTTTGTTCTCATACTGTAGATTTATTGTATAGTTTTTCGCCATTTAGCTGCCATAACTATGAAGTATTTAATTCTTGTAGGAACTTGGACAGTGGTCATTGAAGCAAAACAAAATTTCTGGCGAAAAAAATGCAGTTTCCCAGGACTTTTGTTATTGTTTGTTCTGCATTGCTCCTTTGCTCCTCCTTGACATATGGACAAAAAGCTAGTCCTCCGGCTCCGGTTGCAATGACCCCGACTCCGACACCAGCACCGGCACCGGCACCGGAATACGTGAACCTCACTTACTTGCTCTCTGTGGCTGGTCCATTTCACACATTCCTTAACTACCTCGAATCAACTAAAGTCATTGACACATTCCAGAACCAAGCCAACAACAGTGAACAAGGCATTACGATTTTCGTACCCAAAGACAGTTCATTCAAGGGTCTGAAAAAGCCATCATTGTCCAATCTCAGCAATGACCAGCTTAAATCTCTCATCCTGTTCCATGCCCTGCCCAAATACTACGCCCTTGCAGACTTCAGTGAGCTCAGTGCAAAAGGCCCTGCCACTACACTTGCTGGTGGTGGCCAATACACTTTGAATTTCACCGATAATTCCGGCACCGTGCGCCTTGATTCGGGATGGAGCAGAACGAAAGTCACCAGCGCCGTGCATTCCACCGATCCTGTCGCTATATATCAGGTGGATAAGGTCCTTCTTCCTGAGGCTATCTTCGGTACTGATATACCTCCAATGCCTGCACCTGCTCCAGCTCCAGCTCCTGATATTAGCCCTGCTGCGGATTCTCGGTCGGCAGATTCGAAAGCGGGCGGTTCTACGTCGAAGTCTTTGCATTCAAGTTCATCTTCTCATAGGATTGTGGAGTTGAGCTTGAGCGTTTGGAGTCAGCTGGTTTTGGCGGTCTTTGGTGGGTTGGTTATGCTTTTCTAAGATGTAAGACTTTGAGTGTAATTTATGTTCATGTGGGGTGATCACTGAATTTCTCAATTTACTTTGATTTCTAAAACCATTCTTTTGTACTTTATTAATATTATGTATTAAAAAAAAGGACATTGGTATGTTATATAGATTACTATTTGAATTTAATGTCGTCATTAATACATTTTTTATATATTTCTTATTAAAAATATATTTTCGCTCCTTAAAATTTTATAAGTTCGCCCTTCCTAAAATTTTATAGGTTTGCCCCCCTAACATAAAATTTTGTGTCCGTCCCTGATCACACACAGCTCCACTTATCCGCCTTAGATACCCCTGCTGCCTGCAATGGCTTTTCTCCGGTTATGGTTTTCGGCCACATTTTTAACTTTGATCTGTTTTTCTGTTCTTGGCTCTGTTTGAGCCTTTGGTTTTTAGGTCTCTGATGCCTGTGTGTTTGTTATTCTTCTGGCGAAATGAAATCCTTTCTTTGATAAAAAAAAATTGCTTGCATTCTTTTGAAGTTCCATTGGCAGGCTCCATTAAAAATAATATTTTTAAAATAAAAATATAATATAATAAGAGAAAAATATATGAATATATTAACAATTTAAACATTAAAAACATTATAATTATATAAAGTTTTAGTTATTATTTTCATATTAATTTTGCTTTTGACTTTATTTTATGTTTTTCTACGTTATTTGATAAAATTTCAAAGTCTTTTTAATAAGTATTTCTAAAAAATATGTTTTTAAGTAAAAAAATAATTCTTATACAGCATTTCAAAATCATTTTATTATTTAAAATATAAAATATTTATTTTTATATTAAAAAGAAAACTAATTATGAATTAAATAAAATTTAAATTTAATTTAATTTAAATGACTATGATTTTTAAATTTGTAAATCATAAATCATTCAAAAAACAATATTATTCAATTTGATTTTCGGTTTATTTGATTTCTATGTTCGGCCCTACTCATAATTAAAATATAACAAATTCACTTTTATTAGCATTTAATAAAAAAATCTTAATGAAATTTATTTATTTTTAACAAATCCTAAATTTAATCTTAATACTACCTAGAGGGGAGTGCTCGTAGTGGATTTCGAACTTATGACCTACAAAAATATAATGAATTAAAGATAAGTAGCTTGACCAACCAGCTAAATATGCTTACTTTTAATAAAATTTATTAGATTTAATAAAAGAAATAGGAAATAATAAATATTTTTAGTCATGCTTATTGCTTACAAACATTAGTTACTTTTTTTTTTAAGGAAACAAACATTAGTTACTTAACACATTTTAAGGTTACTCAACATTCATATATTTTCATAATAATAGTGTTGTATTAAATGCAAGAAAAAATTTATTATTTTTTTGAAGAGGAATAAATTTTTTATTTTATAAATAAAGATATTATTATACAAATGATGAACATAAAAAATGTACTCATTGATAATATTCAAAAAAAATTGTAGTCATTGATAAAAATATATTATAATAAATAAGAAAGAAACAATAATACTAATATTGTATTTTTTATTACATTTAATAAAAAATTAATTTATTTTAGCGGATGGAATGCTACATCATTTGAACAAAACAAAATCGATCTACCTCTTTTTGGTGTTCTTTCTATCCAACACTAAAAAGTTAGATTCTAAGCCCTAGCTGTATATTATAGATCCTAAACTATAAACCCTAAACTTTAAAATATATCACATACTTAATTCCTCAAATCTTAACCTGAAACTTCAAACCTATTTTTTTAGTGTAATGTATAAATAGGGACACCAAAAAATGACAGAGAATTTCTATTCCTTTGAGCAAGGCTAAAGATTTGAATACCGACTTATGAATGGAAAAAAATTAAGTTGAGAGAATCATCTTGTAAAACTCGATCCGAATTAATCAACTAATAAGTCGAATATCGAGAGTTAAACAAAAAAAAATTATTGGCCCAAAAAAACTCATTTATTTATTAATTTAATTAAGGCTGTTTTCTCGTTCTCTCTCCCACTCTGTCTTAATCACATTTGCTATCGGCAGTGTTCGCGGGTTATCTGAGGACTAAGGGGCTTCACGCTTTTCTCTCATCTTCATTTTCCTTCATTCAATTCACCGTTTCCACCCATACAAACACCTCTCTCTCTCTCTCTCTCTCTCCCTCCCTCCCTCTCTCTCCCTTACAACTCCCATTCCCACGACCAACGAACCAACAAAAACAAAAATGGAGGAAACCACCCTTCAATCTTAGTTTCTCTGTTTCTCTTAAGGTTCGTTTTCCTTCCTTCCTTCTTCATCTGTCTTTTGCATTTCGTTTCCTAACATGGGTCCTTTTCTGTTTCGATAAATATCATGTCTTTTTTCATATAGAAAGGTTGATCCTTTAATTTTCCTATTCAGTTATATGTATGCATGCACGTCGGGTTTTTCTTTTCCATTCTTTTCTATCGGGATTATTTTGATTTCTGCATTTATTGGATCTGCTTTTGTTGAATTTCCATTGGCTAGTTTGCAATCTGAACGTAAATAATCTTTGTTTCGGTGTGTGAGTAGGGGTTAGATTTGGTGTAAAACACAAGGCTAACCATGTCTAGTTATCAAGGTGTTCATGTTTCTGATCAATGGCTTCAAAGTCAGTTCACTCAAGTCGAGCTCCGAACCCTCAAATCCAAGGTAACCTTTTATAAAATATTAAAATTATGATCCCTAATTCTTCAAGATACCATTTTTTTAGTTTGCAAATAGACATTAGCAACTAGCAAAAATAACAAATTGTAGGTTACCTCATTTTACAAGACTATATGGTGGATTGGAAACCTTTGTTTGACGTGGAACTTGGATTGCTTTTCTGTTGCTTTTAGTTTTTCTCTGCCAGGACTCAACAAGGTCATGTTACTCTGAGTGAGCTGCCACCAGTTTTTTCCGGTTTGAAGGCTTTCAGTGAAATGTTCACTGAAGATGAGATTAAGACTATCTTGGAAGAGGCACACAGTGACATGGCTGAGGAAATTGATTTTGAGGCCTTTCTTCGGGTAAGTCTTTTCAATATAGCATCAGACGTGCTTTTCCTGTATGCCATTGCTAATTATTCAATATATGACATGTTGCGAATTTATGTTTCCTGATATCTTGCTTAGAGGCAATGTTCGGATTTGGTGAATTTTCAGGCTTATTTAACTTTGCAAAGTCGTGCAATCGAAAAATCAGGCGGTACTAGATCTTCGTTTCTCAAGACGGCCACAACCACTTTTCACCATGCTATTAATGAATCTGAGAAGGCGTCTTATGTGAAACATATCAATAACTATCTGGCAGAAGATAAATTCCTGAAAGATTTTCTTCCAATCGATCCGGCCACAGACGCTTTATTTGAGCTTGCAAAAGATGGAGTTCTTCTTTGGTTGGTTCACTGGGCCTACTTGACTTTGTTTTAGTCCTGATTGAATCATTGTTTGATGTTTGTTGACACTTTTAGTTGCTTTCATGCAGCAAGCTTATCAATGTAGCTGTTCCTGGGACTATAGATGAGCGAACTATCAACACGAAAAAGGTTCTTAATCCCTGGGAGAGGAATGAGAATCATAATCTTTGCCTTAATTCTGCAAAAGCTATTGGTTGCACTGTGGTTAATATTGGCACACAAGATCTTGTTGAAGGAAGAGTAAGTGATTCTCCTTTTCTAATACCAATGTAGGTGTTATACTTGCTTTTTAATATAACTTGTACACTATTTTAACTTTTCCAATCTTCTTCTTTTTCCCCCTTCTAGCCTCATCTGATACTAGGATTGATTTCTCAAATTATTAAGGTATTCAGCTGAAACTTCCTTTGAACTCATTTAATTTTTGTATTTGTAATTGTCGAATCACAGAAGCAATACTAATTGTATCAGTTGCCTTCAACCATCAATGTTTCAAGGGATACATTTTTTGTTATTTTGCAAGTAATGTCTACGTGGTTGTGACATCAGATTCAACTACTAGCTGACCTCAATCTGAAGAAAACTCCTGAACTTGTGGAACTGGTGGATAGCAGCAAGGTTGGAGAATGTTAATTGGTTATGCCGTCTTTGTGATGATATCAGATTCTGGATAATATCAGTTTTGTAGGTTGGAAACATATTCTGTTAACCTTTTGTATAAATTTTGTAGGATGTGGAGGAGCTTATGAGTTTAGGACCTGAAAAGGTTTTACTAAAATGGATGAATTTTCATTTGAAGAAAGCTGGATATCAGAAGCAGGTTACAAACTTCTCTACAGATTTGAAGGTGAGAAAACTCATTGATTTTGAGTAATTCTACTTGTGGAATGTCAATTTTATGTACACAATATATTTATTGTTGTGATTTTCTGTGTTGTATTGATCTTTAGATTTTAGCCTTAAGTTCCATGAACTGGTGATGCTTAAATGTCTCAGTATCTTAAACTTTAGACCTCCTCCTATGGAAAAGGATTCGATTCCTGGTTACATATAATCAAGTAACCTATAGTTCCTATTGTGTGAAGTATATATATTGCCTCCTGTCATACCATTTTCAGTTTTCTAGTGTGAATGATGGTATCATAAACCCTATTTATTTGTAGGATGGCGAGGCATATGCACATCTGCTTAATGCACTTGCTCCCGAACATAGTACACACGAAACTTTGGAAACAAGTGATCCGACAGAAAGAGCAAACAAAGTTCTTGAGATGGCTGAAAAATTGGATTGCAAAAGATATCTCACTCCTAAGGATATTGTTGAGGGCTCAGCAAATCTCAATCTTACATTTGTTGCACAAATATTCCAGCACAGGTGAGGAATAATGTTTTCTTTGCCTTATGTCTGAACTAAGTTTCCACAAATATGCATGTTGGAAAAGCTGACTCACTCATTTTCTACAATGTTTTCTTTCTTCTTTTTTCCTTGTCATTCTATCCTGAGACCTCTAAGTTGGAATCTCAAGCTCTAAGCACTGGCACGTTCCCTTGGGGACATTTGATTGTACAAAGTATTTAACTAGCATATGATTTCTCCTGCAGGAATGGCTTAAAAACAGACAACAAACCGTCAACCTTTGCTGAGATGATGACTGATGATGCAGAAACATCACGCGAAGAGAGATGCTTTCGCTTTTGGATTAACAGTCTCGGCATTGATTCGCATGTCAACAATATTTTTGAAGATGTTAGAAATGGGTAAGGAGCTCTTTTCTCTTCTAAAATTTGGGCTCTCCCAGCAGTATCAAGTGGTCATCGAATCTTCGTTTGGTATTCATCCTTTTGTGGCTGCAGATGGGTTCTGTTGGAGGTTTTAGAGAAAATTTCCCCTGGATCGGTTAACTGGAAGCATGCGAATAAGCCTCCTATAAAGATGCCATTTAAACAGGTTGAGAATTGCAATCAAATAGTACAGATCGGCAAGGAGTTGAACTTATCACTTGTCAATGTAGCTGGCAATGATATTGTGGCCGGAAACAAGAAACTCATAATATGTAATATCTTCCAGCTTCCATTCTTCTCTTTCTTTGGTAAAGTTGAGGCTGTTATTTTCTTCTGCAAAACAACTTATAATATTCTCATTTTCTTGCTTTGTTTACCTCACTTTCAGCATTTTTGTGGCAACTGATGAGGTTTAATATGCTACAACTCCTTAAAAACTTGAGATCTCACTCCCATGTTAAAGAAATTACGGATGCCGACATTCTGAACTGGGCTAACAGAAAAGTAAAGAAGGCAGGTAGAAAGTCTCAAATGGAGAGCTTCAAGGTACATAAGCAACAAACTGAAAACTATGTCTTAATATTTTGATTGTAACACAGAGCCCGACACACTGGTTTTTACTGGACTATTGATCTTAGGATAAAAGCCTTTCGAACGGTAAATTCTTCCTCGAGCTGCTTAGTGCAGTGGAACCAAGGGTTGTCAACTGGGGTCTTGTTACCAAGGGAGAAACTGGTATGGTGTTATTTCATTATTATATTAATGTGTCCTTGTTCTATGGCACTTCTGCAAAACTAATAATCTGCCATGGCTGCGCTTTTTGTTGGGGAAAGTTGAGGAACTTTGCCAGAAACCATGTTCATGTTCCGCCCTTACGAATGCATAGACGATACTATAAATAAAATCAATAGCAGAGTTGTACTGTTTTATTGTCATCGACTTTGCAGATGAAGATAAGAAGATGAATGCAACTTATATAATCAGTGTTGCGCGGAAGCTTGGATGCTCCATTTTCTTGTTACCTGAGGATGTCATGCAGGTATATATTGCCGTATCATGTCTGTTTTTTACTTATATAATCCTACCTTACTTTGTTTAATGTAACTTCTAACCTTAATGTTTGTCATTAACAGGTGAACCAGAAAATGATGCTTACTTTGACTGCCAGCATCATGTACTGGAGCCTACAGAAGCATGAAGCAGCTGGAGATGGCGATATTTTGGATGAGTTATTCGAGCCAACAGAAGGCGAGGAGACTGCACCCTCTGGTGAAACGTCCGATTTGGCTGTTGATGATTCGGTTTCAGAATCTCCAAAGGCTGAAAAATAGGATGGTATGAAAAATTACCATAGGGAGCTTTCTAATTATTTTTCCCTTTTTCTTTTGCTCAAAAGAGACGGAACTAGTTCCGGCTCGCTTCTTTTTGTAGACCACAGGAGAAGAAGAAATGGGATATAAACTTAATATTGTTTGGATTGCGTTGACTATGCTTCAATAATGCATGATATAACATTAGCTTTCTTTCCATTCTTTGCAAGTGTCTCAATGGTAAATACCTGTTGAACAATGTATAAATAATACTAATCCCGCTTAATTCGAGCAAACGACACAACAAAAACACTCTAAAGATCTGTTTGTATTGTATTGGGAAATAGATCATATTTCACAAAAGACATTGGAAAACCAATGACTTGTTTTTTATTTGCATTATTATTTTGCACAGAAAACTCATCACTGAATTCATTAGCAAAGTAACTTCAACTGTTTAAAACTGCGTCTGGGTTACAACAAAATTTACATTTTACCTGGTCCTTGGCACTGAGAACACAAGAGTATCGATTTCATACCCTTCGACTTACAACTAGATTCGTTCATTCAAGAAACTGTTATTTCTCATCAGTTCTGAAAGAGTTTAGTCTTCTTAGCCTCTGATCAAGCTCTTTCATTACTTCTGGTTCTTGCTTTTTCCTTTGTTTTGATATAGTGTTTGTCGTCATAAAAACAATCTTATCAAACGCAACCTGTAGACATAACAAGGTCCATGTCATGGGAAAGCGAATGTATTATAGATTTCCAAATTTTGTTTAACTCCATGGGTCGATTCATTGAAATCTTGTGGCAAAACAAATAGAAATGATCTCCTTTTCCAGTCTATGTCCGGAACTAGGTTTGATTTTCTCATGGATAACGAGGAAGAAGCAATGAATGTTATAAGACAAGAAGGAAACTGAAAAAACAACTGATGAAATGTCTTACAGTCAATAACTCATCAGGATCGAAAAGGTGATGGGTGGTTCTTCGTAGTATATTAATAATGTCGCCAACCTGATGTGTTAGAAGCAACTCGTCTTCCTTCATCTGCAAAAAATCAAAACTTAAATTAGCATAATGAATTTTAGGAAATCACGTCGAAGAAAGTTCCCGACTTTATTGGAATGTTATGAGTGAAATGGCAATGAGTTTGGTACCTTAAACATAGCCAAAGCTACATGAAAAATAACCTTTGCCCCCTCGTAGAAAAGGACATCCCACACCCGCAGAGTTGTCTGGACAAATAGCCCAACAAGGAGAGAAAAATAAGATAGTCAACCTCAAATAGAATCGACAATTGATGTGAGATGCCGGCAGGATATAAATGGTAATGAAATATTGTTCAAACCTCTGTAGGCAAGCTTTTAGAAAAGAGGCAAAGGAACCACTCAGTAGCGACGAGGGATACATCAAACTCCAATGCTTCCAAATGAGCAGCAATCCTGTGTTTTAGTGATCCGATTTTTATAAGATAAACTTCGACTTTAATGTATAGCTAAAGCATATTACTTTACATGAAGAAAAGGATAAACAAATAAATAAAAATAAAATAGCTTAATCCTCAACTACCTCGGGCACTTCTTGGCAAGCAAATCTTTAAAAACCCTTTGCTCAACATGGCATCCAGATAAGTTGTTTGTATAGCAGTCATTAACTAAAACATTCTCGAGAAGGACGGCAAGCATCCAAAATGCATCTTCCTCCGTTTTCATAACAAGCAATAACAGTGCAGCAACATAATTTAAGCCCTAAACCAAGAACATATAAATTTTAGTGACTCGGTAAAAAGCAAAGGTAAGCACGAAACATGACATTGGTCTAGTCTTGTTGCCACAATCATATAACAGAATTGAATAAAATGGCCACCTTCAAATTGTTAAAACCATAAGAGAGTACTGTCATGTTAACTTTCATCATAGACTGAAAAAATATAGACCGGTGGGCATAAAACATGCATGATCCAACCCCAGTCAAATCACCAGAAGGGTAAGAAACCCATCGAGAGAAAAACGGCAAACCAGAAAAGGGTGTATTATTTACTCAAAAAATAAAGAAGTGCATTATGTTTTTGTAGCACGTCCTTTCTATGCCAATGGTACTAGAAGCTGACAAAATGCTGAACGGCAAGTGATATTGTTTATAAACTCACCTGACAGTAGCCTACATCAGAATCACGAAAAGAATACCCCACAAGCACACGCCGGAGAGCTGCATGGCCCTCTGGAGTATCCAACCATGGATGACCAGGGAAGGTTCGTGGAAGGTCCTGCGAGTATATAAAAGAAAGGCTCAAACAAAATTTCTCAAAAGTCACAATTCTAGGTTATATCAATCAACAATTTCAGGCCGGACCATCACGTTCATTGAAACTTTCACAAGTACTTTTCAAAGATACACCAGTCAATTCTTCTATTTCTGACTCGATCGATTCAAATGACACAACGAAACCTTGTGAGCACACATCTAAGGAGGAAAGTTCACCAAAATAAGGTGATCAAGTACATTCAGTAAATCTAAGATCCTAATCCAGACATACACAAATATATCTCATTGATATAACTTCAAATTCAGGATTCTCAATGGCACATGTTTTCAAATCCAACCTCTTCAGATTCCATTAGAAACAAACTCTTTTCTCAGCACATCAAAATCGTCTTATATGGTTATTTCTCAAACCAAACTTTTAAATTATGAAACAGAAAAGAACCTTATGCAAATTACATTCCAAAACTCCAATGTTAACTTATGAAACCATCCTTGTATTTAGGTCAATCATCAGATGTGTAGTTTCAATTCCAAATCCATTATGCAAACTAAACCAAATCTCTAGAAAACGACAAGAAAACATCAAATGAAAAAGATGTCAATCTAAACAAATATTCAATCAAACAAATGTAAAATAAACCTTAATGTAAGAACTTAAATGATCAATCTGCCTTGTAGCAGGTGTGACCTTACCATCTACCGCCTTTGTCAAATCATTATAGTAACTTTCAGGCACCGTAGACTTCTTCTTGGCAGCACCAGAAAGCGAAAACCAGACCTTAGGCCTAAGTACAGGGGGAATACCTTTCCTAATAAGCTTCTTCAACGTAACTGAATTAGCCAAAGCTGAAAATTTGAGTGACGATTTCAACACAATAACTTCAGATATCGAAGAAACTTGTGGCTGCAGATACCAATTGGCTCCTTTGCTTGCTTCAAGTGCCCACCAAACTCGCCCTTGTTGCCTTACTTTTTCTCTTACCTCATTCAACACATTAACATCATCCACATTGCCTTCAACTGTAAACCCATAAAGGTCTTGGAATTTCACTGTAAGATTAGCCCTTCTTGAATGGATGCTTGGCCTTAAGATCGGAAACTGTGCTTGCAATTCTAAAGCAAGATCGGTTTTACTTTGGGTACCGAACATTTTCTTTCCTTTTTTGATAGATCAAGAGAATAAGAAGGAAAGAGTTTTTGTCAAGAAATGAGAGAAAGTTACAAGCTTTGAAACATGAAAAGGGTCAATCTTTTGAAGCTTGCAGCTTTGGAAATTTGAAGAAAGGCTGAGTCTTGAAAGTGGGTTTTATGTAAAGAAAATTAAAAGGACGAGTTTCCAAGCAAGACAGAACATTTGGATCATATGACTGTGGAAGATCCTTTTCAATTGTTTTGAAAACCCCAGAAATGTGAAAGCTTTAAAATAAGGGTTTAAATTTGGGAAAAAAAACTTTGATAGGCATGCAGTAGTGTATGTTTATTTCTACTCTAAATTAAAATTAAATTTAAATTTTAAAAAATTAAACTCTAAACCATAAATCTTAAATTCTAACACTAACCTTAAATTCTAAATTTTACAACCTAAACCCTAAATTAAACCACTAAACCCTAAAACTAAAAAGTCTGTATAAATTTTTACACAGACTGTGTATTGAAGTTTTTCTTTTAAAATAATTAAAGATAAAATATCTAAATCATCACTCAATTTTATTCTCTGACTTATTTTAATTACCGAACTTTTAAAATATCAATTTACTCACTAAATTTTTAATATTGTGTTTTTTCATTCTTCTGTTAAATGTCTAACACTGTTATGACATGTTATTTTTTAGGGTAAACTACATCAATAGTCACCGAACTATGGTTTATTTTTTATTTTGGTCACTGAACTATTTTTTTGGCAAAAACATCACTAATGTTACGTTTCCTTCTTATTTTGGTCACCGGCTGTTAAAAACTTAACGGTTTTGCTGACATAGAATTTTATTTTATTTTTTTAATTTTCCATGTTATTTCTTCTCTCTCCTCGTAAGCAATATATGTTATTTTATAATATTTTTATTCAAACTAACAGGATGGTGACACGTGTCACTGCCTATTAGTGGAATAAAATGAATGAAAAATCAAGCCCTTTATGCAGCCAGAGAGATTCGACTAATAGGCAGTTACACGTGTCACCATCTCTCTGCTGCATAAGGGGCTTGATTTTTTATTCATTTTATTTCACTAATAGGCAGTAACACGTGTCACCATCCTCTTAGTTTGAATAAAAATATTATAAAATAGCATATATTGCTTACGATGATAAATAAGAAATGACATGGAAAATTAAAAAAAATTCACGTCAGCAAAACCGTTAAGTTTTTAACAGTCCGTGATCAAAATAAGAAGGAAACATAACGTTAGTGATGTTTTTGCCAAAAAAATAGTCCGGTGACCAAAATAGGAAAGAAAACATAGTTCGGTAACTAATAGTGTAATTTACCCTATTTTTTATTATTAAATATAAAAATAATAAATCATATTATACCCAAATTTAAACTCTAAATTACAATCTTACCCTTACCTTCAGCGTTCATCTCTATCACTCTTTTTTCTCATCAAATCAATCCCCTTGTCAAAATCGAACAACTAGACCTTCTTCTTCACTCTTGTCATTTTCTTATTTTTTGTTTTTTATGTTGCAATAAAGAGGAAGCGAAAAAGAAAATATACTGGTTTTGGTGCTTTGATTTCTGAGTTGTTATATAAATTTAAAGGTAATTTCATTTATTAGGCTTTTAGGGTTTAAATAATTTCTCCAACCCTCTCTGTTTCAAAATGTATATGGAAGAATATATCTTTTGAAGCAATGAATTTTTGTTAAAAGTAGAATTAACATTGATTTTCATTGTTTACTTTGGGTTTTTTCGAATTCTAAAGTTTAAAGATTGATGGTTTCCTGCTCATTTCTATTGAATTCTTTTTATGTTCTTCAATTTTTGTGGATTTATTATCAGAAAATTTGTATTCAAGAGCCTTTTTCGCATGTCATTTTCTCGGGAAAGTAAGGTCAAGCCTGGCTTTCAATACTCTTGGAAGAAACGAGGGACATTTTTCCATTTTAGGTGTTGTAGAAATGAGAAGATTCATCAAACTTTGGGATTAAAACTGAAGAGTGAAAAAGATGAAAAGAAAGCTAAGATTTTCGTATATTCTTCGTGTTCATCGCCACCGAAAAATACTTTGATCTTAACACGTTGTCAATCTGCTACCTGTAACTCTTCTTCTTTAGCTTGTACATTTTGAGGATCGCCATTAAGCTAACTAAGACAAAAATAGAGAAGAAACAAAGCTGGAAAACATAGTTTTCAAAAAGAAGAAGAAGAAGAAGAAGAAGAAGAAGAAGAAATATGTTTTCAGTGTTTAATTTTGTTCTTGATTGACGTCTCAATCTTGTATTAATATTTTATTATTTATTTAATTCACGTCATAACAGTGTTAAATATTTAACGGAAGAGTTATAAAAAATATAATGTTAAAATTTTAATGAGTAAATTGATCATTTTTATTAGTTTTATATTTTTATTTTGTTTCTATAAAAATACAACAAATGGAGCGTTAAGCGGACTTTGAATTCGGCGAGACATGGTGTGCATGCGCCGGGTAGGTTATGGGAAAAAATCAATTAAGCCTTTAAATTTTATACTTAATTAAACTCTTTAACTAATAAATTGAATTTATTAGGTCGTTTGACTAATTTTGACCATCAATTTTTAATTTTTTTAAATATTACTGTCACGTGACACACTACAGTTATTTCATGTGACATTTACAGATTTTTTATAAAACTATTTTTTTTAATTTTTAGAATTTTTTGGAAAAATTAAATAAAAAAAAAATTCTAGAAATGTTAAGTGTCAACACTACAACACGACACATTGCACCAATTGATAAAAACTGTTAGATTTATCAATCAATGTTGGTTAAAGAGTTGAATTGATGAACTTTTTGAGCATAAGACTTAATTGGATGAAAAATATTCATAAGCTCAATTGATTTTTTTTAAATTTAAGGGCTTGTGATATCCTTAAGCCTTTAATTTTCTTTAAAGATTACGTATTGTAAGAATTAAAACAATTAACGGAACTAATATTTATAAATTCAATAATTTTAAATATAAAATAAAATAATTAAAATATAATATGAATAGATTTTATATTGAAATAATATTTTATAAAAATATGTGAGCAGAGACGGACGTAAGACTTTAGGTTAGGGCGTGAACTTATAAAAATTTAGGGGGTGAAAATAGATTTTTAATAGAAAATACATAAAAAAGTTTTAAATTGTATAAAAATTTTAAATTTTTAGGAGGACGACCACCCCTCGCTCCATCCCTGTACGTGAGAATATGTTTTAAAAGGAATGGGATAAGATTAAACTTATGACCAATGTTACCCATGATTCAATTTGAATGTAAGAACTAAGAAGCTAATGTGCTTATTAAAAGAAGAAGAAAAAGCAAACAATCAGTTGATTTTGTCGAAAGAGGTACTAGATCAAGCAAATTGAGTTGGAAGAACCATTTTCATAACGAGTTTCTAAAGTACTCATTTCATTTTAATCAGCCAATGAGTTGAATAACGGTGATTAAATAAAAAATAAATATTTACTTACAAAAAGGATAATGTTTACGATCCTTAAATTCTAAATCACTAAACTTAAAATTTTAAACCCTAAAATTAAAAAAATTATAAAAACTAAAAATTTTCACCGCTATTATATAAAATAATCACACATATATTATTTGCAAAATTATGAAGGACAACGTTTACTTACAAAAAGGATATGGACGCGTTTAGATAGGGACAGAGCAAAAGACACGAATGTAAATTAACTCCAAAGAAACATAATCAGGTATCTTTCTAAATTTTACATACACAAAAAAATGTTATCTTTCTGAATTATTTATAATTATTTTAATCCTAAAAAAAATTAATGTAATTAAATAAATTCAAACTTATAATTTTTTAATAATAATATTTTCCCTAATAATTAATAATAATATCAATTCAACTAAAATTCGGGAGGTCATGAACTATCGCCTCGTTTACACTTAGAAACTGTAATATAGATTGTTGGACGATGTGAGGGGCTGAGCTGGAAAATCTGTGGGCCCTGCGAGAATAAGATTTCTCACGCTCCTTTTCCTCTTCATAATTGATTGAATCTGTTAACCACAATGTCTCCAAAGACGCGTCCCAACCACACCTCCGGTCTCTTTTCAATTTAATAATATTCGAGTCCAATCCAGACGCGACTTAAATATGGAGAATATTTTTTTTAGAAAAAATTAAATAAAAAATAAATGCTTAAATTATATTAATTTTAAATTTTAGGTGTTTAAAGTAATTTTTTTATAAAAATATGTGTCTAAAGTTTTAACCGTTATAATTTTAAGTTCATGGTACTTAACTGCCGTTAAAAAAATCTATTAATTAATAAAAAAATTGACACGTGTGATAATATAATTTATAATTTCTTTTAATAATTTTTTGTTTTTAATAATTTAAATTTTTTCAAAAAAATCTTAAAATTATGGAAAATTCTAAAATAGTCTACAAATCTCCAAATCTTCATCGTTGTCGCCACCGATCGTCGTCGCCGGCTCTACCCTTTCAGTCATCGGACACAATCAGCCATTTCCCCCAACATGTCATCGTCAAAAATCGGCGAACGGTATTTCAGTCGAACATTGAATAGCTAATGTTAAAAAACCGGTCGATTGGCACACCGTTCGTCGATTTTCGACGACGACATGTTAGGAGAAATGATCGGATGGGTTTGGCGACCGAAAGGATGAGGTCGGAGGCGATAGTGGTGATTATTTGGGGTTTTGTTATTTTTAGGGATTCAAGGACT
Organism: Hibiscus mutabilis; assembly: GCA_019671005.1. Taxonomy (NCBI): domain Eukaryota; kingdom Viridiplantae; phylum Streptophyta; class Magnoliopsida; order Malvales; family Malvaceae; genus Hibiscus; species Hibiscus mutabilis. The sequence goes on from CM033728.1 coordinate 4,540,596, forward strand.
GATTTGAAGGTTTTTGAAAATTTTGAGATTTTTTAAAACTTAATATTTTAGTTTTTTAAGAAAAAATAATATTCCTGCCACGTATGTAGTTCTGATTGGACAACGATTTTTTTAACGGACATTAATGGTCGGGCACCTAAAATTATACAGTTGAAACTTTAGACACCTATTTTTATAGAAAAATACTTTAGACACCTAAAGTTCAAAAGTTGTATAGTTTGAGCACTTATTTTTCATTTAAGCCTAAAAAAATGTATATTCCATTTTCTTTTCTTGAAAGTAATGAGAAGGCTTAAATGAAAAATAAGTGTCTAAAGTATACATCTTTTGAACTTTAGGTGCCTAAAGTATTTTTTTGCTAAAAATAGGTGCCTAAAATTTACAACGTTGTAATTTTAAATGCCTAAAGTTTACAGTGTTACAATTTTAGGTGCCTGACCGTTAAGGGGTGTTTAAAAATTTGTTAACCAATTAATGCTTGACACGTGGCACTAATTTGAATTCTTTAAGAAAAAACCTAGAATTTTCAATTTTTTAGAAAATCCCAAAAAATTTCGAATTTTATAAAACAGTCCCAAAATCCCTAAAATTACCCAAACACCAAAATTGCCGCTGCCTATCGCAACCCCTGAGCACACCCCTTTGGTCTTCGAACCTAGGCGGTCATTTTCCCCAACATGGTGTCGCCAGAAATGCCAAATGACGTGTGCTCAAGGGCTGCGATCGATTTTTTGGCGATGCCGTGTTGGGGGAAATGACCGCCTATGTCTGGCGACCAAAGGGGTGTGCTCAGGGGCTGTGATCAGCGGCGAAAATTTGGGGGTTTGGGTAATTTTAGGGATTTTGGGACTGTTTTGTAAAAATTGAAAATTTTTGGGATTTTCTAAAAAAAATGAAAATTCCTTTTTTATTTTTTTAGAAAATTAAACTAGTGCTACATGTCAAGCATGGATTGGTTGAAAATTTTTAACACCCCTTAACTGTCAAGCGTCTAAAATTGCAACGGTGTAAACTGGAGGTACACGTTTTTAGCAACAACAAAAAAATTTTTATGCACATAAAGTTTAAAAAATGTATACTTTGGGCACCTATTTTTCATTTAAGCATGATGAGAAATTAGTCCAATTGATAAAGGATAATTATTTCGTATACAATTAGGATTTTTGTTTAGGGTCTTGTATTTAGAAGGTTTAAGTGTATGAGTCTTGAATTTAGGGCGTGGTTAGAATTTAAGTTTTCGGATAAAATTTAAGGTTTATAGGTTAAAACATAAATCCCTAACATAATATCCTAAACGTAAACCCTAATATCTAAACTCTAAATTATAACCTTAAACTCTAAATTCTAAACCCATACACTTAAACTCTTAAACCCTAAAACGAAGGCGCTTGTGGAAACTTTCTATTTCCAGCGCCAGTGCATGAGATATTTTCCCTTATCACAAATAAATATTTAAAGTATATCAACCTTTTCATTTAGGTACCTAAAGTATATTTTTGTCAAAATAAGTATTTAAAATATTTTTTTGGTCAAAATAAGTATCTAAAGTATTTTTCGTCAAAATAGGACCTAACATATTTTTTAATCAGTATCACGTGTCAACTTTTAGTCTTTTAGGAACCTAGATAAAAAAAGTAGGTACTTATTCAGACAAAAAAATACTTTTGGTACATATTTTGATCAAAAAGTATACTTTATGTACTTAATTTGAACAAAAAATACTTTAAGTACTTAAACAAAAAAATTGATATACTTTACGTACTTATTTGTAATATAAGCCATTAATAAATGAAATTTAAAAATATCGTTGAAATAAAAGCAACAAATATGAAGATATTATCAATTTTTAATTTTTAATAGTTTTAATGTAATTACAAAGTGAGGGCAAAAACTTGTAGGGAATTAGGGGGTCATGCGGGCCCAGCCCTGAGCTAAGGCAATAAGCGTATCCATCCAGGGCCCACTGCTCAGGCAAGTTACATGTTTACAATTTTTTTGAACTATATTTGTTGTCAAAGGTTTAATTTTTTTAATACTTGTTTTTAGAGATCTAGTTTTTTTTTTCAATACTTGTTAATAGATGGCTATTTTTCCTAATATTTATTCACAAGGATTCACTCTCAAACATTGGCGGATCCAAGATCTAAAAAATGGGGTCTAGAATTTTAATACACCTTTTTTCTTTATAAATGGGTATGCAAAATAAAATTTTCTTTACAAATTACACTATATTTTTAGATTTGTCCCCAAAAATGGGGATGTGGGAGACATATGATTTGTACAAGTTCAGACATTGCACAAGCAGTGGGAGTGGTTAGTCGATACATGGCAAATCCATGCAAAGAGCATTGGAATGCTGTGAAAAGGATCCTAAGATACATCAAATGAACCTTAAATGTTGCATTATGTTACGGAGGATTAGACTTTCTTATGAGTGGGTATGTCAATTTTGACTATGCATGAGATTTGGATAAAAGCAAATCTACTGCAGGGTATGTGTTTACAGTTGTTGGTGGAGCTGTAAGCTGGGTTTCAAAACTACAGTCGGTTGTGGCTACATCAACAATGAAGGCAGAATATGTAGCAGCTACACAAGCCAATAAAGAAGCATTATGGTTGAAAATGCTATTGGAGAAGCTCGGACACAAACAAAATAATGTCTTTTTATTTTGTGACAGTCAGAACACCTTGCATCTTGCAAGGAATCCCGTTTTTCACTCAAGAACAAAACACATTGGGTCCAGTACCACTTCATCCGTGAGAAAGTGGAAAAAGGGACGATAAATATGCAGAAAATTCATACCAATGACAACATAGCAGATTTCATGACAAAGGCAATCAATATTGATAAGTTTGCTTGGTGTCGATCCTCTTTTGGCCTGTTAGAGACATAAGCAACATGAATGGTACCAGATAGAAAGAATGGTGTGAATATATGATTGTTCCAATCAAATCTTCAAGTAGGAGATTGTTAAATGTCAAAGCATATTTCGCTGCATTAATGCACCGCTTGGTGCAGGTGCAAAAATTCAAACATTGTTGCAGAGATGCAACCAATTTTGGTTGAAAATTTGGCAGGGTATAATCATTCATTTGGTCCCAAACTTTAGGATATTTATAAGTTGGTTCCCAAAGTTTAACTATAAATAGCCTAACCATTTGTCATTTCTATACATCCCAAAAATTATCCTACAACTAGAGAAATTAGTGAGTTTTCATATAGAGTTGTTTTCTCCTTTTTTATCGAGAGAGAATTGTCATTGTTTTCTCCTTGTTAGATTGAGAGAAGTTGTAATTCCTATTTTCTCATAGTGGAATTCTTCTACATTTGTCCGTGGTTTTTACCCTATATTATTTTGGGGTTTTCCACGTAAAATATGTGTCTCCTTTATTTTCATTGTTATTTTCTCAAATTATCAATTGCGATTTTGCTCTATCCGATTACCGTATTCCGCAACAATTATTGGGGTCCTTGTAAGTCAGTGGCAGAGCCACATATAGATTAAGGGGTCAATTGATCCATTTTGATTTGTTGTGGTATGTGATTTTCAAAGAGTTAAATGAGATTTTCAAGGAGTTAGTATAAAATTTTCATAAGAAATATTAGAATTGACCCTACTTGATTTGTTTGGGTATAAGATTATTGCAGTGGTATAAGAATCCTCGTACCTCATATTCTACTCTGACCCTACTATATGAAAATCTTGACTCCGCCACTATTGTAATTTATTTTCCTTTGTAAATATTTTACCTATCAAATAAGTTCATATGAAGCAAAAATATATATATATATATATTATAAAATTTTGTTTTGAATTCAATAATGGTAATTTCACAAAACATTGAACTGTTTCAATCAATATAAAATAAAAAATTGTTTGCATCTTTTCACTTAAAGTAATAATTAAAAAATCAATTATTATTTTTTGTTATAAAGTTTACGCTACTTTTCATGGACAAGAATATAAATGTAGGCAATAATATTTAAAAGCCAAGAAGCTAGGGTTGGTGGGGTGGATCATAAATGAAGGTTTAAGACACCACAATCCCTATAAATTAAACAAGACCTCGTGTTTAAACCATCACCAATCTTTTTAGCCTCAAACATGTGTGATTCCCGACCAAAACATGTGTGTTCACTGTCTAGTCAATACAATTTCTAACAAAAACACTAAATTTTTTTAAAAAAAACATCTAAAATATGAAAATCAACCAACAATTATTCATAATTATTAAAGTACAAAAATAATCGTATTATAATATTTGATAAAAATTTGATCACTACCGGTATACACTTTAGTTTAACATGTAGTCTTATTTCGGAGGTTGAGAGTTTAGTTTAGGTTTTAGTGTTTTAAATTTAGGGTTTACAGATTAAGATTAATAAATTTAGGGTTAAAAATTTAGATTATAAATTTTAAAACTTAAATAGACATATTTTTGTAAAAAATATATTTATTGCTTGTGCAACAAATAATTTTTTAATTGCCTTCTCATTTATTTAAAATTTTATCCTGATTAATTCGAAGCGATTAACATCGTATACTTAATTTTAATGAATGTATTTCCCAATAGAAATTTTCTGTATACAATCAGCCTTGAAACCTTATTAGTTGTGCATCAAATATTAATCCTTATAATATTAGAATAAAATAGTAATAATAATGATAATTTTTAAGATAAGGATGGACGGTAATAAAAGAAAAAACGCACGGCGTGTTGATGATCAGAGTCACCTTTCTTTTCCGCTCTATTTATTTCCCAGACTTGAGGGGGACAATATATATAGATACTTCTCTTTTAGTACGAAAACCAGTTAAGTACAAATCTCTCTCCCCCACCCCGAGTCCGGATTCAGCAAGCACTTGTCTTCTACGCAATTAGATTAGTAAGAATCCCTTCAAATCTCTCTCTTTGATCAACCAAAATCTCAAGATTCATCCTTTAACTGAAAACCCTTTGATTCCCGAGGGGGAAAAAACTGGGTCTTTAGTTTTGTTGATCTGGGTGATGAGGAAGAGAGAGAGGGAGAATCCGTGTGGGATATGTGGGCACTATCACAAGTACGAGGAAGGGGAAGTTTGTGGGATATGTGGGCATAGAACTCCTGTTTCTTCCGACAAGACATCGCTTGAAGTCAGTGCTTTCCCGTCGGTGATCTTGCCGGACTTTCTCTATTTGGGTAGCTACGATAACGCCTCTCGCTCCGAGCTTCTAAAGACTCAGGGGATTACTCGTGTCCTTAATGTAATTGTAACCCCCATCTTCTTCTTCGTTTCTTTTTTATTTATGTTTGCGTATGGTATTGGCTTATGGTTTTATCTTGATTTAAATTTATGGATTTTGGGATTAAGAATGGTTTGGAAAAGTTGGCTTATGGTTGTTTACTAATTGGAATAGGAAAGAGTAAATTGGGATTAGGTTTTAGGTTCTTATGCTGCTGTTTGAAGAACTTTGATAGGATTTCTTTATTTTAAGTATTTGAAGACATAGTGCATTAGGATTTCTGGATTTTTTATGGTAAAGTTCCATGACTACTTTCGTACTTTGTAGCTTAGCCATTACATTGGCAAGTTTTCCATCCTTCCTACCAAGCAAAGTTTATCGGAGGAAGATCCTGTAACTTTGTTGATCTAGAAATTCCCATGTCAGTTGTACGACTTACAGAAATCCTATTGTTATCTGTAGGCTTAGGGGTGTGAATGAAAGATTAGTCACCTCTTAGTCTTTGGGAATACTGTGAAGTTAATAGTAGTATCCAGCTCCAATGGATTTGCCTTGAGAATCTACTTTAGGCTTTTACCTTTTGTTTAAGCTTTCGGAGTTTAAAATGGATATCTAGGATAAATGGATTATATTCGTTGGTGCTTTCTATTTTTGAATGAGGCTAAGTCCTTAAGATCACATATTGATGATAACTCGGAAACATGGTGAAGAAGTTTGATATCAAATGTGTGATATTGATGTGAGCAACGCAAGAACAGGATGTATGGGTTCAATTTATCAAACTTAGACTTAGAAATAATGATAAGATTTGATAGTCAATCAGTCATAAGAGCAATTCTGTTGTTTTCCGATCCATAGTCTTCAAAAGGAGAATCTGAGGGTGGAATAACTGAAGTTGTAAGATTTTCATAAAGTGAATTATAAAATAGGTTAGTTCAGGGTGGCATTTGCTCATGTAGGTTGGCATAGATTCATAGAATAATTACAGTTTGAAAATTAGGGGTGAATGATTAATATGGTGTTAAACCTTGCATGGTACGGGAGCAAATACGTTATAATTGAGAGATAGATGCAACGAACTATGTTTTTACTACAGTGATGGTATTTCCTTTCGATAGTAAAAATTGAACTCTATAAACAGCCATCAGAAATTTGTAAAATCAGAGGTGGCTAAGCATAGCAACCGATAAATAGCTTCTTTGTTAGATTTAGATTTACACATTATCCAAGTTAATTTGTGCTGTTTGCCACTTGTCAATTGTAAGGGCGAAAATTTGAATTTTGTGGGAATGGGATCAAAGCTATTAGAACACCTTTCTATCAAAGAATGGCTCTCAGGCATCTAAATTGTAGCTTACAGTTATGGCATATTCTTACATTATTTTCAATCTCTCTTTGCAGACTGTACCTGCTTGTCAAAATCTCTACAAGAATTCGTTTACCTATCACTGCCTTCAAGATGACAAAGTTTTACAATTTGATGATGCAATACAATTTTTAGGTGCGTAACCCTTGTGTTGCATTATGAAGTTTCAGCTTGTGGTCAAAAGGTTTTTTTTTTTTTGGTATCACATATTTATGCATGACCTTGTTATTCCCTCTTTCATGTATCGATTTTTTTCCTTTGCAAATTCTCAAGATGTTGGCCTGAACTGAATTGAATAACATTCACCCTTTTTTAAGGTCCCGAGAATCATTTACTGAATGTATTTTTATCTTTTTATAGTTACAAAGTGAGATGCTTCTTAATTGCTCAAGTGTCATCTACCAGTGTCGTTATTCTGATGCGTTCACAATATATAAACATCTCTGCAATATTTTCTTTACGTCTCGATCACTTTTTCCAACTTTATAACCTTGTTGTAATCTGATATGGTCATGATGCCCCTTCATTAGCATAGATAAAAAATGGCATTTGGAGAGATTGCTTGCAGATACACAAACACTGTGTGATTAATATTTGTCAGTTGCATTGCAGTAGTTCAGACACTTCCAGCTGATGTGTTGCATGTTTTTTGCATTTCCATTGGCATATTATGACCTGTGGTGCATTTCTGCAGAGCAATGTGAAAGGGACAAGGCTCGGGTCCTTGCACACTGCATGTCAGGGAAAAATAGGTTGATTTTACTACTCCATTCTTTTGTTTTCCTAGTAATACTCACTGAAACCAACATGTGCGTGTTGAAGCTGTTTTTCCTCTCTTTCTTTAATCTTATTTTATACTAGAATATATTCAGATTTTGCATGTGACTATGGTGGAAGGATCTAGTGGGACCTCACCCCTGAATTTTTCTATATAAGACGCCACCTTTCCATTTTGTAAACAGGAGATTATGTGCCTTGTATGTGTCTACACAACCCGTCCCTTTTTAAAAAAAAACTGGGGAAGAGGGATTTCGACTTTTCGAAGAAAGACTACACACCTCTCATTGAGACAAATGCTTAGGTTTGTGTACGCCCATTTAAATTAAAGAAATTGTTTGAGGACGATTGTATTCTTTGTAACAGGTCACCGGCTATTGTAATAGCTTTCTTGATGAAATCTAAAGGATGGAGGCTTCCCCAAAGCTATCAGTGGGTGAAAGAACGAAGACCATCTGTTGATATAAGTCAAGGTATTTACCAGCCTCGATTTAGCTTACTTAATATCATGGAAGCCATTTTATGTTGCTGTCACAGTTAATTGAACTTAATCCGCTTAATCTAGAACATTGGGATACCCCTTGGTATTATTTGGAAGAGGGAAAATGAATGTCATATGATGTCTTTTGTGATGTTTATTCCAGTGTGATCTTGCTGCCATTATTAATTTCCGAAAATCGGTACCATCTTCTGATTTTCATTTGCGGATGGTGATTGGTAGCCATCTACCAGCAGTTGCAGGAATATGAGCAAAAGCTATTTGGACCATCAAATAATAGTAATCCTGCTTTGCTTGCCTTCCAACCTGCTGGAGCCCCATTCAACTTTGGCTTCTCGAAAGCAGATGATCCTGTTCCAGTTCCAGTTCCAGTTCCAGTTCCTGCCCCTATCCCTGCTTTTGGTAATCTCGGTGCTCCGTCTATTTTTGCACGTATGCCTTTAGAAGTTCCGCCGCAAGAGTTCACATTCGGTGCCGGTCAGACCCACAAAAGTATCTCTGAAAACCTAGCAAACCCCAGCGGCAGTGATATTCCAATGGATAACACTTAATTTGGCTGTAAATTAAGTAAAAGTTTTATGTTTCCTGGCTTGTTGGTTTATTGTGCCTTGGACTGTCTGGCTCGTTTCAAATATTATATACAGATATAATATTCAGTGGTATCAATCCATATAAGTTCTTTTTGCTTCTCATTTCCAGAATAAACATCTTATTGTTCTGAAGCAGTTTCTTATCCAAAGATGTCATTATAACAGGATAGAATTTTAATTAAAATAATCCATAATAGCAACATGGTACTTAATATTGGTAAATTTACATGTTATCAATTATCATATCATCCTATAAAAGAAAGTAAAAAGGAAAAGAAAATTACATCACTGACTTGCAGCAATTCCAACCGGCACTCTTTCTTTACAAAACAATACTGAAATTATTACAGTAGAAATACACAATCCTGTATCTGCCATTCACACAATTTTAAGTAATTTCCACACCCTTTTGAATGCCTTTTAACAATATATATTAAACACATATCAGAGGGTTTTATGATGAAACTAGTGGGCAATACATGTTTCGAGGGAGGATTTCGCAAGCCATAAAAGACCGGGATCATTCCGCTTTAACACTAGGTAAGTCTCTGCTTTCCCAATGTCGTCCAATATAACATCTTCACTGAAACCAATCAAGACTAGAATTTCCATGGCCGCTGCAACAACAAAAAATGCCTTCAATAAATATAGGCAGTAAATTCTAAGAATTGAACTCCTTTCTAATGGCTATGTTTTCCAGACTCAAAGGTAAACATCAAATACAAATAGATGTCTAACACAAGTATGCTCTTTTAAAAAAAGTTTCTCGTGTATTTGGTGAAACATACTTTAATAAAAAAGAATATGGATGGCATGGGTTTTGAGAAAGTTTGCTCTTACCCTTTGGAGACATGCACATTTTTCCCATTATCAAAATTGAACTTTTACTTGCAAAACCCTTGTTTAACATGTCCATTATCCAATAAAAAAAGGAAAGTGTGCAAAGAATAAAAGAAACAAACCTTTGTAATTTCCAATGTTTCTTTGGATTATAGGATTGGCCTGCAATGTAGACATGAGATTAGATATAAAAAGGGATTCCATTGCATAAAGAGTTATATTACAATGGGTTAACTCATGGAAATATAGCATTTAACTCTAGAGTAATAAAGATTCTACCTTCCGAAGTCTTCTAAATTTCATTTCATCCGGGTGTTCAATAACATTCCTGCCAACAATGAAAATAATTCAAGCTTTTATCAGTACCTTGGTTCACAAAACAAAGACGAGAAAAATATGATAAGCAGAATAGGCATGAAATACAGCATCTATTGGAGTTTGAAAGAGGCAGGCCCAGATGCATAGTACCACCGATGCTTTATTGTGTTTCAAAGGAATGTAAGACAGAATTTAAGGACAGTCAAGCTATAAATTAATACATACCTAATAATCTTAAAAAGAGTTTGCAGAACGACAGTTGCCACAGTGGGATTAACTTCAGTTCTTAACATCTCAATGGCCTGTTGCAGACGGCTACATATACCAGTCACAGAGTCTTGAATTCTCTGTAATTCTGGATCATCCAGATTTGGCTCGTCAATTTTCATATCAGATATCCCCAATGGTGGCAATAACTTATCATTTGAATGAGGCTCAGCTTTTGCTATTTCATTTGTTTTAGCATCATTACGGTCGATTTCTTTATGACCTTGGTTGAAATGAGCTTGATCTTTCAAGGTTTCAATTGTTGTGTGACAATAAAGATCATGACTTTCTCCATTTTCACATCCTGAAATCTTAGATTGTGCTTCTCCATCATCAGGATCTGGTTCATCTATGGTATCACTTGTCTGAACCTTGATGTCCAGAATCGGCATCACAACAGGTTCAACTACATTTCCAGAACCTGAAGATGCGCCTGAATCATCAGGATCAGGCTCTTCACTTGAACTCATGGCTGCTGGTTTTTCAAGAGTTGTCTGAGAACTGTTTTGAGCAGAATCAGAATGATGTTTCGGTTGCAGAGTTTCACCATGCAGCAAATCATCTGGATCAGGTTCAAACTTGTTTTGATTGTCAGAAAGGTCATCAGGATCTAGTTCATAAGCATGTTTCCTCTGAGCCCTAATTTGATTTGGAATATCTAGATTTTCATCTTCATCATGAATAATTGACATGGAATCATCAGGATCTGGCTCATCATGTGTTTCAGATGCTTCCACATTGGCAGAAGTGTTTATTAGACGGCGATAAGCAGCAGCTACAGAGGAGGCACGGGCATTTTCCAGCAAAGTTGACTTATTTCCACCAACTTTCTGAAAATTTCTGCCATTTTCTACATAATAATCTTCTTCAGAGTTATCTGAATGTCTGATTCCACTTAAAGTATGCCCCTAGATTTGGTCCAATCTAGGCTAGCAGCCTCTTCATTCAGCTGCAAGAAAAAAAAGGAATATCAAGTCAAGACAATGCTTTTTTTGTCAATGCAATAGTAGACAATGAAGCACTGTTTCCTACTATAAAATTGCATAGAAAGGTTAGTTTTACCAGTTTATCAAGGGCGTAAAAATTTGAATCATGTTCAGAAAATACCATATGAGCCTGAAATATACAGAAGCAAAATTCTCAATCAGTGTGTTAATTTTTCCCAACCACCTCCCTCTTTAGGAGTTACAATAATTAACCATTGATAACATTTGTACAACTGATAATTAAAATTTGTTCAATAAAGCTCACAAGTTCATGTAGAAGAGTTTTTTTAATGCTCTCATATTTCCTGAATCCTTTGAGGTCATCAGTTCGAAGACGGAGAGATATCTCTTCCCCTTGATTCTGAAAGAACAAATAAGAATCAACAATAAAAAAATGGTTAGTGGAGAAGTTGACAGATTTAAGATATGTTATTTTTCTAATCAAAAATGGGATGTTACCTTATTAAAACCTAGAATGCATTTGGGACTCACACCAACATAACCAACTGGAGCCATCTCAGTCATTATTCCTACACACCATCGGTGCTTTACAAAAGTACAAGCAGAAAATAGTTTAGCAGAGCTTATAAGAGATGGTTAAGCAAAGTAGTATGGGTAAATATGGATCCCATGGTACCTTATTCATGATAGCAACGATTCCAGGATCTGAAGCAAGCATATGCATCCTTTTTAATGCCTCAGAAGCAGGAGGATGTAACTGGTAAGAGATAGTTATCAGGATATCAGAAAAGTGAAATGGTTGCTTGTCATTTCCTTAGATTCAAATATTGACAAATAGCACATGAAGAACATAATTTAAGATGTCTGATTCACTTTATATGCATCTCTTAATATGCAATACCAGGAACCTAGAGCCAAAAATCTTATTTCTCCATCAAACAGCGGCTACTTTTTTCACAGAACTGTCTGTTACACCAAACCGTATACAGTACAACCCGTTAATAACAATCCCTTGAAAATTTAATTGTATTTGTGTTACCAATAACCCCCTTCTCCCCATAGTCCTCAATACTAACAAATGTGAACTTTTGTTTGTGTAAAAATTAAATTATCAATATAAGCCAAGTGAAACTTGATAAACAGAAAATGCATCAATGGATTTTTTTCATTATTCATTACTTAGACTCAGATTCTCAATGGTATGACGTCAGAGTACCTCAATTCCTGGAATTTGAAGAGTGCGAAAATCACAAAAGATATAAGGTCCTTGAGGAAGTCTTATCGGAACACGGGAGGGTCCATCTAACATTCCTCTTCACTGAATCCAATTATTCTCTGGTCTACCTGTGAATTTTTAATTACTCGGTCAACTTCAACCTCAGGTACCCCCATCATCCTGACAGATTTTCCCTGAAATTAGATTAAAACAAAGTACAATAAGTTGGCATAGACTTTGTAAGCAAATGCAGAATTTCAGTTAATCACACCGCATTTTTATTACTTCCAATTTCTTCAGTAATAATCCTTCAAGTCCCTTTCAAAATAATTTCAAGCAAAGACAACATTGAACACCGTCATTTTACCTGTGACTAAAAACATGAACAAAACAACACAAACAAGAAGCAATCTAACCAAAAAATAAAAAAAAGACATTCCCTGGCACATAAAAATCATAAAACCAGTTTTAATTCAGCATAAATTTGCGACTCATAGATATCAGCCTATTAACAAATTCATGAATTGCCTCTACTTGCAAACAGATGAAAGGATGTGACTACTTTATTCTATTTAGCATTAAACAATAAACATAATCATATTCATAGATATATATAATACAAGGGATGATCAATACCACGAAAAATGAAGCCTCTTGCAAACTCAAGCATGAATGTTCATCCGAGAAAGGGTGAAGCATTCTCGAGCCTTTGCCCGACAATTGAGGAACAATGAGGCGCATAGTATCCGCCTTAACATCAGTCAACTTCTGCAGCTCATCGCCTAGCTCCTTGATATTTGCACCAGAATCCATTCCCACCATATACTTGTTTCCTCTCCATATGACAGCCACATTCACCATATTTACTTGCTCGTCCATGTTGCACTATACCATCAAACAAAAAAGAAAAAGAATTAGCTTCAAATTGAAGTCTTTTTGAATAAAGGCTGTTGATTTAACAACGAGATTAGAGCACCCAGATCTCCATTTACATGTTTAAGAATAAAAACCCCAAATTTATTGCTGAATTGAGCAAATTTTATTGCTGAATTGAGCAAATATTAAACTTTAATACGAAGAATTAAGGAAGAATAAGGATGACAAAAAGGACCCAGATTGAGAATTTTGATGGGTTTTTTGATTACCTGGGGAATTGGTTGGTATTTTCTCCTTGAGGAATGGTCGATTAATATGAGAAGGAATTAGTGGGCTTTTAATTTGCTTATATATAGGAATGGGGTGCGTAGGATAAGAGGAGGTAGACACTAATTTTAACGTGATATTCTAAAATGCGCGGCTGTGTTGCCCTGTTGGGTCTTTCTTACGCATTTGCTGGCGTCTGCCAATTTGGAAGAATCTAGAACACAAAGATCGTACCTTTTTTTTCTTAAATAAAAAATAAGTGTCTAATCTGTATTTTTTTTAATTTTATGTGTTTAAAATATTGTTTTTGTAAAAATAGATATTTAAAATTTTAATTATTATAATTTTAAGTATTTAATAATTAATTATCGTTAAAAGATTTGTTAACCAATAAAATTAGATATGTATCATATTTTAATTTATAATTTCTTTTAATTAACATTTATTTTTAATAATTTAAATTTTTCAAAAAATCTTAAAATTTTAAAAACTTTTAAAATAGTCCCCAAATTCTTAAATCCTAAAACCCTAAATTTTCACTGCTACCACCGTCGACCGCCGGACCCAGTCGACCATTTCTCCCTATTCATCGTCGTTAAAAATCGACGAATGGTGTGTCAGTCGAACATTGAACGACGAATGTGAAATAACCGTTCGATTGGCATACCATTCGCCGATTTTCGACAACAACCCGTTGAGAAAAATGACCGAGTTCGATGATAAAAAGGGTGGGGTTGACGACGACTGTCGGCGGCGGCAACTGTGAAGATTTGTAGATTTGGATATTTATTATTTTTAGGGATTTAGGGACTGATTTGAATATTTTTTAGAATTTAGAATTTTTTAAAAGCAATAAATTTTATTTTTTTAAAATAATTAAAAAAATTAATATTCCTGCTATGTGTCCGTTTTGATTGGGTAGCGGGTTTTTTTAAACGGCGGACATCTAAAATTATAACGGTTGAAATTTTATGTACCTATTTTTACAAAAGAAAATACTTTAAGCACTTAAAGTTCAAAAAAATATATACTTTAGGTACTTATTTTTCATTTAAGGCTACTTCTTTTATAACAATAATGGGTAAGATTTTTAATTCAGATAAATCTATATATGCTTACGGATTAAATTGTTCGAATTCGATCCTCTAAATGAACAAAGGTCATATTTTAATTATGGCCGTATTGTGATAAGATTAAATGCTCTTCCATCAAAAAAAAGAATTGTTGAAGTTAAAAGTAAACAAATCTTGCTGAGTTTAGTTTAATTGATATATAAGAAAACTTGAGAAATACATTATAATATTTGTATACTTATAAAATCGAACAGCATCCCATGAAGTTGATTCCGACAAAATTATTAAGGAACCTTTCCAGATAACATGACTTAATTACAACATCAAAATTTCACGCATTTAGCAAGAGATTTCACTGTTTCTACTCTACATTTTTCAAGAATTATGATACGGGGTGTAATCATCCGAAACATAGATACGATACTCATTCCCGTGTATGAGTAACACAGATGCTAACCTTCATCTCTGCTTGTAGCTAAGTATGGTGGATGCTGCAATCATACTTGGACTATAACAGGGAGGCGTCCGCTTCATATCCTGCTGTTCCGAGTTTTTTACTGTTCTGTTTGGAGGGCGTAAAAGTTCCATGACCTTCTCGGCAGCTACAATTTGTTGCTGCTGGAGTACTGCATTGTTCATCAATTCCCTGCAAGGAGTCAAACCTTCAAGTCACATTCTCACCAAGTTAAGAATCATGAGTCACGTCACTCCGTTTTTATCGACACCGTAAATATAGAAGGAAGAATCAATCTCATCGCTAAACAACAGTTTCTAAATTTTGCTCAATTATAACTAGGAATTTTCAGATGAAAATCTGTGCCTGTATCGTAAAAGTTTCTTACTTGAGCATGGATGCTACTTGTGTGGGGGTACACGCTTGAAACAGTGCTTCCGGAATAACAGGAAAATCCAATAGAATATTTGGAAGTGAGATGTATGGTATCTTTGCTTTGAAGCGAATGAACCATTCGGTAAGGAAATGGGCTCTATATGTAACTAAACAAGATAACCTGGCAAGCTGCAACTCCATAGCAACAGTTCCGGACATACACAAGGCAACCCTGCTTGCCTGCAAAGAAACTAATTAATTTTATCAATATAACGGCATTCAAGTCCATAAAATTTAAATTATTACGTGCAAAAGCCTTTTTCCGGATCCAAGTCATGAGGATTACATTGAATATTGACTGATACCAGAAAACTATGTTCCAAGAAAACACGACTTTTTTCATAAGCATCGACAGCAATTTTCGCATCAAACATTTTGTAAATACTTTTGATCGTAGCTGTGACTGCTAGCACCGGAAGACTTACATTGAATGCATCATATTTCAGGTGCTGGTTTCCTCCTGGAACCAATATGGCAGGCACGGGCCACTTATGAACAGCTCTAGCAATATAGTTGCACACTAGTTGATTGGGAGCCACAGTGATGACCGTTATCAGCTCATGGAAAGAGTCTTTTAATAGTTTCACTGTGTTTGAAAAGATGGGAAGCGTTCTAGTGACCTCTTGTAACCTGCTTCCAGGTAGCAAGGAAATAACTGTTGCTCCTTATAAAATTCGAGTACTTATGCATTAGAACATAAGAACACAGATAGAGGATAATTAAGCATATGTTCCCAGCAGACATACACAAAGAAAAAACACAAGCATAAAAAAGAAATGATTGCAAACAAAATCCAAATTCTAATACATTTCAGTGATTTTTTCAGCTTTTGATTAATCTGAACAACTAATTATTAAGAAAAAGAAACAACAGTATAAACTAAAAGTTAGACATTAATAATTATCAAGAAAAAGAAACAACAACAGTACAACCTAAAAGTTAAGATGTTAGGTTCATCTTGAAATTGTAAGAGTGGATCTCAATGATAGAGTGTATTATCTCCATCAAGTTCGAAATAAAAAGAATTGCCAAGTTTCTAGAACTTCATTAGGTTCATCTTCAAATTACCTGAAGGTATGGCATATTTTTCTTGAAAATCTTCACCATTTCCAGTTATCTTCCACTCATGTAATGCAGTTTCCTTTCCCTAAGCATACATATCTCTTCTTTATTAATGCTAAAATAACTATACATACACCCGTCAATGGACACATATGCACAAAAAGTATTTGGAGAAAGAAAAATCAAAGATTTTGAAGCTTGAACTCTCAAAAGTTTTAAGGAATGGAACCATTCCATAGTTTAACATTTATAAAATGATACGATACATATTATGAAAGTGGAAGATGAATTCATACCATGTTCAGTTCTAAAACATCTTCCAGAATGGGGTGACCAACAAAGGTTGCAGCCAGTCCATTTGATTGACAAACTGCTTCCTCATTTGGAAGTATACAAAAGACATGGTCCACAAATTTAGATAGGACTCTAAGTCTTGCTTCACCTCCTCTCCACGCCCAGAACGATGGTGCTATATAATGAAAGTGTAATGGTCCATCTGCCCTTTGTTCATCGTATCTTGCTGCAAAAAGGACATCGGTTTCAGGCACATAATATCAAACAGACAACATGCAAATACGCAAACCTTGATCCGAACTCCAATACATTGGCGATATTACCCCGTAACTGCTTAAGGAGACGAAAAGAAAATCCCTTGGAGTCCACAGTCACAACCACATGAGGCTGGAACAGGAAGGCAGCCTCCACAGTTTCTTTCAACTTTACCTGACATTTCATCAAATCCGAACACCATCAGTATTTTAGTACAAAGTCTTACAATAGAGGTTCAAGTACATTGATTTCAAACTACTCACTCTGAAAGTATAGAGGTGTGGTAATAATTCCCATATTCCCATTACTGCAATATTCTCCATGGGGAACAAGGATTTCAGGCCTTGATTGGACATCATGGACCTTATAGACACAGATACAATACTTTAGAATAAACCCCATGGGGATTCAGATTACTAACATCAAAAATAATTTAGCCATTTTTCCTAGCTACGACATGTAAGAACATAATCCCCCCCCATATAAACAATGTATACCCTTTCCTTTTTAGTTATTTTTCTTACTCTTTTCAGCACAAATAAATCAAACCCACACTCAAAATTCATCAAGCCAATGCTAAAATTACCCGCCGACACCGGATAAACGGATTGGGACAGGGGAGATGTTCTTTAAGGAAGCCATAAGACGAGAACCAATGGTGTCTCCACTAACCTCGCCTGCAACAATGAACACTCTTAGCTCCCCTTCCATGGCGGCTCTGTCTATTAAGGATTTGCTTGAAACCCATAAATATCTCCTCTTCAAACAAATGCTACTCTTATATATCTTCACACGTCGAATCGCTGCCAACGACATTGATATTCTCTGGTATTGTTTTTTTTTCAGAGGAGCAGTGCGGAAACACTATTCGGCAGTTAGGATTATTACATGGGGAAGAAACAAATAGAGAAATGTAAATGACCGAACAGACTTTCGGGCCAACAAGGCCCATATCTGATGCAAACAAGGACTCATATCCACGGCCTGGGTAATATTAAAACATCTCCTATTGGGGAAATCAGATATTTGAGGACTTATGAGCCCACTATTTTGGGCTTTGACGGATTAATACAATTACCGTATTTTTGTACTTGAACAATATTCTTGGCTTAAGAGTGTAAAAAGTCCCTGAATTTTTGAAAAAAAAATAATTAAGCTTTTAATATTTTTGCACCCAATTAAGCCCTTGAACCAAGAAGTTTAATCAATTAAGTCCTTGAACCAAGAAATTTAATCAACTAAGCCCTTTGACCAGTTTTGGCTTGTAATATTTAAAGAAAAAACTATCAATATTTAATGTCAAAATTAGTCAAAGGGCTTAATTGATTCAAATTCTAGTTCAAGGGATTAATTGATTAAATTTCTTGGTTCAAAGGCTTAATTGGGTGAAAAAAGTACATGGGATTAATTGATTTTTTTAAAAGTTCAACGGCTTTATTGCACTCTGAAGCCGTGAAAACTCAAGTTTACACAAGTCTTTTAGTTTTAGGGCTTAAAGTTTAAGGTTTAGATTTTAGGGTTTAATTTTTAGGG
Organism: Hibiscus mutabilis; assembly: GCA_019671005.1. NCBI lineage: Eukaryota > Viridiplantae > Streptophyta > Magnoliopsida > Malvales > Malvaceae > Hibiscus > Hibiscus mutabilis. The sequence goes on from CM033728.1 coordinate 4,558,891, forward strand.
TTTAGGGCTAGGAATTTATGATTTGAGTTTTATAGTTTAAATATGCAAGCTTTGTTTTACAGTGTAATAAATTTTATACCGCTTGTGTATCAAAATTGTATGCATATTAAATTACTACTATTACAGCTAGGGATGTAAACGCGCCGAATCGAGCTCGAGTTGTGCTGAGCTCGACTCAGCTCGTTAAGAATTCGAGTCGAGTTTGAGTTTGAGTAGTTTTAACGAGCCTGAATAATCTGAGCTCGACTCGGCTCGTTAAGAACTTTAGCTGAGTTCGAGCTTGAGTTGAGTGTTGACCGAGCTTTGACCTATTCGGACTCGAGTAGCTAGCGATCTGTCTCATCTCATTTAAAGCCATATTAGGAAAAAACTTGATACACAAGTTATGTAAACTTTAGTTTACACAAACTTGTTAATTTTAGAGTTTAGAGGTTTATGTTGTTGGGTTAAGAATTTAGGATTTAGGACTTACGTTTAGTGTTTATGTTTTAGGGTTTTAGGTTTATAAATTTAGATTTTAATTGTAGTATATTATATTTTTGAGTAGCTATCGAGCATTTCGAGTCGGATATCTAGTAGCTCGACTCGGCTCATTAAGAACTCGAGCCGAGTTCAAGCTCAAGTTGAGTCTAATCGAGTCGAGTGTTGATCGAGCTTTGACCGAGTCGAACTCGAATAGCTCGCGATCTGTCTCGTCTCATTTACGGCCCTAGTTACAGCAAGCGTTGGAACAATTCTTTGCCTTATATCGTTTATTTCCAAGTTAATTTTCTTACACATTTCTATCACAACGCCTCACCAATTTGACATCTTATTTGTCATTCACTAACATTAAATATGTTTCGTCTCCAAAGCAAGCTGCTATTTTGGAGCTACGTTTTCAGTATCTTCCCGTGGAGACAAACGGAAACTGTCAAAGGATGCCATTTTCTTTTGTGAAAATATGGTATTGGCTCATGCATCCGCCGCATTGGCTTGCACGTCGATCTCTTCAGGTAAAACATTGTGAATTAGAATTGTTAATTAAGGAATCGTGGCAGTTGGGAATTCTTTCAAAATTTTATGCATTAAAAATACAAAAAAATGGCTCATTTGATTCCTTGTTATATATCAATCTGTTTGTCTGTTGACAAAGTGATGCTTTCAATAGCTTTCTCATGCGAATGCTTTGATTTTGTTCTTATTTGGATTTTCCGCTGCTATAAAGTTGCAGCAAACATTGAGGTTGTTGAAACAGGAAAAAAACATATTATGGAGGTAGACAACAGTGTAATAACGTGTATTATAATTCTACTGGTTGCTCTCTGTGGATCAGCAGCTGGAAATAGAAATGCGTCGTTTTTATTCGAAGCTCGAGAGAATGACATTGAGGCGATTGCAATGGCTCCTCCATCTGATGATGGGATTTGCAAATCAATGGTGGAAACACATGGTTATGAATGTGAAGAACACACGGTAACTACGAAAGATGGTTACATTCTCAGTATGCAAAGAATTCCGGTGGGTCGGTCGGGTGGGACACCAGGAACCAGACAACCAGTCCTGTTACAGCACGGGCTCTTGATGGTTGTTTGTTTGTTTTGTTATGTTTCTGAGATTCTAATGCAATGAATTTCGAGTTTCGACCTATAAAAAATTTGAAAAGGGCTTTGCATGATGTTAGGATGCAATAACGTGGCTGCTATTGCCTCCGGAACAGTCTTTGGCGTTTGTCTTGTCGGATAATGGCTACGATGTCTGGCTTGCAAACTCCAGGGGAACAAAGTACAGCCAAGGCCATACATCACTCACTCCTAACGATCCGGTTGTTGTTTTATTATGTTGTCAAGCTTTCTGTTTTTATGTTCTGGTTCTGGTTTTGATCATTAGGTTGATTGTTTACTGTTTTTTAGGCTTACTGGGATTGGTCGTGGGATGAATTGGTAGCTTATGATCTTCCTGCTACAATCCAATATGTTTATGATCAAACAGGACAGAAGCTTCACTATGTGGGGCACTCACAGGTGATTATTATTATTATTTTCAATCTATTCCATATTTCAATAGTTTCTTAAGGTAGGGCAATGGTGAAATTCGATATAGTTTTCTTTTTTTTGTTGCCCTTCCAGTTTTTAGGACTTCGCCCGGACTAATGGCTTTCACTTTCAGGGAACACTGATGGCTTTGGCTGCGTTCTCAAAGGATGAGGTGTTGAACATGTTGAGATCAGCTGCTTTGCTTTGCCCTATTGCTTATATGGGTCAGCTGACTTCCCCACTTGCAAAAGATGCTGCCGACGACTTCGTTGCCGAGGTAAAACCAAATCCTAGTTTCTCTGTGTTCTGTTCTTAACCATATTGAAGACAACATCTCCTTTGTCTTTCAAAACAATGTAAGATTCTTGCTTTGACAGACAGTCTACTGGTTAGGCTTCGATGAATTCGACCCACGAGGGTAAGATTCTTCCTATGTTACACTTTAAATTAGGTGTTTAAAGTCTACATTCGAATACGAGTATGTTCGATTTTTCCTTTTTATCGAAGAAGAATCACATCCCTTACTAGAAATGAATTCGAGCAACATATTTGTTTCGTATGAGCAGGGAGGCAGTAGTTAAACTTCTGAAAGACATCTGCAGCAAACCAGGCGTTGACTGCACTAACTTATTGACCAGTTTTACAGGTACAACTACAAATTAATACCGATTATTAGAAGTAACTGTAATTGCCATTTGCCAAAATGTCACATGTTCCTGAGTTAATACTCTTTTGGACATTACATTTACAGGTCAGAATTGTTGTTTGAACTCTTCCATTGTAAATATTTTTCTAGACCATGAGCCTCAACCATCTGCAACAAAGAACATGGTCCATCTGGCTCAGAGTAAGTAATCCATAAACCCTTTCGAAAAAACCAAAAAGATTTCCAGTTTAAGAACATCTCTGCTGAAAATTTCCACCAGTGATTAGGCAAGGGACCATAACAATGTACGATTACGGAGACGTGGTCGGAAATATGGAACATTATGGGCAACCGACGCCTCCGGCATACGACATGACTGGCATTCCAAATGACCTTCCTCTTTTCGTCAGCTACGGAGGGGCGGATGCTCTTGCCGATGTAAACGATGTGATGCTGTTGCTGGGGAGTCTGAAAGATCATGATGGAGACAAGCTTGTGGTTCAGTATAGAGAGGATTATGCTCATGCAGATTATGTCATGGCATACAATGCTAAACAAGATGTATATGATCCTTTAATTGCCTTCTTTAGGCTTCAGTAGTCAAATACATACACACACAGAGAGAGATTTTTAAACAAGCCTGGACCACATGATTGGCAACAATGGAATTGGTTTTCTCAGTCGGGCGTAAAAGAGTCCCAGAACACGTATTTGTCTGCATCCGAACTTTGAATAAAACAGACTACGCTGCTTGAACTTGGGTCAAGTAAGAAAAACGATATCATTCTTTATCAATAGACCACTTAATGGGTTTAAAATATAACATAATCTTCAAAAATCATAATTGATATTTAAATAAAGGTTCATATACAAATAAGTGCTCAAACTATACATGTTTTTTATTTTAGGTGCCTAAACTATTTTTTTTATAAAAATAAGTGTTTAATGTTTCATTTTGTTAATTTTAGATGCTTGGACGTCAACTACCGTTAATTTAAAAAAAAAATTATTTTAATTTTTTTTTGCTCGACAAAGATGTATGTTTTATTAAACTTAAGAGCTGATCCAAAAGAGAGACCCGTTAAAAACTTCTCTACCTTAAATGGAGGAAAAGAGTACTCACTTCCGGACCTCATACAAGAAACCCTCGATCGAACACCACGAGTATGAAATATCAAATACCCAGCCCCAGTTACATACTGCTACCCCATGAAAAAAGTGCAGAATACCACCAAAAGGTATCAAAGCTATCCGAGCAAGCAGTCGAAACTGCTGCAACCAACACATGGCCATGGACACTTACCCCTTACCACCAGGCCTTGAACAGTTCCACTCTCGACAACCCTTCTTTTGCCAATCTGTCTGCCAAAGCATTACCAGCCCTCGGAGTATACCTGAACATGACATCTCCAATTGACTTCACCAGGTTATCAATTTCCAAAAACGTCGACCACCACTTCCACGGCCTATTAAGGGGATTTGCAATCCAGTACAACACCAATCTAGCATCGGATTCCACTACCAGCTTGTCTTTCTTATTTAAAAAAAAAAGCTAAAATTTTCAAAATTCACAAAATAACTCCAAATTTAAAAATCATAACACCCAAATTTAGCCACCGGCGACACCGATTACCACGTTGTCACCCACCACTCTCGTCTGAAGACTCACACGATCATTTACCTTATTCTTCCGTCGTCAGAAAACGACGAACGACGCCCCAATCAAATGCTAAACGTGAAATCTTCATTCAAATGATGAGCGACAAACGATGACCGAAAAGACTATAAATAACGATCAGATAGTGCGGCAAGAGAACGGGACTTCATTCTAGTGACAACGGCTGGTTTGTGATTTGAATTAGGATTCTCAAAATTTAGGCCTTTTGTGAAATATGATAAAGTTGGAGTTATTTTTTAAAAGTTTAATTTTTTAAAATAAAAAATTAATGAAAATAAATTATAAATTAAAATTTACTACGTGTCATATTTTAATTGGTTAACGATTTTTTTATCGACAGTTAATGGGCAGACACTTAAAATTAACGAAATGAAACGTTAAACATTTATTTTTACTAAAAAATAATTTCAACACCTAAGATTAAAAAATGTATAATTTGAGCATTAATTTGTATATTAAATATTAAATAAATAAAATGAAGATGCATGATCACCCTACTGTCTAACTTACAACTTACAACTTACTAATAAAGGTCATTGAAGTTTACTGACACAAAAATGGTGTATTAAATGTAGCATTAACTCCTTAACTACCCAAGTCCATTATTACTATAAACATGGAGAGTTGGTTGGAGTGACACAAATATGGTGCCTGAATTTTCATGCCGCAATCAATTTATTATTATTTTTAGTTGGGCTTCGGATTTTCAAAATTTTGTCCGATTAATTAGAATCGATCAGCGTTGTACATTCAATTTTAGTGGGTGAGTCTCCCAACGAGGTTTTCAGCATACACAACGCCTCAAACTCGACAATTACTTAAACGATACAAAGCTGCTTACTACTTAGACCAACATTAAATAAAAATAAAAACATACCATAAAAAAAACAGGTATGTGTATGATTTCCAACATAATGCCATAGGTGTCTGAAAAAACCATGTCCATCCCATTGAACTCTTCATCACCAAATCGTTCAATTTGCTAACGGTATTAAAATTTTAAGGGTAAAGTACACAAATGGTCACTAAACTATTTTTAAAATTATAAAATGGTCATCAAATTTTCAAATGTTACATAATGGGCATTAAATTTTAGTTTTTATTACAAAATGGTTACTAATCCGTTAACTGTCGTTAATTGGTGACGTGACAGTTACAAAAATTTGAATAATATAACATTTAATCCTCCATGTTGACACATTTAATCAACTTATTCTAAATTTAACCCTCATTATTGATGTTTAAATTGATTGAATGTGTAAATATTGAGGATTAAATATGTTATTATACAAATTTTTGTATCTTCCACGTCTCCCAGTTAACGACAATTAACGGCCCAGTGACCATTTTGTAATAAAAACTAAAGTTTAATGATCATTATGTAATTTTTAAAGGTTTGGTGACCATTATATATTTTAGGGATAATTTAGTGACCATTTGTGTACTTTACTCAAATTTTAATCATTTAAAAGGCGGAATAAGTATTTGTTAAATTCATGGGTCCTTTTGGTCGATGTCAATAATAAGTTGTTTCAGTAATATGATTCGTTAAAATTTTTAAACAATGTCATAAGTTCGAATTATGACGCTGTAAATAAAATAATTGGATTGAGAAGGTTAACTAAAAAACATGTTGGTTTGGACAATATTGAAATAGGTAGATTTCATTACAAATGCAGTCGATCGAATAGGCAAAAACGTTATATATACATGAGTAATTATTCCATGCACTAGTGTTTGTAGAAACTTTATTTACACAAGCACCTTAATTTTAGGGTTTAACGACACCATTTAGGGTTTAGGGGTTTAAATGTAATAGTCTTGAATTTAGGGGATGTTAATAGAATTTTGGGTTTAGGGTTTAAATTTAGGGTTTATAGGTTAAAACCTAAATCTCTATCTATATTACCCTAAAACCTAAACCCTAAATTCTAACTATAAGCCATAAATTCTAACTACGAACCCTAAATTCTAAACTCCTGCATTAAAATCTATAAACTCTAAACCCTAAAATTAAGGCACTTTTGTAAATAAAAAGTTTCTACCTCCTGTGTATAGGATAATAATTCTCTCTATGTATATATTGATGTAGAAATAGCCTAGATAGAGGTTGAAAAGCATACATGCATAAGAGAGTAGTAGTACGTGGTTGCAGAGAAATGAAACGAACCAGTATTAGGAGTTGGGGCAAAACATAAATGTTAAAAAGTGGGACGGACAAATTTATAATTAATCCAATTTTTAACGAGAAAACATAGCTAAAAGAGGGGGAATGAGATGATCGGAGATGATTTTGTTAGTCTTTTCTGTGGGACGGAAAGCATCCCAAAATACATATTTATTCGCATCGCTGCATGTAAATGGGTTGTACTGACTGCACAGGTAACTCATCTCGAACGTCCCCGTGGAACAGCACGCCACTTCCGTCACCTCAAACCCTGCAATTGCATCCAAACACCGTTTCCTCTGCTGGTACAGTCAAGAAAATAAAAGAAAAAGTAGCAAAAGAGAAATTACTTACCGAAATGAGAAGGTTTCGTGATGATTTGATAGAAAATATCATACGCCGGTGCAGACACCATGCGCATTCCGGCAAGTTCTTTGTTCAGTTTTCCGACTAAGCCTTCCAGTTTCCCATTGAATTCAGATGCCACATTGTTGTACTCGGGTACACAGTCGTTTTGGCCCAGGATGTTGGTGGCACTCTCCAGCAGCAAACACCCCATCGGAGGAAGGCCGGTGATCGACAGTTTCCGAACGCCGAGACCTTGGAGTTCCCTTACGAAGTTCTCGCCCAGTTCCAGTAGGAAATCCTGGTATTGCTTCACCGAGAACTGGGATCTTCGGGTGGGAAAAGTGTAGTAATTTTCTAGGAAATCATTCGTCCCTAAGCTCATCAGATACAAGGCCTGTCTCAGAATTTTATTTGCCTTCTTTTCACCGACGTACGCTCTCAATCGTCGCCGGTACTCTTTATAGTACTCCAACTCCTTCCATAATGGGATCACATTCTGCAAACCAATACAGGGAACTTCATTAATGTCGTAGTCATTTGGGCTGTAAATGAGACGAGACAGGTTGAGCCCTACTCGAGTTCGATTTCATTAAAGTTCAGTCAACACTCGATTCAAGTTTTTAACGAGATGAGCCGAATTACTCGATAACCGACTCAAAAAACTCGCTACTCGAAAATATAATATACTAAATTTGTAATTGTTTAAAATTGAAGTGAACTAAAATGTATGTTGTTTGAAAATAATAATAATAATAATAATAATAATAATAATAATATGGCTGTAAATGGGATGAGACTGATCGCGAGCTATTTGACTCCGACTTGATCAAAGCTTAGTTAACACTCAACTCGATTGGACTCGACTCGAGTTGAAAGAGCTTAAATTAGACTCGAATTTTTAACGAGTCAAGTCGAGCTCAACACTACTTAAGCTCGACTCGACTCATTTACACTTGTAGTAGTCATAGTATTAAATTATAACCGCAATACAACAGTCGCATCGTAACAATTTTTAAGTCCGCTACAACAACGTAGACGCAACAATAATTTAATACTAGGTATGTAGAGGCTTACAAGTTACAACTTACAAGCACTTTGGAGGTTGCATTGTCGTAGCCAGTTCCGGCTGAAGCAAAGCAGACATCGGTGGCGAAATCCGATATGTTATAAGCCGGATCCAAGTAAGCCGGGACGCTGGCTTGAGTCCAAAAGCTTCGGGGATGAAATCGGGAGGTATTCGGCCATTGCAGAAGCGTCCGGTTGGTTGAGCGCCGTAAAAATCACGACCGTAAGGCTGGAAATTGCTCTTCAAAAGCGTGGAAATCACGTTGTTGTTCCACGAATCGACGGAGGAGTCTCCGAACACTATGATGGCCAGAACTTTAGCTTTGGTTACATTGAAAAGTACTGTTAGAGCTGAAAAAGATAAGAAGAGACAAGAAAGAAATGGAGTAGTACTACTGCAAGACATTTCACCTTCACTGCAAGCAGATCAGATGGCTTATAAAACTGAAACCCAAAGTTTAAACAAAACAACTGAAAAAACATCAATAATTTTTCATGCATGTTTAATGTAGAGGTCGGTTTGGTGGGGGTTTTAAGTATAATTGATGAAATCGAAAAGTTGGCAGCTGAAAACAGCCATGCCAGCCATCTTCCTCGTGTTCTGGGATTTAAACAGCGTTCCCCAACCGTTATAACGGTTTTGGCACTGTTTAAAACTGCGATACTTACAACTTTACGTCTACAATAAGATTTGTTCTTTCAAAAATTTATGAACTACCGTGATACCGCAATAGCATTTGTTATATCTATAACTGCAATAAACGTAATACAATCGAAACGCGATCACAACCGTAATTTAAATAGCTGTTTATTTGTAGTCGATTTCATTTATTTGGAAAGGAAGAGAAATCAGATATCTGGTTGTTGTTTTTAGAGAGACATGGAAGAGTAGGTGTAAGCTTTAAAGTCTGCATGGGAGTGCGAGAATAATGACAGTCTGAAAACATTAATGGGTTCCCTCAACAAAGAAGGAGGCTTTGATTTGCTGCCCCTTTCATTGACTCATTCAAACTACTGTTTATTGATTGTTTTAGCTGAATGAAATCTTGAATTTCATCTGCTCATTAATTTTAACTATCTAATTTAGTTGGAGATGTTTATTGATGGAATTAGAGGTTGCAATCCAATCTGTGAAAGGTTTACAGTAGGGGTGTAAATAAATAGAACGTTCGACGAATTATTCATGAACCGTTTAGAAACTGTTTGTTTATGTTCGTTTATTAAGTTAAATATACGAGTATAAACAAAATTTTTATGTTCGTTTAATAAACGAACGAACACGAACATAAGTGTGTTCGATTCATTTATGTTCACGAACAAGCTCGTTTATAAGCTCGTTTAAAGGATGAAAATGCTTGTGGATGTATTTAAATACTACTTTTTGTTGTTGTTAAGGATGTTATATAAGTTCATGTTAAAATATAAGTTTTATTTTTGTTGCTTTTGTTTTATTTATTTATTTATTTAGTTAACATTTCTTAACATATAAACGGATATTTTTGCGAACGAATAAACGAACATGTTCGCGAACACTTAAATGAATATGTTCACGAACACGTTCACGAACACTTCAACGAACACGTTCACGAACACTTCAACGAACACGTTCGTGAACACTTAAACGAACACGTTCACGAACACTTAAACGAACACATTAGTGAACACTAAATAAACGAACACGAACATCTTCAAAAATAAATAAACGAACACGGACACAATATTACAAATTTAAACGAACATGAACCGAACATGAACACCTTTAAAAATAAACAAACGAACATAGTCTTGTTCGTTCAAGCTCGGTTCATTTACACCCCTAGTTTTCAGGTACATGCTTGAATTAGTTCGGCTAAACTAGGGGCGTGCAAAATAAACTGTAACCGCTAACTGGTGTGACCGTTCATTTTATAGGTTAATTAACCTAACCTTTAAGGTTAAACGGTTTCGTTTAACCAAACTGCTAAAAAAGATGGCTAATGGTTAACCTATATGTACTTTTTTTAAGGCATAAAGTAAAAAATACCCCCCAACGTTTGACTGAATAGTCATTTTGGTCTCTATTCTTTTTTGAGCAATTCAACCCTCAATGTTTCATTTTGAGTCAAAGTGCCCCCTCCGCGGATGAAAACTGTCAGTCAACTGACAGTAAATGGCTTGAAATGACGTGACAAACCTATATGGTAGTGCACGCTGACATAACAATATCATATAGACAAATGTGTTGACTTGAAAAAATGTTACATCAGTCAAAAAATAATTTTATAAAATTATATAAAATATAAAATATTTTTTTCTGCTGACTTATCATTTTGTCAAGTCATTTCAAACTGTTTACCGTCAGTTTTTTTTAATAATTTTCATCTGTAGAGGGGCCATTTTGACCCAAAATGAAACGTTGAGGGTTGAATTGCTCCAAAAAAAGAATAGGGGCCAAACTGAATATTCAGTCAAACGTTGGGGTATTTTTTGACTTTATGCCTTTTAAACTAAGTATGAAATTTGTGTTTAAAATCTCTCTATTTAAGTTTTTTTTTTGAAAAATTTAATACAATATTTATCGGAGAGATAGATTTATTATTTTAAAAAAAAAAATAATAAACATTTGAAAAGAAAATTACAATAGGTTACAGGTTAACCTATAAACCAACCAAACCGTTTATTAACGGTTAACCACTATAATGGTTAACCATTTAAAAAATTAACGGTTAACATTTCTTAACAGTTAGGTTACAGTTAATAACCGCTATAATTGTTAACCAACCTTTTTAAAGTTAAACGGTAAGGTTAACCTACTGTGAACACCCTAAGGCTGGACTGTCCATTTCACTATTTGCATATAATCATATATAAATAAAAAATAACTCATTGAGTGGTTCTACCGGTAAAGAATTGGTTTTTTCCTCTTAGGTGTCCAGATTTGAGCATCGTTATTTGTAGGTGTGTACGGGTTTATTTAAATTTGAAATTGGATTAAGATACCTTGTAATTGAATAGATTTGTGAATAGATTTTCAGGCACATGCTTGAATTCGGTCGGTCGGACAGTTCATTTTGCTATTTATATATAATCAAATATAAATAAAATGAAGCAAACACATTTTGTTGGTTGGCCAAGCTACCCACTTTTGTTTTCTCACATTACATTAGGTCATGGGTTCTAAATGCACTAGGAGCACTTCCCTTCATTCCCTAGAGTCTCTCATTCCCTCCCCTCTAGGTGAGATTAGGATTAGATTTAAGATTTGTCAAAAAAATATAAATAAAATGAAAAAAAGAGAGCGTTCTTATTCCTAAGAGATCTGGGGTTTGATCGGTTTGTCTCCACGCTGTGTGCGCATCTTCAAAAGGTCAATAGTAAAAGAATAGATATTATCATGATTAATCACATCAAAATCGTTTAAAAAACAAAAAAATAACTTTTTAATTTAATTTCGAAGAACAAATTTTTCTTGTTTAAGTGCAACTCAGATTGAGTTGAATTGAGTAGATCACCTGACCGATTGATAATTCTAAATCTAATAATAATAAAGCGTAAAATGAAGGGGACTTTTGATTGAATCCAATAAAAATATTTTAAGATAATTAAATTTACGAGTCTTATTTTATAATAACTCAATCTTATTTTATTTTCCAATTAAGTCAAGCAAAAGGAAGGTTTAACCGAACAAAATGATTGAGTTAAATTGAAAAATAGGTCAAATTAAAACATTGTTCGCAATATTTCAAGTTAGAGTAAGTAATTTAATACCATATGTTTGAAAACTTTTTAAAGAAAAATAAGACACTTTAGTATGATAATCTTGATTTGGTATTTTATTTGTTTATGGCCTTTGGCTTATCATTTCCAAAAAAAAAAATTGTGCATTTTTCTTTATAAATTTGTATCCTTGTTTTTTTTTTTTGTAGTTTTGAAGTTTTTTTATTCAATGGTGTTACAATAATATTTTTAAGACAAATGTTTGGGCTCGAACTCACACAAAAGGACTAACGGATAAGCATTCATGATCACTAGGCCAATTAATGGTTCTCAATTTTAAAAGCTTGAGACTTGAGAGTTGAGAGGGACTAACATGCTTATTTCTAAATTGAAAGAAACCTAAAGTGTATTTATATTAATTTATTATTCAATTTACTAGAATCGTAAAATTCAACTCAATTCAAACCTAAAAAATTAATAATTTGATTAATTTAATTTAAAATATTAAATAACTCGATTCAATTAACTTAAAACTTAAAAATAATTTCAAAGTTTTTACGGCATGTGTATAAAAGATTTTTCCATGGTATAGGGTTTGGTCTAAATATCGATTTTAATGAGTTATATGTATCCATATGTTACAGTTTTGTGACCTGAATTTTATCTTGATTTGGCCTGACAAATTCGTGGTGGACCCAATTGGTGAAGAAATAAAATTAGGGATTTACAATGATTGCAGAGGCTCATAGGCGCAGCCCTCTCGATATAGACATTGCCGCACGTCCAGACCATACATGACTATACTTGATGTCGTTTAAGGTCTTGGGACTACAAATTAGAGGTACAAACAGTAAGTTACTACACTTTCACCTGCGTTTTATTCACCACCAAAAAATGCCTTCCTGTCCCCCCAGCATTTTGCTCATAGTGAATATTCAAACAACCTATAACATTCGGCCGGATCACAGGTGAAAGGGTGCAGGAGGTACATATCATGAAACAAAAAAACTCCTTGAAACGGTACGAGTTAACAAAAAAGACAGTTAAAAGATAACAAAACGACAGACTAAATCAGTTCAATCGTCCTGTGAAGTTTTCGAAGAAATCTGCAAAGAATGTGGTGAAGCAGCAGCCTGATCAGCTGAATCATCATAATTCTTCGTCTCTGTGTTCTGATGTTTCTTACTCACAGAGTCGGTGTTCCGTGCCCAATCAGGAAGATTTGATGGCAGAGGAGCTTCAGAAAAATGGACTGTTGGTGACATTCTTTGATATGTCGGGGCAGATGAATCGAACACAGATAAAGGAAGGCTTAGGCCACAATTGTAAGGATATCCCACGTACGGATGATCAAATCTGCAAGTCGGCCCGTATTTGCAGAGCCCATACATAGTGTAGCTAGAACATACAGCTTGCCCCTACATGAAGACGAACATGAAATAATTAAAACAACTATTTGGTAAAAAGAAATATATTTATGTATGGCAACCAAACCAATAATGATTGATGAAATTGAACAGACTCGACCTATGAGTATCTAGTTAGATACCTAACCATGTGAAAAATAGGCAGGAAACTTACAGGTCTTGAAGGAAGACCGAGTGGGCCAATACCATTTACCGCTGAATTTGCAATCCTTTCCTTTGGATGATGGTACTTGCAATCAGATCCATATTTGCAAGTGCCAGTGTTCATATAATACCGACATTCTGGTTGATCAGCTCTTTCAGGAAAATTGGATAGACCAACAACAGCAGAAGAAACAGGGTTCGGAGTTCCCTGATCAGAATAAAATAAGGGAATGAGAAAAAAGTAAGAGGATAAAAAGAAGAAATTCTAACTGACAATAGTCACCTATAAAAAAAAAATCAGAATAGCACAAACATGTTGCATTAGGCGTTATAGTCGAAGGATACTGTCAAATACTTGACATAAGGCAATCTACAGCATATAGGTAACACTATATAAGGATATCAGAAAGTAGCAGTCAATAACATGCCACTTCAAAGACTCAAAAGAAATGACAAACTTTGGACCAGCATGCGGTATTACTTTAATACTAAGAAAAAAGAACAAGAAGGAACTACCATCCTCCAAAGGAAAGTAAGTGAGAACAAACACAGTTAATCATTTCAAGCTTGCTCAGCAAGCTCAGACAACAACTACACAAAACTGAAGACATTCAAAGTGACTTAAAGTTGTGCTTATGCAAGAGAGAATAATCTGTCTAATAGTAATTGAATTCTGTATATAAGAATGGAGTTAAGACTGTCATTTTATCATAGTATCTCCAATGACAGCCGCTTCCAGTGTGAACTAGTCAGTGAAGAACCATCCGTAAAAGGAACATTGTCAAATGTTACAGTGCAGTCAAATCATGAAAACAGAAATGCCAATTACAACATTAGAACCAGGCAATTGAAAATGATGCACATCTTAAGTCTCCAAGTAAAGAAATAATAAAATGTCGTAACTCGTCAGCAGATAAAAAGAAAAAGCACATCATGTGCTTTTCTAAACAAGCATGCAGTACTGCAGAAAACCCTTGGGACCAACCCTTCAGGTCTTAGTTGCATGTGGTAAAGGAAAGTTCATAAACCACTTTTTAAATCAAGACAAATACTTTATTATCTAAAATGCCACAAACTGCCCGTCATATTATTATATTATCCAGTTAAGTGAAGAAAAAACAGCATTAAATTTAGCAATCAGAAGGTAAAGTTATAGAAAATTTTAAGATCAAAATTACTTACCACAATATATCGGAGCCAGAAATTCAGATAGATGGAACTCAAAATAAGAGGTATTCACTTACCATGTAGGTGTTCCAGCCAGGTGCAGGGATCATGCTTTGGGAAGGAGAAACAATAACAGGCATGTAGCTTTGGTTTTGTAAACGCGGACCAGAGACATAAGGTGCCCTAGGTAATGACCATGTTGGTAAACCGACAGCGTATGGCACACCTGAGGGTGGAAAAATCGATGATCCAACAGGTCCATTTACAGGTAAGCCAGCCCCAGGTGATGCAGGCTGAGGATGATGGAACTTGCATGCAATTCCAAACTTGCATGATCCAGTCCGCATGTAATAAGGACATGATTTTTCATCCTGAAAAATAGAGAGACGGCATGAGACAACACATGGTCAAGTAAGCACATCAAAGAAGAGTACAATAAAGCACCTGACGCATAGGCAGACCAAGAATGTTTAATATAATAGGTCCAGCCCCATTCCTGTCCTTTGGATGATGATATTTACATGTTGACCCATATTTGCAAGTTCCTGTCTTTATAAAGTACTGCAAAGCAAGATCAAATTTAGAAAGCTTTCCACAAAAAAATATTTTCTTATCAAACCCAAAAAAGAAACAGAGCCATATCATAATGTCAAACAGTTGGGCACTAGATCAACCATGATCTTGAGCTACATCAGCAACAGTTTTATGTGGAAAAGAAAGACATGCATAACTTCTAAACTGAAACATTAGCACACTGATATTAGTGCCTGCTGCCCACCAGAGAAACAGTATCGTCAAACATCACAAAGTCGACAACAAAAGCAACAGCTAAACCATGACTGGTGGCATAGCCAGAAAACTGCATTTTTGCCATATATCAGGCGTGCCTACTATGTATCACGGCATTCAGTATTCATTTTCCACAAATTTGTTTCTGATTAAATAACATCTATTTCCATAGCAAAGCCTCTATAGATGTTTTCCCTTCTCTCAGCAAATTTAATGTACCCCAGCAGCAAATGATAACATAGAAACATCTCCAGATAAGGCAATTTTGTAAAGTATATAGCAATCCATTAATCATAAACGAGATTATAGCAGTATTCATACCCCACAGTCTGGCTGTCCAGCTCTTTCAGGGAGTTCTCTATATTGGCCAGTCTGCACCAAATACCAACAAAATCAGCAACTAAAACTGCAGAGTAACTTTTTGTATATCTTTAAAGCAAGAATCTGAATCCACTCATTTTACATCTTTAAATGATCAGTCACTTGTACAAAAACTTGAATACCTGAACATCAAATGCCGGATGATTGAAACGGCAGTTATTTCCATAACCACATACCCCATTCCTTAAATAATAAGAACAATCCGGTTCACCAGGACGATCAGGATACGAGGCTGATTTAGAAACACTCGCCTCTTGATTATTATCATTAATTTTCAGCCGCAAAACTGCTTCTGGAACAGTAAGGAAAGACGGCAACAAAAATTAACCAAAGCTATAATCTCTCCAAATGAGAAAATATATATATTGATTATCACGTTTAACAACTGAATAAAAAATTACCAAATCTATTAATACAACAATTTTTTTTTTTTTGAGAAAAAACAACGTTATAGATGCTTAGAAAAACTATTAAAGCTAAATTATAGAAAAATCTGGATAAGAATTTCCTTTTTCAAAAGAATTTAAAACAAGGATCACAATGAAGAATAATCACAAAGAAAATATTCTCAAAAGAGAAAAAAATATTAAATTAACAGAGAAAGTGTATAAAGCCGCATCAGATCTTCCTATAATTTGAAGTAACAAAGGAATTGTAGAAAGAATCGGGCGCTACCTTCAATGTTATCAGCGGATTGATTCGAGACGCCATTGTTCTGAACTTGCCGATTATCCGGCATCGGTTTGATGGCAGAGAATTTTATGAAGCCGTATCTTCCTATCCGATCAAACAATCAACAACAAAATAATTCCAATTCCAATTCCAACGCATAAATCAAAGCAATTGTTTTTCCTGATTTTCAAAAATTAGATGGATTTAAATAAGAAGATAACGAAGATCAATAGTGAAAAAGAGAGAACTTGCTCTTGATCAAGAGAGGGAGAGAGAAATTGCTACTTCTATTCTTCCTTGTGGAATTCGGAAGATATTACAAAGAATAAAAAAGTGAAATCATAGAAAATATTCTAATTCGATTTTGTTTAAATATCTTTTCTTTTCGGTTCGATGATGTAACTGGAAATTTACGATTTTTTATATTTGTGTGGAAAAAAAAGAAAAGTGATTTTTTTGGGTAAACTACGTTAGTAGTCACCGAGCTATGATTTTTTTTAGTCAGAATTATTTTTTTGACAAAAATATTATTAATGTTATGTTTTCTTCCTATTTTGGTCACTTAGCTGTTAAAAATTTAACGGTTTTGCTGACGTGAAATTTTATTTTATTTTTTTAATTTTTTATGTCATTTCTTCTCTCTCCTCGTAAGCAATATATGTTATCTTATAATATTATTATTCAAACTAACAAGATAGTGACACGTGTCACTGCCTATTAGTGGAATAAAAGGAATGAAAAATCAAGCCTCTTATGCAGCCAGAGAGATTCGACTAATAGGCAGTTACACGTGTCACCATCTCTTTGGCTGCATAAGGGGCTTGATTTTTCATTCCTTTTATTCCACTAATAGGTAGTGACACGTGTCACCATCCTGTTAGTTTGAATGAAAATATTATAAAATAACATATATTGCTTGTGAGGAGAGAGAATAAATGACATTGAAAATTAAAAAAATAAAATAAAATTCCACGTCAGCAAAACCGTTAAGTTTTTAACAGTCGGTGACCAATATAGGAAGGAAACATAATGTTAGTGATGTTTTTTGCCAAAAAAAATAGTTCGGTGACCAAAATAGGAAGGAAATATAACGTTAGTGATGTTTTTGCCAAAAATTAGTTCGGTGACAAAAAAAAACTATAGTTCGATGACTACTGATGTAGTTTACCTTTTTTTTTCCAAGCAAGCTTCCTGATGACGAAATTTCTTTCAGTTAGCGAAGTGAAAGACGTTATTGCCCACATAAGGCGCAAGTGCAAACATCCCCTTTTCAGTTAATTAATATTTATTAAGTTTAATTGTTTAATAAGTGTTCAAACTATATTTTTTAAAATAAGTGTTTGAACTATCTTTTAAGCTAAATAGGTATATAATATTTTATTCTGTGATCAATTTAAGATTTTTTCGGTCAACAGCAATTAAAAAAATTTTGTCATCCAATCAAAACCTGACACGTGGTATGTTTTTTTATTTTCTTTAAAAATCCCTAAATTTCAATTTCTTTTCAATTACACCTCAAATCAAATCTCCCTCACCGTCTGGCATCCCCACACGTCATTCACCGTCCAAGTGTCGTGTACCTTACCGTTCGACATTCCCCACCATCTAGTCCTCGATCGGAACCCAATCGGCCTTTTTTCTTTTCATTGTTGAGTGTTACCTGTAAAATCGACTGTTTATTCGTTGATTTTTTATGACAAGATGATAGGGCTTTCGGTAGAGAGGGTCCGATAAAGACAAAGGTAGTCGATGGTGGTTGAATCGGTGATCGGAGTGGAAGAATTTAGGGGTTTAAGGTTAGGGTTGGGTTTTTTTAAAGAAATTAAAGATTGTTGGGTTAGGTAATATATTTTATTATTTTTTCTATTTTTTTATATTTTAATTTCAGAAAATTATAAACCAGTCTGTCACGAAAAAACCTTAAATGAGTTACAAAATAAAAAATTAGGCACAAATTTGGCCCAAAATATAGTTCATGCACCTATCTGAAAAATATGGTACAGTTTGAGTATTTATTTGACTGTCAAGCCTATTTATTATCCAAAACTTTTGTTGTGTTGCTGGAAAATGAAACCCAGAACAGCCGAAGTGAGAAATTTATTTCACATAAGTGGTGGAAATTTTATTTTTCACAAACGAATTTAATTTTTATATTATATGTTTAGTTTGGGGTTTATAATTATGATTTTAAAGTTTAAGGTTATACTTTTAGGGATGAGATTAAAGATCTTAAAATTTAGAGTTAAGAATTTAAATTTTACATTATGAAGATTAAATAAGAATATTTGTGTAAATAAAAATTTGTACTAGCAGCGCATCAAATATTAACTCTTAAAATAATATATATTTAAAGTTAAATTTAACTCTCAATAAAATTATAAACAATATAATAAAAGAGTAATGATTAAATGTATTATTATATAAATATGTTTACATGTCATACCAATAATTTCGTTAACAATTAATGACCAATATTTTTTCTGTAATATGCATGTTTATCTTATAGTCTATATTCGGAGTGCGAGACTGTCCCTCCTAACAATGTCGTATCTAAGGTTCGAACTTACATTCTCACCTTAGGAGTGTAATGTGCTTTATTAATACACCCAATACTTGTTGATAATAATTTTATTGAATGAAATTGACAACAAATTTTAACGACTATAACGAAAATTTACCTAATAAATAATTAGTGGGTTGTTAGAGGGGTAAAATTGTGTTTTGATCATCTCCCGATCATTTCAAACAAAACGTGAAATCTCATTATTATTACCATTGATCTTAAACATCAATTTAATTTATCTCATTAATCAGCCTCGTTTATTTATTACTGTCCCTACGAAAAGAAAGAAGAAAAAAAAACGCGACAAGTCATCGCCGTCAAAGGGAGCAAAAACAATGGGTTCCAAATGGGCCACTAGATTTTGTTGGGGAGTGGGACCCATACCAAGGATCCCCGAAAAAAAAACCCAGCTTTTGTAGTGTAGGGGTCTGCTGCAACATCGCTTTATGTTCTTTTGTTATTGATGTACCCAATCGGGCGTTAGTGAGGAAACGCCCGTTTTAAAAGTTGTGAAAATTCAGTTGCTATTAAACGCTCGATAATAATTTGACAAAAAAATAAGGACAAACGAACGTTGACGTTGCTGGCAGCAACTAAAAACATGGCCCAAGTCGTCATATTATATCAGCTTATAAGCTGCAGCAATTTGGCTCATTTTGTTGTTTCGAGAAATTGCGCCGGTGGTTGCATTTTCGGTACAATGTAAATCTTCTCGTGTATCAATAATATTGCATGAGTACTCTTTTCCCTTCAGGCTAATTGAGTTCGGATTCTTTTATTCAAAATTAATTATAAGGGATTTTTAACGATGTTTAATTTTTTGTCAAAAAATATATATTTATTAATTGTAATTTTTTAATAAAACACCATATAGATTAATTGTTTGAACTCAAATAACTTAGGATTAAAAATATTCTCTTTTTTTGCTAGGTTTATTTTATGGATTTAGCATAATTACTTTATTTAGTTCTTTATCTATTTCGATTTGGTTGTTAGAGTCTTTAATTATTTCTACTTCAATTGTTTCGGAAACTATTTGAAGTTTATTTCCATATACTGTTATTTACAAGAATAATCTTGTATTAAATAAAGGAAAAAATTTTGATACACAGACCGTGTAAACTTTAGTTTATACGTGTATTTTAGTTTTAGGGGTTAAAGTTTTAGTTTAGAGTTTAAGGTTTAGGGGTTTGGGTTGTAGGATTTAGAATTTAAGGTTGATGTTTAGAATTTAGGCTTTAGGGTTTAGAGTGTGGGGTTTAGTTTTTTAGAGTTAGGAATTTAGGATTTAAATACAGCTTGTGTATCAAAGTTTTACCCTTTAATAAAGTAACTGATAATTTTGAATCGGTGTAATAATATTTTTTATATATAAAAAAATTAATTAGTGGTCCAAAATGAAGCAAAAAGTCAAAAAAAATCAAAGGCAAATTTCAAAGCAATTATTTCCCTTCTTACTGCTAAATGAAGACAGTTGAAAGCAGGCCAAGGAGGTTATCAGCTAAGCTACAAACACGAGCAATATAGAATTAAGGGTAAACTACATATATGGTCACCTAATTTTTTTTGAATGCTTTCATTTTGGTCACTAAACTTTTAAAAATTACTTTATAGTCACCAAACTTTTAGTTAGTTTTCAGTATAGTCCAACCCGTTAGAAGCTATTCACGGGACACGTTAGGTGATAACATGGCAGTCAACAAAAATTGGCTTAATAACAAATTTAGCCCTCAAATTTTAAATTTAGTCCTAATTCTTAAACAATTTACCCTCATATTTACATATTGTCTCAAATTGATCCTAATTTTTCCGTGTTTTGATTGAAGCCAATAAACTTTGTCTCTTACAAAAACAAACAAATTAAAACATACCCATTTACAAAAAGTTTGCCTTCTGCAAATTAAAACTAAAAATAAACAAACAAAACTCAAACACTCTCCTTGACTGCGATGATTTTCTCACCACCGATTACGATACTTTTCTCCTCAATTCACTCTCCCTTTGTACGCCCATCATTTATTTATTTAGTGTTTTTAACTGAAGAAAAAGAAAGAGGAAAACTATAAAAGTTGAGTGGTTGCTGTTGATTCTTCTATAATCTGTGATTTTTGTGTGTGTGAAGAATCTGAGTTTTTGGAAAGAGCTAAAAGTGGGTGGGTTTAAATGTATTGGATTCAAGTTTAAATGTATATATGGTTGTATATACTTACTGTAAAATTGGTAAACATTTAAAATGTTGGGATGATTTATTTTAGAATTAGGATCAAATTAAAATAAAGTGTAAAATTGGAGAGCTAAAATTTTAAACTCTAGTGGTCAAAAGTGAGAAGAAACTTGAGTGATGTAGTTTACTCATTATTTTATTCAAAAAAAATGAAAATTAACGTATCACGTCAGTAGTTTTTAACAGAAGGTAACGAGAGGGAACATACTGAAATTGAACTAAAAGTTCAATGATTATAATGTAAATTTTAAAAGTTCGGCAACCAAAATAAAAGTACTCTAAAAGTTCGGTGACCATTTATATAAATTGCCCTAGAATTAAATACTGATAACATTTGGATTCAAAAGAATCGATGATCTGGAAATTGAATCTAACGTAGTAGCTAGACAATAAATAAAAGTTTAACTTTAAAATTTTCCAATAAAAATCCTTTACCTTTTTTGTGTCCTTTTTATGATCCATATTAAAAAAAATAAGTTTAGCGTTAAGATTAATATTAGAGTTTAGGAAATTAGTAGTATAGTACATTTTTAGGGTTTAGAGTTTATATTTTAAGATTTAAAATTTAATATTAAAGTTTAGAATTCAAATTTTTAGTATTAAACATAAAAAGAGGCACAAAAAAGGTAAATATGATTTTTGTCCAAAATTTTCTGTCTAGTTATAAATGAATCTTTTTTGAAATCCTTCATCCAAATACATCTAACGATCTTGACATATGAATGAAAACAATCTTGACATAATTTTATAAATTTATACATACATATATATATATATATATTGAATAAAATGCAGGTTTAGAGAAAACTGATATATATCGACCATTGGTGGATGTACATCAGTGTCCATCATAGAATTTGAATTTTCTCCTATTAGTTATTTTTTTGTTGTTATTGTCCACCCTAAAATTTATTTATGCCCACTCCAAAATTTAAGAAATTTTATTTGAGCTCAACCTAAAATTTTGTTTGTCTACCCACATATAAATTATAATAAAAAACTGACTAAAGATGTCCATAAGTAGTAACTTATTCTTTGCGGGAGTCCACAAACAATTCATTCAAGCTCGATTCATTTACAAGAGTTCAAGACCTTTTGTTATTTCTCTTACAACTGGATAGAAATCTTTGCCCTTTTCGGTGTCCCTTTCCATGTCCCAACACTAAAAAATAAAATTGTAAGCCCTAACCCTAAATTCTAAATCCTAAACATTAAACCCTAAACACTAAAATACATCCTACCCCAATTTTCTAAACTCTAATCTTAAACCCTAACCTTAAACCTTAACCATAAAATACATCCTACCCCAAATTCCATAAACTCTAATCCTAAACTCTAACCTTAAACCTTAACCATAAACCATAAACTTAAGTTTTTAGTGTAAGGGCATCGAAAAGGGGCAGAAGATTTTTATTCCTTGCAACTGTAACAATACAGTGAATTAAATAATTAAATAATAAACGAACCGAATTCGAACATGATGTTAAAATATGTGTGCCTACCCTCAAAAACATTTCTAGATCCGCCACTGATATCGACAGTGAATTAAATAATTAAATTTTTATTTTTAATTTTTTTTTTTTTAAATTGTATTTCATCGTATGATTTATTGGAATTATTGTTTTAAATGTAATCTTAGTTTTACTTCGATATTTTAATAAATGTTTTTTAATAATATAATGGCTGAATTTTATTAAAAATTAAAACAGAGAAATAGTCCAAAAAACGAAATTGTAGTAAAAAAACAAAACACAATAGATCTAAATAAAAAACTAAAAAAGCGAAATATTAGACCAGTAAAACACGTCTAGTGGGCTGTGAAACAGTGATAAAGATGAAACACTGGAGAAATAGAAGCAAAGAGAAAGACTTTTTCCATATCCACCTACACGCTTCAGGATTGAAGTAGGAGTTGTGAGCAAAACCAATAACCTTGGAGGCTGCTTCGTAAAACAGATTTGACTGCATCGGCAAACGAACCACAAAAGGGGATCAAACTACTGAAGGTCATTGACAATATGCACATAAGAGCTGAGCGCGTGAAAAACATATCTGCGAACGCATATCTACCACAACGATAGAGATAACATGCCATAAGGCAGAAGCGTGCCACAAGGCAGAGGAAAAACATGCCACAAGGTAGAGAAAAATGTGCCACAAGACAGATAAAAAACTAAAAAAATCGAAATATAAAAGAAAACAAGAACTTGATATAAAAAATGTTAGGATTTTTGTTTTGATATAATAATTAAAAAAATAGTTTTGGACTAAATTGAAAAGATTGCAAAAATGATTTAAAGTCTAAACAACTTGAAAATAGGTTTGAAATGTTTTCTTAGGCTTTTGGTATATCTTTGAATGTTTTTAAATAGCCAAATTAGCCATTTTTAAAGCCAGTGCCGATACAGTATTAGCCGTACTGATACGAATGACGGTTTAAACTACAGTGATTTTCTAGTGTTGAAAACTCGTACCAGTACAGTCCCAGTCGTACCGATACGGAGGGGGTCGTACCGATATGCCCTTACGTGTACCGATACCCCTATTTTATTTCAGCCTCCAACAGCTATTTCCCATTGTAGGTCTACCGATACCTATTTTACGCGCATCGATACCGAGGCATCCAATAAAGGAAAATTCAGCTTGGAAAATATCCCTAATGGCTTCAATTTACCCCCAACGGCTAGTAACGGCCACAAGATCATTCCAATCAATAAAAGGAAGGTTGGAACACTTGAAGATAGAGAGGGAACACGTCCAAGCTTAATGTTCAAGAGAAATTGAGTTTAAGTCTTTATTTTCTTCATTTCTCTTGTAAATATTTGTAGAGAGTGATTTTATTATTTCTATCCTTCACTCTTTTTTGTGAGCTCAATTGTGTAGACACTCACCTTGTAGGGTATTTAGTTTACCAAACAAACCTTGT
Organism: Hibiscus mutabilis; assembly: GCA_019671005.1. Lineage (NCBI taxonomy): Eukaryota > Viridiplantae > Streptophyta > Magnoliopsida > Malvales > Malvaceae > Hibiscus > Hibiscus mutabilis. The sequence continues at coordinate 4,582,799 of CM033728.1, forward strand.
AAAAGGGAGAGGTTCTAGTTTAGTCTAAGGAAAAATTAGAGTGGTTCTATCTTAGTCATTGAAAAGATAGGGTTGTAAAGGTTTCCTCTTGAGTCTGTAAAAAGGGAAGAATTCTTAGTGAATTGGAAAATTCTTAGTGGTGTGCTAAGGTAGTGGATGTAGACTCGGTTGGGTAGTCGAGCCACTCTAAATCATCGTGCAAATTGTCCATTAATTTTTTTGTTTAGCCAATTCATTCGAGAAACAAATTTCAACCCTCTTGATGATTATTCAAAAGACTGATTCGAGTGTGTCACGTGCCTTTTAATTGGTATCAGAGCCTCATCTCCAACAAATGACTAACATCCAGAAGTAAAGATCATTTGCTCGAAGTCCACCGTTCAATAAAATGACAAGATTTGAAGAAGGCCGCTCTATCTCGTGTCCTCCGTTCTTCGAAGAACAAGCATACTTCCAATGGAGCAATGCCATGGATTATTTTATCAAATCTCTCAATTTTGAGGTTTGTGATATCACTGAAGATGGTTACTTGGAAGCTCCTAAGAAGAAGAAGAAGCAAAGGAGTGTAAATGACACGAAGGATAAGCTAAATGCCAAGGCCATGCACACTCTTCTTTGTGGCCTCAATGAAGATGTTTCTAAGAAGGTCTCCACATGCAAAAGTGTAAATGACACGAAGGAAAAGCTAAACGCCAAGGCCATGCACACTCTTCTTTGTGACCTCAATGAAGATGTTTCCAAGAAGGTCTCCACATGCAAAAGTGCCAAAGAAATATAAGAGAAGCTTGAGAAACTCTATGGCAACAAGAAGAGAGAAAAGAATGATGATGCTTCAACTTGTGCGATCCTCCTCTCAATCCCTAAGGTGGATGGTGTTTTGGCTCTCAACGAGCCCAATGTATCTTATAACTCCAGTGATCTAAATTCGTATTCATTTGATGAGTTACAAGATGCATTCGATGAATTATTTTTGGAATTTGAGGCCATGAATTCCAAATTTAAGAAAATTATTTCTAAACTTGAATTTGAAAACAATTTTCTTTTGAAAATAAAGTTGGATTTTGAAAACCAAAATGAAATTTTGAAAAATGATTTAGAGTTTTCAAAAACAAGCAATAGAGTTTTAGAAAAAGAAAATCTTAATTTAAAAGATAAGCTTGAAAGCTTAACAAAAGAAAAAGAAATTATTTTTAATAATTCATCTTGTCACATAATGGCAAAATGCTCACATTGCCATTATCATGGCCATTCTTTACATACTTGTCCTATAAAGAAAAGAAAAACTTATAGGATTAGACAAGTATGGATTTCTGAGAGAACTAGAGGCATTGAAATTAATGTAAATGGATCCAAAGCAATTTGGATACCAAAATTCAAATAAATGTCTCTTGTAGGTGTGTTGGAGCAATGGAAAGAAATGTAAAGACATGGAAATGCTCTAATCACACAAGTGAAGAAAATGGGTAACCTCTAATTCTTAATGCTTTTAATTTTATATTTTTTGTTATCTATTTTTGATTGATTAATGTTCATGCATTTATGTGTTTTTTTCAATATCTAAATAGCATGACATTACTTGAGTGCTTTATGCATATGAGTCTAATGGTTTCATTCATATGTTTGCATGAAGATTTTTTAAAGTCTTGGATACATTGAATTTCAAGTGTTTTTAAATATATTTAATTCATTATTGAAATCATTCTTTTAAGTGTCAAGTATTTGAACCAAATTTATTAAAATAGAATGCTTTGAGTAAGAAGGAGCCATTTTAAAACAAAATTCTTATTTTGTCAAAAAAAAATTAACTCTCAATTGTTATGGCACTTTAAAAGTTTTCAAACTTAGCTTGAATCATTTTTGATATAACAAAAAGGGGAGAATATTTTAAAAAATTAAAAGTTTCAAATGAATAAGGGGAGCTTTTAACTCTTTTGAATCAATATTGTCTTATTCAAAAATTATTTTACAAAGGGGAGAATCACTAAAATAATTTTTCAAGTTGGTTTTATTATATAAAAAATAAGGAAATTGTTAGGATTTTTGTTTTGATATAATAATTGAAAAATAGTTTTGAACTAAATTGAAAAGATTGCAAAAATGATTTAAAGTCCAAACAACTTGAAAATAGGTTTGAAAATTTTCTTCGGCTCTTGGCATGTCTTTGAATGTTTTTAAATAGCAAAACTAACCATTTTTAAAGCCCCGTATCGATATGAAAGGGGTCGTACCGATACACCCTTATGTGTACCGATACCCCTGTTTTATTTTAGCCTCCAATGGTTATTTCCCAATGTAGATGTACTGATACTTGTTCCACGCGTATCTATACCGAGGCGTTTAAAAAGGGAAATTCAGCTTGGAAAATGTCCCCAATGGCTCCAATTTGCCCATAACGTCTAGTAACGGCCACAAGCTCATTCCAATCAATAAAAGGAAGGCTGAAACACTTGAAGATGGAGAGAGAACACATCCAAGCTTAATGTTCAAGAGAAATTGAGTTTATGTCTTTATTTTCTTCATTTCTCTTGTAAATATTTGTAGAGAGTGATTTATTATTTCTATCATTTTTAAAGCCCCGTACCGATATGAAAGGGATCGTACCGATACACCTTATGTGTACCGGTACCTCTGTTTTATTTTAGCCTCCAATGGTTATTTCCCAATGTAGATGTACCGATACTTGTTCCACGCGTATCTATACCGAGGCGTTTAAAAAGGGAAATTCAGCTTGGAAAATGTCCCCAATGGCTCCAATTTGCCCCTAACGTCTAGTAACGGCCACAAGCTCATTCCAATCAATAAAAGGAAGGCTGAAATACTTGAAGATGGAGAGAGAACACATCCAAGCTTAATGTTCAAGAGAAATTGAGTTTATGTCTTTATTTTCTTCATTTCTCTTGTAAATATTTGTAGAGAGTGATTTATTATTTCTATCATTCACCATTTCTTGTGAGCTCAATTGTGTAAACACCATCTTGTAAGGTATTTAGTTTATCAAACAAACTTTGTAAAAGGGAGATGTTCTAGTTTAGCTGAGGAAAAATTAGAGTGGTTCTATCTTAGCCATTGAAAAGATAGGGTCGTAAAGGTTTCCTCTTGAGCCTGTAAAAAAGGAAGAATTCTTAGTGAATTAGAAAATCTTTAGTGGTGTGCTAAGATAGTGGATGTAGACTCGGTTGGGTAGTTAAACCACTCTAAGTCATCGTGCAAATTATCCATTAATTTTCGGTTTAGCCAATTCATTCGAAAAACAACTTTTAACCCTCTTGATGCTTATTTAAAAAATTAATGAGCGTGGTACGAGCTTTTCAAAAAATAAGAAAAATAAAATTACCGACGGTGGCTATCAATACTAAAACTAATGGCCACAACCGATGAATCAAGAACTAAAGAGAACTAAAGAAAAAAGAAAGTTATTTAATAAATGTTTAAATGTAATACATTGTATTTTTTATCAAGAAAAGTCATTCATTCATTCAGAAACCAGACATCAAAGGAAAAGCCCAAACAAAGGCAACAAAAAAGGCCAGAACCGGCCAAACCCAACAACAGGAGACCCAACACTGTAGAAACCCTAGCACAAGAACTCCATGGACAACGGCAAAAGGAGCAGCAGCAAGCAGAGGCCGTACACCGTAGACCAACGTTATGCCAAACCGGGAAAACTTGGCGGTCAATTAATCTCGCCGAAAACTCCGAGTGCCTGGACGGTATAAACTGCGAAGGAACGTGCATTCAAAGCCATTCGTCTTTTGAAAAGATCGACTCAACGTCGCCACCACCGGGATAGGAACAACTTTATCAGAAGAGAAAGGTTTCTAATCACCGTCGAAAGGAAGATCGGGAAACCAAGATCACCAAGGATCGACAGAGATCCCTCGAAGCAAGGAACCAAATCCTGCACAAAACATTCGCCAACGAAACCAAAACCGCAAGCAGAGAGAGATGGAGGGAAAAACGGTAGCCAAAGGGAACCCACCACCCGCTCCTTCACAACCCAGGCCTACATGGAAGCACCATCTTCCTCCATGCAAAAACAAGACCGGGCCTGAACCATGGCCGAAAGAGAATAAAGCTTCTCGCCAAACGAACCAGAGGGGGAAACAGAATAAATAAATCGAGTGAGAGAAAAAAAAAAGGAACCAGGACACAGGGAAAGCAAGGGAAGCGGAGGCCAGCCGCCGTTGACAAAGAGAGGCAGCTGGCCCCCAAAAGCTTTAGCAGTTTTTTTTCGAAGGAATTAGTTATTGTCTTAAATGTAATACATTGTCAAGTATGTATATACACCAATAGTCAATCTCATAAGGACATATCATTAAAAATAAAAATATATATACCGACAACCGGTTAATCTAATGAAATAAAATATCAAATTCTTTAAATAAGATTTAGATTCGAAAAATTCTGGTGCGTAGGTAAAACAGTAAAAAATCATCACATAATAAGTGTTTATAATATTAAATTTAAATTAATCTGTAATAGATTAAATGACTATAATTTTAAAAATTTACAAATATTTTTCCTTAATACTTGCAAGAGCAGTTTTGAATAAGTACGTTGGAACTTGAAATTTACTTTATATTCAAACTTTCCCCTTGCACCGACTGCGTTTTCATTAATCTTTGTAGCGTCGGCATTGCTACATTGGTACTATTTTCTTTAGTGACAAAAGAACCCAAAATCTACGAAATTTTGTGGGCTTATCACATCCACTGTTATTGTTTAAGAAAACATCACTAGTCCACTTCATGTGCGCCAAAAAAGCAGTTTCGCATGTAAAGTTATTGTCTGAAAACCAGCTTGCTTTGCTTATGCATCTGCAAACAGAACACTATGGTCATGAGTGTGGTTCAGTTGGGTCATCCTGTCACTTTTAAGACGTAGTATCCGTCCGATAGTGTTCGAGTTTTATGATCTGCAACCCTTTCAGGTAATCTTAGAATACAACTAATACGAGATTGGCCTAAATAGTAATTAGTTTGGTATCTAACAATTTTACGGTTGAATCTCAACGTTAACTAAAGGTTAGCAAGTTTCTCTTTTGGTTTTTTGGTAAATTACATTGAATATTAAAATAAATTATAAAAATAAAAAGGAAACTAGAATATTAGATTATTATTGCAGGTAAATACATATTTCTTTGAACAACCACGTACACATTACATACTAACATTCATAGAATGTACTTGTACAAAAAATTTACTATGTTTCTATTTCTAAAACAAATATTTTAAACAAATTCCAAGACAGATATGATAAACACCAACCCTAACCAGATTAGAGATGAGATCAAACGATACAACAAAGGAGCAGAGAAAGCTCAGGAGGGATAGTATATTATTAAGAACTCTCTCAAACCCTTGATGCAACTCTTGTGCTCGGAGTCTCTCGAGGATTTTGAAGCTGATCGAGACCAAAATTACCCCGCTCACGGACTTGCAAGGTCAAGAAAACTCGAATGACCATCGAAGGGTTGAGAGTAAAAGAAAAGAAACTTAAGAAGATAAGCTCAGGAGAGATATTGCCACGGACTTTATAACACGAAGTCTACATGTCTTAAGCTGTGATTTCTACCCGGTGGACGAGTCGTGACAATTAGGTCCGTGACCGAGAGTGGCAACCGGCATCGTCGAGCCATAGATAGGAGCTTATGGGGAAGTCAATGAAGAAGGGCTAAGGCTTTGGGACTGATAAATAGGAACTAGGAAATGGCTATGGAGGAATAGGAACAGTTCCATGAAAGATGAGAAAAAAGCTCCGTAGGCTTACCTATTTATATACGGTCTCGTAAGTTAATCACAGTAATAACAAAAGATTTGGTTGATGTGTCGTTTTCAGACAACATAATGAAAGATTTGGATTGATTATAAGTGTTCATTTTGTTAATTAAATGCACCCTTTTATCTCTTCTTAATTATTCCTTTGAAATTAAAGAATGTTTTTGACTTTTTTTTTGGAGAAATTATATCATGCTTAATTTCAACTTTTGATCTTTTTAAAGTGAGTTTTGACTATAAAGATTTTCACTTCTCCGTACAAGCATAAAGAAATTGGTAAATTACTCAAATAATCATTAAATTTTATTCTCAAATTTATTTTGGTCGGTTTTAAAATATTCAATTTACTCATTAAAGTTTACACATTGAACGCTTCTGGTCACGTATCCGTTATTTTTTTGACAGTGCTATGATGTGGACGTCATCCACTGTCGTCGACCACCATCAACGGTCTTAGATGGTGGTCATTCGGTCTCAAATTTCACCATTGTTTTTATCTTAGCCCCCTGAGTCCGAATTCGACCATCGTTTCGTTAAAAAGTGTCTCGAAGTCCACGAATCAACCAAAAACCTTTCTGTTTATCTCTCGCCTATAAAACTTTATATCGCTCGGATTTTAGAGAAGTTCATTCGTTTGTTGGTAAAAGAACGCCGTCTAAAAGTTAACGAAAGAGTAGCAAACAACGTTCAATGTCTAAACTCTAGTGAGTAAATTGAACGCTTTAAAACTTTAGCGATCAAAAAATATTTGAGAGTGAAGTTCACTGATGATATCCTAAAGAAATCCTAAAGAAGTAAAATAGAGTAATAGCAATTTTTCAATTCAAGTCAAATCTAATTAAATTTAAATATGATAATTAAAAATAAGAAAACGGTTGGACCACGACTCTAATAGGGCTAGCTTATGAATATAAGTTGACACACCCGCCAATCGCTAAACAATTTATGTTATTCCGATCTGTCTGCAATCTTTTCATCTTGGTGGGGGTGGTGGAGACAGAGAGACGAGAGAAAGGGAAGTAACAAAAACAAAACCCAAGGAGGTTAGAGCTGCAAATGGGAGTGTGGCAGCAGTTTGACCATCCTTTTTGTCCCTCCCTTTGCATTTTCCAAACTCATATAAAAGAGAAAAGAAAAGGGTGTCTAAATACCCTAATTCCCATGTCTTATATATGAATGCATATTAACTGCGGCAGTCTGAGAACCGAGAGGTTTTTGCATTGTTAAGTCAATCTCAGATGGCCCCCCCTTCTTATTTATGGCTCCTACTACATGCCACATGCCTTCTCTAATTACATTTAAAGCTCACCCCAGAGAAGAGATTCGAATCCATATAAAATCAAGTATTATAAATATCCTTAATCATAAGGTTAAATAGTAAAGGTTAATATAAATAATAAAATTTATATTCATAATACCTATAGGTGCTCTAATGGTCGTTTCAAGTAATAACCAAACCAAACTACCTCAAATTGATTTAGTCGAAGTCCTAAAATTTTAACTGTTAATTGAATTAAGTTCGATTAATTCGGTCGATTTTTGAATTAAACTATTTTTTTAGTTTTAATTCAAATAGTAATTTAAGTAGCAATAAATTGAAAATGATTTTTTGTTAGATGCTTTTTATTTTTTAGATTTTTTTTCTTTTTTTGGGTTGTTTAAATTTGAGATTAAATTATAAATATTAGTCTTAAACTATTACGAGTCACGAGACATGGGCTTAAAACTAAAAATATATTGTTTATATATTTAAATTTTTATTAATTCATTAATTAATTAGTTTCGAACTGAATTAATTGATAATTAAACTTTTTTAAAAAAAATCTTTAATTGTTAACCAACTGATTAATCGAACTAAATTTTAGTTCGGTCGATTAATTCGATTTTGGATGGACAATGAATACCCCTACCACTAATTGACCTATTTGTGAAAACAAATCGAAATGCACTATCATTTTTGTAAAGGCATTTCCTGATTCTTACAAGAAAAATCAGTAAAGTATCGTTTATCGAATAGTCTATTAGAACATTCAACAATTGATGTTGTGTTCTTAGAATGTTTATATGTGATTTTGATCCTTAAGATTTTTTTTGTTTAATTGTTAGGAGAATGTCTAGTGTAATTCACACGGTATATAAAAACTACATAATATATGTAAAAAATTACAACTTGACCCTAGAACAAATGATAATGTAAATGTCGATAGATAAAATCTCAGGACTAAAATCATATATGAGAAATTGATAACATAATATCCGTTTTTTTAAAAAATTTGACCGACTGTTTAGGCTTCGTTCAACACTGATTGTCTAATGGGCGTTGGATTGAAAATGAACGTTTGACAAAAGTTGAAATTTCAATTTTTACGTTTTGCAGCTTTTGAGACAAAAAAATAAATTTCAAATGGCGTTCTGTGTGTTTAACGTGACCAATTGACATGATTTCAGTATTCAACAATGTAATAACCGTTTGAGGTGCATTTTCGAACGAAACCTTAGTAATTTTGTTCCAAAAAGTTAATTTGATAATTTCAAGGGACATGAGGAGGTCATTGAATGTTGTGGCAGCGGCAGCAACCGCATGGTTTGGTGTTTCGATGGTATGAATGTCTGAAAGAGGCAAGTTGTGGGTATGAAATGATTTCAAAGCTTTGGCATTGCATTGATTGAGGAAAGAGAGATTAAGCAGAGCTACCAACCAAGCATTTGCAGCTATTTATGAATAGCCATCATGAGCTGAGCCTGAGCCTGAGCCTGAGCCTGAGCCTCCACTCTCACGTTACCCATTTATTACTCGCACCAAAACCTCGACCTGCGCTCTTCACCATTTCATTTATTCTCATTCCTCCTCACTCCTTATTGTCACGGGTGAAATTCATTCATTGTGCCCCAATCCTGGAGTAATTACAGCAATATTACACTTTGTTTTTTTTTTTATCTTAGGGTAAATTATGTAAATCGTCACTTAACTTTATTCTTAAACCTATTTTAGTTATAAAGTTTCAAAACATTCAATTTAGTCACTAAAGCTTAGACATTGAATTTTTTTGTCACTCCTTTGTTAATTTTTTGACGCCATCCATTTACCAGCAAAAGAAGAAATTTCATCAAGATTCGAACGACGGAAAACTTCTTCGGCACGAGAGAAATAACATATTGAGAAACGAGCTCCATCTGACGACAGAGAAATTAAAAGATTTTTGGTCGATTCGTGAACTTCGGAGCATTTTTCGGTAAAATAGAGGTTGAATTTAGACTCAGGGGCCAAGATGAAGTGATTAGTGAAATTTGGAGCCGAACGACCTTCATCAATGACTGTTTGAGGTTAAAGAGTGACAAAAAAGTGTTCAATGTCTAAACTTTAGTGACAAAAAACTTTCAGCATCTAAACTTCAGTGAATAAATTGAATTTTTTGAAACTTGACCAAAATAAGTTTAAAAGTAAAGTTCAGTGATTATTTGCATAATTTACTCTTTATTTTTATGATCTATAATGGTTTCTACCAAATCAATAGAGTAACCAATGAGTTTGCAGAAATGACATGCATTGTGTCCTTAAGTCGACACGACTACAAACTGATCTTATCCTTATTTTGCCTGAAGTCAACAAGACTGCATGACAACTTCACTTTTTTTGTTTGTTAAAATCGACATAACTGCAAAACGACTACTATAACAAATACTATTGAACACAAATTAGAAAATAAAATATAATATTCTTTAAAATAAAAAATTAACAACAATATTACAAAAATTTAGACTCAAACCCTATTTTGATTTTTGTTTTAAAAGCTTAAATTTTATTACTTGTATTTGAATTCAAATTATTTAGATAAAAAATTCAAATTATAGTTGTGGACTGAGGACCGGTGGGATATCTTTGGTTTTCATCAGTAAACAGCCTGAAATTTGCAGAGCAGGCAACATAAAGACAGTTTTTGTCATCAAAATTTGTATGTATCTAATATATAGCTGCTCTGCTAAATACCGGACCATGCTGTATAGTGAGCAAAATTCGTCTCGATTAAAAAAATTCAAATAAAATTTGAGTTATAAAACAAAAATTTAAATAACTCAAAATTTTTAGTAATTAGTGAATTGATTTTTAAGTTCAATTAGAGTCCCTCAATTTTTCCTGATAAATATATACTAATATAAAAATATGAAGAAATATATGTCACAAATGAAAAAATATGAAGAAATATATATATATATATGCATATCTTACATGATTAGAAAAAAATTTATTTAAATTAGAATTAAACTGTATTATATCATGATAAATAATTACAATTAAATTTGTATAAGAACTTGGAAACTCGACTCGAAAAATATTTAAATAAAGTTTGAGTTGTAAAATATGACCCGTCAATTCGAATAACTCAATTTTTTTTAATTTAACTCAACTCGACTTGATCGAATGCTCACCCCTAATATCTCGTATATTATATTGGGAAATGGGATTTTACTTCTTCAAATTATACAAACAAACACTCCTTTTTAAAATTTGATAAAAAAAACACTCCTTATTAAATACCTCAACTTTATTTTTTAACATAAACTACATTTAACAGGTCATTAAGGCTCCCTTTGGGGGATTGAGTTCCCAACCACCGTTGATCAAAAGCTCAAAAATCTTACTGTCTTAAAACGCTCATTTAAGCGCTAAAATAGGTGAACAAACGCCCGTTAGAGATTAAATCAGAAGTTGTTTAAGATTACTGTGACCGACAAATGGCCGTTTGCCACAGCCACTAGAACCACAAACGCAATCTAAGTCTACGTTTGTAAAGGACTTCATAAAATTATTACGTAAATGTTATTATACACCACTCTTTTTTTTATGTTTGTTACAAGTTAAAATATAAGTATTAGTCACCACAAGTTGGAGCAGATAGCTAAAGACTCTTGTTGACATTCAATCCCTTCTCATAAGTCTTGGATTCTAGTTCCAGTAGGAGTAATCCTCCCTTCCCCTCTCTCTAGGTAGAATTTTTTTTTAAAAAATATAAGTATTCGTATTTCTTATTTTTTAATAGTCGAAGATGATAAAGTTGGGGAAAAAGTTCAGTAAAGATCAATGCAAGGGACGTGATATTTAAAACTTAGGCTCCATTGTTATTGAGGGGTAGAAGCCCATTGGTCGGTAACGTCCATTTAGACAAAAATTAAAATTTTCAGTTGTAGACAAACGTCCGTTTAAGGCGTTAAATCAGGTGGGCAAATGCTCGTTTAGGCCAAACTATGGGTTGTTTAGCAAAAAAATCACAACTGAAACTGATTTTAGGTTACTAAACACAACAGAAAGCGAAGCCTTATTCAGCAAAGGTTAAATAAAATTGAAACCGACATGTTTCGATTTGATTTTCTAAAACCTGTTTTCAATGATAAAAAATTGAGTTCTGTTTTTAAGAAAGGAATGGGGTTTGAGGAAGGTACAAGAGATTAGGGGTAATGGTTCTACAAAATTTTGAAAAATTAGAATTTGACTAATATTTTTTTAAAATTAATTTGGTTCATTAATTTTTTTAAAAATTCATATTAGTTTTAATATTTTAAATATTTCAATTAAATTAACTCTCATAATTTTTAAAAATTTATATTAAATATCTAAAAATCATTAAAACTTTTAGTTAACCTATCAAAAATTTTAAAAATTTTAATTTAAAGTTCTAAATTTATTAAAAATTAAATTGATCCCCGAACTCTTATCCAAAATTCTATCACTGAATAAGGTCGAAGCGGAGTCAAATTTAGACTATATCCACTCCTGTTTATCTCGTTATGATTTTGAAAATATCATTATTATTTGAAATATTATGAAACAGTATTTATTAATCAAAGTTAGACCCTAATAAGATGATTTGATGAAATTTCCAAAAAGAATTTAATTGGGACAAATAATTTCATCATTGCAAACTTAGCCTTGAATGGTTATCTATATGATGCTCCCTCCCCTAGATGTTAATTGGGAGAAATAATCCGTAAAATCCTAAACTCGGTGACACATTGGGCCTCAAGCCCAAACCCATTTTATAAAAGTTTTGCAAGCAAGGTTAGCCCAAATCTATAAATTCCATAAACCGTACTACTAATAAAAAGAGTATTACAAAATATTCAAGCGTTACTTTGGAGCTCCCATTTAAAACATAATTAATTTATAACATTCGATATGGAAAATAATTCAAAAGGAGTCACAGATACAAAACATAAGGGTCCTATGAATACATTTCCCCTACAAACCTAAGTACCGTACTCTTTACATATCGATGCACTGAAGTCCTATTCCAATGGCTCATTGTAAAGCACACAGCAACCTAAAGACCTGCGTAAGGAAATAACAATTCCAAATGCTGAGCTCAAAAGCTCAGTGGATACACCTCTATTCTACTATGCTTCATGAATATCATAAACATAAGCATGCAGTCAAATAATGATTAAGCAGACAAGAATATCATGTGGCGCTACTCTGATTGCCTAAACACATGAAACCAATATAATCACTCATCCAAACAATTAAGGGCTCACAAGGTCCAACATACTATACCATACTATACAAGAGTGAGGCCGGGTCACGTAGCATCGGTACATACACTTCGGGTGAGACCGGATCACATAGCATCGGATCATACACCCTGGGTGAGACCGGGTCACATAGTATCTGTACATATACCCTACTAAAAACATACCTCGAGCACGTACGGATGAGGCCCGGATCAGATAGCATTGATAACCTCTATCCCTTCAACTTACCATGGTGTCGTAACACATTTATGGGCATCCGGATCCCATCAACCAAGTGCTCACATGGCACGAATTAACATTACCTTACCACTACGACAATAACATTTATCGTTACATGTGATACACAAGTCTCGTTCTCGTTTTAAACTCATTTTATTTATATACGGGATTATAATTCTAGTTTCTCAGTTTTACAAATTATTTCATACCCCTAGGGACCCATTGGGCCCTTTACTTTGAATTATAAAATCCCCGAACGCAACCTCAATTTTCCCGGACATATTGCTCTGTGCGTATCGATTCTCTTATATGGGTATCAGTATTCCCCTAAGGGTATCGGTACTCTCCGTGAGTACTAGTACTCATTTTATATTTGAAAGAATTTGGTGTGAAGCCCGTACCGATACACCTCATTTGCGTATCGCTACCTAGTACCGGTACGCTTACCGATACGCTTACCCCCATATCGATCCTCGACTAAATAGAACAATGGTACCGATATGATCCTTAGCGTACCGATACGCTAACATGCTACTGGAATTTTATTCATAATAGGGGCACCGATACTCGGGAATCCGTACCGATATGCCCTTTATGTTTTGTCTATTTTCATAAAAAAAGGGTACTGATACTGAACCTCTCGTACCGGTACACGAACCCAGATTTCCAAGTCTGGGGTTTAAATATCTCATCTTTAACCCCTAAACCAACATGTAACCCCTAAAACTCAACCTACAACTTATGAAAGGTATTTAGGGTTGGTTTTTTATTAATTTTAATCCTTATTAACAACAATTATGATTTTTACCATTAACACCTATCAAGATCATTCAAACATGCTCAAAACACCAAAATGACATACAAAGTAATTACCCTTATGATATACAGGAAACAAGGAATTAGAAGTGTATTAACCTTCCCAAAAGCACCAAAAAACCTTGATTCCAGAAGATTCAAGCCTTTCCTTTTCCTTGAGCCTTAGAGTGCTCTCCTACTTCTTTGACTTGATAGATAGATCCATGAGAGCTGATAACAAAACCCTTAACTTAGAATCCGGGATTCACACTCTAAAGCAAAAAGATTAAACCTTTAGGCTTTGGTTCTTAAGAAGAAAAATATGAGAATAAGAAGGATGGGGAAAGTAAGAGACAAAATGACCTCACGTACTCATCTTTTTCTACAGCACATTAATTCAACCCCTTATATACTTCAAAATTAGGGTGAGTTACCTTCTTACCCCTCCTTATCTCTCTATGCCATCTATTAACCCAAATTCTATGCCCAACAACAAGAGAGAAGCTCACTAAGGCTCTACACATGGCTTAAAATACAAGGCCCAAGATTCGAATTAACCTGACCCTTGGATTTTGAATTTCAGGTTGTTACAACTATTCGCTCTTTTAAGAAAATTTCATTCTCGAAATTTACCTTTGGGAAAAAGATGCGGATAGAACAGCTTCATGTCATTCTCAACTTCCCATGTGGCCTATTCGCCCCCATGGTTCCTTCACAACATCTTTACCATGGGTATGCACTTGTTGCGGAGCTCTCTAACTCATCGGTCGAGTAATCTTATCAGCTCTTCTTTATATGTCAAATCATGACTAAGCTCTATTTCCTCAACAAAATCATATGAAAAGGATCTGAACGGCAATGTATCAACATCGATACGTGGAACACATTATGGAAACGTACCAATTCTGGTGGTAAGGCTAACTGGTAAGCTATTGGTCTGGCTCTCTCAATGATCTCGTACGGTCTAATGAATCTCGAGCTCAAATTGCCATTCTGCCCAAAGCGGATGATTTTATTCCACGGTGACACCTTGAGAAAAACCTTATCACCGGCCTCTTATTCAATATGCTTGCGTTTCTGATCCGCATAGGCCTTTTGACGGTCAAAAGTCGCTTGCAACCTCTCTTTAATAATATGAACCTTCTCCTCGGTTTGTTTAATCAATTCTGACCCCACAATCTTCTTTTCGTTAAGCTCAGTCTAACAAAGAGGAGTTCTACATTTACGCCCACACGAGGCCTCGAAAGAGCCATCTTGATACTTGACTAGAAATTGTTATTGTAGGCAAACTCAACCAGCGGTAACTGCTCATCCCAACTCTTGTCGAAATCTATAACACAACACTAGAGTATATCCACTAAGATTTGGATGACTCGCTCAGACTGACAATCGGTCTAATGATAAAAAACTGTACTAAAATGCAACTTGGTATCAAAAGACTCATGAATCTTTTTCCAAAGTCTTATAGTGAAGTAGGGATCTTTATCGGATATTATCGATGATGGCACTCTATGCAATCTCACAATCTCCTTTATTTACAACTTGGCTAACCGTTCAAGCGCGAAATCTATATGCACCGTTAGGAAGTGTGCAGACTTAGTCAACTGATCCATAATCACCCAAATAGCGCCATATTTTTTTTGGATCAACGGTAAACTCGTAATAAAATACATGGCCACTCTATCCTACTTCCACTGGGAATCTGAATAGGCTGAAGTAAACCTGAAATAACCCGATGTTTCATCTTTATTTGCTGGCAAGCAAGACACTTGGTCACAAATTCCGACACGTCTCTTTTCATACTAGGCCACCAATAGAAGGGACAAAGATCCTGATATATCTTGTTACTCCCCGGATGTAAGGTATACGGGTTACGATGTGCCTCTCTAAGAATACGATCTTGAAGATCTTCTAAAGCTAAAATACGCAAATGACCATTCAAGTACAAGAATCCACCATCTCATACCTCGACGTCAAATAGTTTACCTCTCTGAATTGATTCAATCTTGGACACAAAGTCATCATCCAACGCTTGCATTCTCTTGATCTCTTGGGTTAAGATGGGTTTCATATGATGTTCGGCTAGCAATCCTCATTTCTCGGTCATTCTTAGCCAAGCGAACATCACTCTCAAATTCGATATAGACTTCTGGCTTAAAGTATCATCTATAATATTGGCTTTACCAGAATGATACTCTATAATGCAGTTATATTCTTTCAACAACTCAATCCATTTCTTTTGCCTTAGATTCAACTCTTTTTGAGTGAGAAGGTACTTCAAACTTTTGTGACCCATGTAAACATAACACCTCTCCCTGTAGAGATAGTGTCTCCAAATCTTCAAGGCAAAGATATCTGCTGCTACCTCCAAATCATGTATTGGGAAATTCCTCTCATGGGGCTTAAGTTGTCTCGAAGCATAGGCCACAACCTTACCCTCATGCATAAGAACACAACCAAGCCCAGACAACGAGGCATCACTGAAAACTACATAATCCTTCCCTGACTCAGGTTGCATTAACACCAGGGCCTTTGTAAAATACGTCTTCATCTGTTCAAAAATTCGTTGTCTCTCTCTATTTCGCTCAAAAGGGACTCCATTCTATAAGATCTTGGTCATAGACGCCACAATGATCGAGAAGCCCTTGACAAACCGCCAATGATACCCGGTAAGTCCAAGTAAACTACGGACTTCTAAGATGTTCCTAGGTGGTTTCTAATCCACCACAGCTTGAATTTTTTAAGGGTCAACCCGAATCCCATATGCAGAGACAATGTGGCCCAAAAACATCATCTCAATAAGCCAAAACTCACACTTATTGAACTTGGCATAAAGCTTTATCTCTCTCAAGGTTTAAAAGACAACTCACATATGGTAGTCGTGCTCTTTCTCTGAGCGAGAGTACACCAAGATCTCGTTTACGAAAACTACCCCAAACTGGTCTAGATAAGGCTGGAAGATTCAATTTATTAGGTCCATAAAAGCTGCAGGTGCGTTGGTAAGCCCAAATGGCATTACCAAGAACTCATAGTGTCTATACTGTATCCTAAAAGCGGTCTTTTGGACATCTTCTTCTACCACCTTCAACTGGTAGTAGCCCGATCTCAAATTAATCTTTGAGAACAAACGAACGCCTCTTAACTGGTCAAACAGATCATTAATTCTCGGGAGGGGATAACAATTATTCACTGTTACTTTATTAAGCTGCCGATAGTCAATGTACATCATTATTGACCCATCTTTTTTCTTAACAAACAAGACTGGTGCACCTCAAGGTGAGATGCTTGGTCGGATAAAACCTCTCTGTAGCAATTCTTGGATCTTGAACTTCTATAGGACACCCCTTATAAACCTTATCAACCAACACAAATACCTCAACGGGCTAGATACACGGACCCCTACCTCAAGATTCTCGACATGTATACCCCACTACTCTGATATCCTACTACGAATATAGTAATGGGTAGACACCGAATCCACAAGAGCAATAATAGAAATGGAAAACGAAGTGAACATACTTGAAATAACATCAGTAGCCTCATAGTTCTCCTTTGCCTTGACCGCATATTATCTTACGGAATCTCTTAATATTGACTAGAAGGTACCACTATTCTAATATCCTGTCATATGACTCTCCCATCCTCTAACAAAACTGTGGCCCCTCTGTGCTGCGAAAGAGTTCCTCTAATTTTGAACCAGGGTGACATCCAAGGCTTCAAGATAGTCTTTCAAGAAGTGGTCCAGTAATCCACACTCATAGTATACATTGGCATTACTGTAACACTCATCATGGTGCTTACGCCCACACTGGACACATACTGGCGCATAAGATCCTCTAGGCGATCCTCCTGAACTCATAGCTGAAGATGAGTTTGGCTTCATACGCCCCGTAGAGGTAAGCTTATGATCGAACCTCCTTGACTGATTTGATGCTCTTCCTCTCTGGTTATAATTTCCTCGATTCCTTTTCGAAGATGACTGAGACTGATTAGGGTGGGAATAACTCCCTCCACTTGTATTGACATTGCCTCCAGCCTGAACATACATCAACTCTTACACTTGCTCAAGGGATTTGGCACTAGCGGCCAAATCGGAGAACACCTTTAGTGGATATGTTGTCAAGAACATCTGTATTTTCTTCTACAACCCTTTACTGAATCGCTTGCATTTCATCTTCTCAGTGGCAAATAGTTCTGGAGCATACCTACTGAACTATAGAAACTCTTGTTCATACTCATAAACCGGTCAATTTTCTTGTACCAAATATGTAAACCGATCTCATAAACTGTCCATGTGAGCTTCTTTAATATACTGCTTCTCAAACTCGTCAAGAAAATCATCCCAAGTAGGCCGGTTAAGATGCCAACCTAACTCTACGGTCTTCCACCATTCACGAGCATTCTCATTCAGAAGAGAAATGACACACTTCAACTTGTATTTTTGCTTCAGTCCTATTTGACGCAGAATCTAATGCGTATCTTTCAACCATTGATCCACTTTGATCATATTATCTTATCCTGATCTTAAGAAGTCAGTTGCATCATATCTATGAAGCCTCTCAATCGGGGCTTCACGAATGGTAGTAGAAGTTCTTAGGATAGATCTCACTATCCGGTCAAGCGTTATATGTAAATGGGATAAGTAGTTGGCTTCTCGATGTCTCTCACCTTCTGACCTTTTATCGGTCTTCGAGATAAAGTCCTCATCATAACTCTCCTCTTGAGAGCCCCAACTCTCATCAGGGTCATGCGTTCCTCTAGGCATATTCAACTGTACAAATAAACAAACAAGGTTACTCTATCAGATATTCATCCTTGATATGAGTAAAACTTCGATTTGTGGGCATGTATTCATTAAACACCCTTTTTACGACTCTCTATCACCCACGGGGATTCCTAAAACTGGCTAAACCTAAGGTTTGATGCCACTAAATGTAATACCCTAAACCCGGTGTCACCTTGGGCCTCAAGCCCAAACCTATTTTATAAAAGTTTTGCAAGTAAGGTTAGCCCAAATATATAAATTCCATAATCCGTAATAATAATAAAAATAGTTTTACAAAATATTCAAGCTTTACTTTGGAGTTCTCATTTAAAACATAATTAATTTAAAACATTTGATATGGAAAATAATTTAAAAAATATTACAAATACAAAACATAAGGGTCCTATGAATACATTGCCCCTACAAACCTAAGTACCGTACTCTTCACATATCGATGCACTGAAGTTCTACTCTGATGGCTCCTTGTAAAGCACGCAACAACCTAAAGACCTGCGTAAGGAAATAACAATTCCAAACACTGAGCTTGAAAGCTCAGTGGATACACCTCTATTCTACTATGCTTCACGCAGATCATAAATATAAGTATGTAGTCAAATAATAATTAAGCAGACAAGAATATCATGTGGCACTACTCTGATCGCCTAAACACATGAAACCAATATAATCACCCATCCAAATAAGTAAGGGCTCACAAGGTCCAACATACCATACCATACCATACTATACATGAGTGAGGTCGGGTCATTTAGCATTGTTACATATACTACGGGTAAGACCGGGTCATATAGCACCCTGAGTGAGACCGGGTCACATAGTATCGGTACATATACCACGTTCAGAAGCATACCTCGAGCACATACGGATGAGGCTCGGGTCACATAACATTAGTAACCTCTATCCTCTCAACTTACCATAATGTCGCAACACATTCTTGGGCATCCAGATCCCATCAACCAAGTGCTCACACATCACGAATTAATATTACCTTACCACTACGACAATATCATTTATCATTACATGGGTTACATAAGTCTCGTTCTGGTTTTAAACTCATTTTATTTACATATGCGATTAGAATTTCAGTTTCTCGGTTTTACAATTCATTTCTTACCCTTAGTGACCCATTGGGCCCTTTACTTTGAATTATGGAACTCCTGAATACATCCTCAATTTTCCTGGGCAGATTACTCTGTGCATATTGGTACTCCTATATGGGTATCTGTACACCCCTAAGGTATTAGTACTCTCCATGAGTACTTGTACTCATTTTATATTAAAAAACATTTGGTGTGAAGCCCGTACCAAATCGCATCATTTGCGTATCGGTACCTAGTACAGTACGCTTACCCCCGTATCGATCATCGACTCAATAGAATAGTGGTATTGATACGCTCTTTAGCGTACCAGTGCACTAACACACTACTGGGATTTTATTATAACAAGGGTACCGATACTCAAGAATCCATATCGGTACGCCCTTCATATTTCGTCTCCTTTCATAGAGAGGGGTACCGATACTGAACCTCCCGTATCAGTACGCAAACTTAGATTTTTAGGTTTAAGGTTTGAATTTATCATCTTTAATCCCCAAACCAACATGGTAACCCCCAAAACTCAACCTATAACTTATAAAAGGTGTTTAGGGTTGGTTTCTATCAATGTTAAGCCTTATTAACAACAATTACGATTGTTACCATTAACACCCATCAAGATCATTCAAACATGCTCAAAACACAAAAATGACATACAAAGAAATTGCCTTTATGATATGCAGGAAACAAGGAATTAGAAGTGTACTAAACTTCCCAAAAGCACTAGAAAACCTTGATTGCAGAAGCTTCAAGCCTTT
The DNA here is from genome assembly GCA_019671005.1 of Hibiscus mutabilis. Lineage (NCBI taxonomy): Eukaryota > Viridiplantae > Streptophyta > Magnoliopsida > Malvales > Malvaceae > Hibiscus > Hibiscus mutabilis. The sequence goes on from CM033728.1 coordinate 4,602,750, forward strand.
CATTTTCCTTGAACTTTAGAGTGTTTTCCTACTTCTTTGACTTAATGAATAGATCCATGAGAGCTGAATACACAACCTTTAACTTAGAATCCGAGATTTACACTCCAATGCATAAAGATTAAACCTTTAGGCTTTGGTTTTTGAGGAGAAAAAATGAGAATAAGAAGGGTGGGGAAAGTAAGAGACAAGATGATCTTGTGTACTCCTTTTTTTACGCAGCACATTAATTCAACCCCTTCCATACTTCAAAAATAAGGTGAGTTACCTTCTTACCCCTCCTTATCTCCCCATGCCATTTATTAACCCAAATCCTAGGCCCAGCAATAAGAGGAAATCCCAATAAAGCTCTATACATGGCTAAAAAATGCAAGGTCCAAGATTCGAATTAACCCGACCCTTGGATTTCAAAATCTGAATCGTTTCATAATCCTTTAAAGCTAAGTTTGCAACGATTACTTATATCAATTTTTTAATTATAATATATGTTTTTCCTTTTAATGGAATTATAATATGTGTTTTCTAAATTGGATCATCTAACGAAAATTGCATGTATGAAACCGTGAAACTAGACCTAGCAAACTTGACTCAAAACTCGAGACTCAAATTGATTTATCTGACCCGAGACTCGATATAGACCCGAACATGATAGCCTAAATTTGATCTGAAACTGAACCAAAACTGAATTGAACCAAAATCGACTCAAAACAAAAATAACCAGAACAAAAAATAATCAAAACCAAAAACAACATGAACCAAAAACGACCATAACCGAAAATCAATCGAATCAAAAATCAACCCGAACTGGAAATCAACCCGAACCAAAACCAACCCGAATTTAATTTCCTCAAATATGTATGTTTTATTCTCATTTTGTATTATATTACTAATTAACAAATACCTTTAGTAATAGTTTAATGGTTTAATATCACTTTTTCTCTTAAAATATTGATAAACCTATTTGATTTTGATATAACTTAATGAAAAATATTTTTGGATTTAAACTAATTTGCAAAAATATTTCAAAAGTCCATAAACTTGAAAAATATGTGAAATGTTTTCAAAAGGTTTTTGACAAGTTCAAAATTATTTCAAATAGCCAATGTGTTAAAAACTGGTCTTGAGTATCGATACGGTTTGACTCGTACCGATACCCAGAGGACGACCCCATATCGATATTGTTCTAAGAGTACCGATACGACTATTAGTCCATGTGTTTTTGAAAATTCCAATAGCCATTTGGCGTACTGATAGGGCCTCATCCGTATCAATACCCGAGAGTGCGTACCGATATGCTTGTATAACGTACCGATACCCCTGTGTTAAAATTGCTCTAATTGCTATTTTTCTTAAGAACATGTACTGATACCGATCCTCACGTACTGATACCGAAGAGTCTAGAACTATATTTATTGCGGGAAATAAATACCCCACCGGCTCTTAACAACCCCAACGACTAGTAACGATCATAAAGTTATTAGAGGGTTTAAAAGACACCTCCAAACATCCATGGAAGAAAAAGAAACAACTTGCCAACATTCAAAGTATAGAGAAAGTGTTTTGTGCTTTAATTGTCAATTTCTTTGTAGAACACTCTTGTGAGCTTAATTGTCATATATGCTCAAGTGTTAGATTTTGGGTGAGTCTTAGAATTACAAACAAATTAGCCTTGTGAGGTTTTCTTAGTTTGCTCTTTGTATTTCTCTCGTAAGAGAGAGTTTTCTCAAAGCTTTGGGGTATAACTTTTGAGGTTGTAAAAGTTTTCTCTTAAGCCTAGAAAAAGAGAAGAATTTCATAGTGAATTTGGGAAAATCCTTAGTAGGAAGCTAAGGTAGTGAATGTAGAGTTTGGTTAGAAGCTCGAACCATTATAAATTCTTGTGTCTATTTTTAAATTCCCTTTGCTTCCACTACAAACACTCAAAATCCAATTCACCCCTTCTTGGCTACTCGGTTGATCGTACGAGCCTTCAAACAAAGATCATCTTCATATATTCACTCAAAATGAAAGTCGACTGATCCGATATTGACCCGACCCGAAAAGCCACCTATCCGATACTGACCTGAACTAAAAAGTCAACCGATCTGATATTGACCTGATCCAAAAAATTAACCTATTCAATCTTTACCCGGATACTTCGTCCGATCTGAAATAACATAGAACCGAACTAAATCTGAATTAAACCCGATCCGACCCATATTAAACCTAAATAAAAAACAACTCAAACTCCGTAATATTACTCGACCCGGGTCAAAACAACCACCTATCCGATTTGTTCCCAAAATATTTTAAACATGAAATTAAGCATAACCAAAATCGGGCTACGTTTGCTTTAATCAAATAATTTAAGTGGAACCATTTAGGTTCCCAAAATAAAGCCATTTGAAAAACAGGGCAAAGCTCAGTTGCTTAAACAAACTAAATATTATAATTTTATGTCACTAATTGGTTTTACCAAATTTTTTTATAATCATATGCAATATACAAAAAACAAATAAAAATGAAAATAAATCATAACGCCAATTATACCTAAAAATCTGCCTAAGTAAATTGAGAAAAATCTAAATATAATCACCACCAAAATCGGGCTGCTTAATCTGTTAATGTAAAAAGAGCTGGTCTCTATTCTTCCCAGCGCCAAACGCAAGAGTCAATCACCCATTGAAGAATTCTTCCCATCCAACGCAAGAGACCCTCCTCCCTGTAGACGTAAATAAAGTGGACATCCTTGATATGCGCAGATAGTTGATCAATATCCACAAAAATCTTCCACCACCTCCAAGGTCTAAGAAGAACATCTTGAAACCAACTTAAAACCACTCGAGTATCAGTCTCAATCAACAGACTTGTCTTTCCAATCCAATTAGCGGCAACAAAAATTCTAGAGCTGACTTTATCGCAACAAGTGTAGCAAAGTCTTCTCCCAAATCTTCTACTGGACCAGAAAACAGAGCTCGAATTACCCCATCCTCTGATCGCAACACTCCTCCACAGTCAGCTCCCTTATCCTTAGGCACTCCTCTAACGTTAAATTTCATAAAACCATTCGAGGGGGTCCAATCTAGTCGTGCAACATTGGAGTTAGTCGATGCCACCAGTCCACTTTTTTTTGCGAAACCCACCATCTTTCAAAACTATCTATCAACCATCTTTATTAGCCTTAATCCAACATAGAGCTCTTAGTTTTGAGTAGAATAATAAATCCTTCAGAATTGCAGGTTTGTTATTAAAACCTTTTTCATTTCTAGCAAACCATAGACTCCATATCACAGCCCCCAAGTTATCAGCGACAAACTTCTTATAACACCTGAAAATTTTGATTTAAAGCAGTATTCGAACAAGCCAGCAACGTCATAAAGATGGATCCAGTCAGCTTCCCACCACTCACAGAATAAATCCCAGAATTTGTTTACAACATCACACCCAACAAATAAATGTTCAGCTTTCAAACTCTGTATCACACCTAAGACAGTCTAAACATGTAGCCAAATGAGTCTCTCCGAGATTAGATCCGATAATACCTAAACTGAGAACATGCCAGCCTAATCATGTAGCCAAATGAGTCTATCCAAGATAGCAGGGTTTAGAGCCACCGTATCAATTACACCAACAATCTTATGCATCAATGCTATCTCTTTATCCAACAAAGGCCTAATAAGGACATCTCCCCCATTGCATTCCCCTAAAACCACCCTGGACTGTTGTTTCTTTTATTAGTGATCCTTTTTTTCACCAATCTATATAGTCTCAGATGCTTTTTACACAACGGCATTGCTTCACACCAAGCATCTTCCCAAAACAAAATCATGTTGCCATCCCCACTTCCCTTCTCACCTTATCAGTCTTAACAGATTCCTTTTTTGATTCTTGCAGGAATACCATTTCTACTTTATTCAATCGAATAAAACTCCTTATCTCCGAGACTTTTACCTCATACCCAAGTCCCCTAATATTCCAAGATAAAATTCTCATGGAGAATGAAATTAAAAGAAGCGTTTATTGTACCTTATTCAGCATATCTGTTACCTTCAGGGTTACAATCTCGTATATTTTTTCATATGCCATGTACATATATTAGGTAAAGTTGAGGGATTTAAATTGAGTTTAAAAACTAATCCACTAATTATTAAAATATTGAATTATAAGAGTCTTTTTTATAATTTAAACTTTATTTAAAAAATTTTGAGTCCAATTTATCAATTTTTGATTCAGTCACGATTCTCTCCTTTCAACATCTTCGCATTTCAACCAATTTAAAGGATTTTCAGATATTTTTTCATTAATTGAAACGGTCAAAAGGTGTTCAAGACACGAGCAGAGTATAATAATTTTTTTATTAAATAGAAATGCTGTTATATTTTGATTCAAATTCTAATTGATAATTAAGTTGTGTTTTATTGTAATTCTAGTGGTTGAAGATTACTTGGTAATTATGATTTACTTTAATGTGTAAATATCTATTTTAGGTAGAGATCTTATTGAATAAGGTTTCTTGGTGACCAAGTATTTGGGTCTATAAATATAGACTAGTTTTAACCTTTTGAATTATGAGAAAACATGAGAATGAGAGAGAGGGGGAATTACTCTGGAGAGACGTAACCACTTTTAGGATCTCTACAACTATTGTGCCTACGTTGTAGAGATGGGTATTTTAGGGATGTTGGGAAGAGTGTTTTGGTTCCACCAGGTCATGAGATTTGTACACCGGGTTTTAGGATTACATGGTTATCATGTATTTGTACTCTTCGGGTTCTCTACGTTATTAGTAGATTGTTCGTTTCTCTCGTCCGTGGAGGTAGGCTATGCTGAACCACGTTAAATCTTGTCTCTTGTGCATGTCTTGGTCTATGTCGTTATCGCTTTGGTTATTTTGCTGCATACCAAATTCCTAACACATGGTATCATGAGCTATGGTTCGAGCTGCGCGATTGTGGAAGAATTTTTGCTGCGGACTTTGCGGTGCGATGTTGGAGACATGCTAGAGGAGTACTGCTGCAATGAGCTTTCAGTTGCAGGGGGAGTAATTCTCAAAATTCAACGGATACTACGTAAGAATTAGAGTTGTTGAAGACTTGGCGGCGGTGCTTCAACGGATATTTGGCTTATATAAAAATTGAAGCTGTTAAAGACTCGAAGACCAATGCTCGAATAGAATTTGTGTCAAGGGGGAGTTTGTTATATTTTGACTCAAATTCTAATTGCTAATTAAGTTGAGTTTTATTGTAATTCTAGTGGTTGGAGATTACTCGATAATTAGGATTTACTTTAATGTGTAAATATCTATTTTAGGTAGAGATCTTATTGAATAAGGTTTCTTGGTGACTAAGTATTTGGGTCTATAAATATAGACTAGGTTTAACCTTTTGAATTATGAGAGAACAAGAGAATGAGAGAGAGAGGGGAATTACTCTGGAGAGACGTAACCACTTTTAGGATCTCTACAACTATTGTGCCTATGTGTTAGAGATGGGTATTGTAAGGATGTTGGGAAGAGTGTTTTGTTTTCTCCGGGTCATGGGATTTGTACACCAGTTTTTGGGATTACATGGGTTATCATGTATTTCTACTCTTCGGGTTCTCTACGTTTTTAGTGGATTGTTCGTTTCTCTCGTCCGTGGAGGTAGGCTATTCTGAACCACGTTAAATCTTGTCTCATGTGCATGTTTTGGTCTATGTCGTTATCGCTTTAGTTATTTTGCCACATACCAAATTCCTAACAAAGGTATATATATTTCCATACCGAAATTTGAACTCTTATAAAATAAGGTAATATGAGTATCCTATCTAACAATCATATTTGGAGATTATAATTTTTTATCCTAAGATGTATGGTTTAAAACTTGGCTTTGAGTCGACAAAGTTTTTTATTTCATATTGACTCACCCGCGTAAACAGGGATAAACTTGCCGTTAAAAGTTTAAAACTTGTATTGATTTTTTTATTAAAAAGAGAGCTGTTACATTATCATATGAGAATTCAAATCCATCCAAGATGAGACAATATTAATATTCTTAGTTACTAGGCCAATTAGTGGATCTCAAAAACTTGGACGATATTAACAGTGATAGATTTAGAAATATTTTTGAAGGTTAACGTATATATTAACAACACAATTTTTTTTGAAGATAGAAATACTAATAATCTTTTTATTAGCCTTTGATTACAATCTATATATTAACAACAATTTGATCGTATTTTTTTATACGTACCAGAGAATGGGGGATGTATGTGCTTTTTTTATATGGGGTTTGCTTTTGATTGTTTGGAAACAACGAGTTGTAATTGAACTCGTTTTGTTTTCTTTCTTTCCGGAAGAGAATATGGTACTTTGTTGTATTGATTAATTGTCTCACCACTTAATTTATCTAGTTTAATAGTTAAATAAGTGTCTGAATTATACATTTTTTTTCTAGTTAGGTGTTTAAATTGTTTTCTGCCCCAATAGGTGTTTAACATTTTTTTTAATTCAAATAAGATATTTTCATGAAAAACGTTGATTTTTTTTGTTATCTAATAAAAACGTGACATGTGATCAATTTTTGTTATTTTTTAATTTTTATTTTTGAAAAAATTTTAATTTTATAAAAAAAATAAAAAACCTTTAATTTCTCTGAAAACTCCCAAACCCTAATCCTAAATACCCAAATTTCTAAATCTGTCCCCTCCGACCATCGATTTAATCACCATCGGTCACCCTTGCCTTTCTCACGACTGAAGACCCCATCATCCCGTCGTCTAAAATCGATGAATGAATCGTCTATTGCACCGTCGACGAACATCCAACGATAAAGAAAAAAAATTAATGAAATTTCTGATCGACGACCAAAGGGTGAACGGTGAATGATGAACCACCAACATGTGGGATACAGGGTGAGAAAGATGTGATTTGAGGGATCGATTAAAATTATTAAAACTTTTGGGTTTTTTAAGATATTCAAAATTTTTAAAAAATTCAGAAGTTAAATAAATTAAAAAGCATGTCACATGTTATGTTATAATTGGATGACAATTTTTTTTTAGCAACCGTTGACGGAAAAATAATTTAGACACGTAACCGAAAAATAAGTATAATTTAGACATTATTTGACAAGTAGTCTAATTATTTCATGACAAAAAATTCGATGTAACTTTCATAATCATTTTCAAAATATAATAGTTTAGAGATTTTGAGTTTCCATAATTTCAAAATTTCAAAAGTGTAAGTAGTTTGGAAGAGTTCTGATAAAAAAGTTGAATGTTCAGCCTAACAGGAACGCATGATACTACACTGGCACACTGTGTATAACTACCCGACCAAACGTTGGGCTTCGAAAATGAATAAGATTAAAAATGCAATTTATTACATATAATCCTATTCAAATCCCAAATACGTTTTCTTGACCAACAAAAAGGAGTTGGTTAAAATCATGCAACCGAGACCGAGTACCGACCCCTCTTTTTTTAGTACATTCTTTTCTTTCTTTTAGTTGTTCTGTCATGAGATCCACCCACACAACTTCAAAGATGTAATACCTTATATCGGTACGGACGATTTGATTCGCTTTGAGATGTAGTATTTGAGTCACAAGAGTGACCCATAAATACAAATATTAATAAATTAAATTCTTTTATATAAATCAATGCAATTTAAAATTGAATTCAGAAATTGAAATAGAACTCAAACTCAATTTGACATACAAACAAGGATAGTGACCTACATGCCTGACTAGATATACAAGTATCGTACCCTGCAATTAATGCTGCTGGAACTCCCTGAACTGATGTCAATATCCCGAACAATTCTTAACCTACTGACCTGAAAAGATTAATAATTTTAATGAGCTTGGGAGCCTAGTAATACAAAAATATCAATATGAATAATTATAAAGCAGGTTAGTATTATTGAAAAAAAAATAATCGAAGCATAATTCAATGTGCAAAACAATTAAATCAACCAAACTGTAGTCGAACACAAATTTTCACATTCATAGCGCACCTAAATCATTGGCGTAATCACATATTACCTGAACCGTAGGTACAATAGCGTAGAAGCCTGAATCGTAGAAAGCCTTAATTGCAAGCATAATCATAAAAGCATACTTTCATCGATCGACCGGAACATGATATCGACACTAGTTTGCTACGACTATATAACAGGATGCCGGTGCTAGTGCACTACGACGAGATGTAGTCGTTTAATAATAGGATGTTGGTGCTAGTGCACTACGACGGGACATAATCATCCAATAACACGATGTATGTGCTAGTGCACTACGACGAAATCCCAAGATGTATAAGCCTGCGTCGTTGCGCGGGCACCAAAACAAAATCGTGTGCTTATGTACGTCATACATTTAAATACAAAATAACAAATAACATAACTATCAGAAATGCAGAAATTACTGAATCTATCATATACCAGAACTTAGAACCTCAAAATTTATCAAGTCTATCGTACCGAGTTTTAGAATTACGAACCTAACCAAACTTGAGCGAAACCCACTCAAGTCAAACCATGGATGACAAGCCTTAATAAGGATCCAAAGATCCTCGGACAACAAATAACCAAAGTCTAAGCTTTACTCGCTCTCAAGGTACACTCATAAGCAAAAAGGAATCAAAACCACAAAGGGCATTTTAGTAATTAATACAAAAATAGCATTCTGGTCAATTGCAAACAAAGGGCATTTTAGTATTTTATCCCACATGTGTATTTTAGTAATTTACAAGAAATATGAAATTTCGCTCAAATACGAAAATATTGGTTTCATAAGAAAATAGGTTAATTTAGAGGTTTTAGAGATTAAATATGTAATAATAAATATTTAAATGGATACGATAGTCTACGACAGATACAAAATTCTTAACGTGTCAAAACAGTTCAAAACAAATAGAACCTAATATTTTAGGATCAAAATATCGAAATCCCCATCCGTATATCGAAACCCGAACTAAACCTGAAATTCCAAAAAAAAATACTAACTTTAACTGATCGATACATTCCCCTAAAATTTTACTAATTACAAAAATTCTATAAATCCCTGAACCAATGCCCGAAGGCTTAAAATCGAATACCGACATCTAATCAGACTTACGACAGTCATTTATCAAACAAAAGTTTTTAATCATTCATGCACATATATCATAATTTATAATCTAATCAAGCATACAAAAATCGTATTTATACGAATTCAAAGAGATATTTAAGTATTACCTTAACTCTAAGCAAAGCAAAATCTTCCCAAGCTTCAACAGTCTTTAAGCTTTGGAGGTTGTTACCAACATCAGTTATACTAAACCAAAGACAAATCAAGATGATACCATAGTATTATAATATAAAATTAAATATAAAACATGCAATGGAATAGTTAGAGTTTGGAAAAATTTTAACCTTGATTAAAAACCTTCAAAATCCAACTTGAACCACTAAAATCAGAGCTGCTGAAAATATCAATTTTCTGACAATATAAAACTTGGATAAGCTCGATAAAATCACATTTAAACATCCGTTCGAAGCGATCGAAATACCCTCTTTCCCCCATTCTTTCTTCTCGATTCTGCCATCTTCCTCTCCTTATATTTGTTTTTAACATTACTGCCGCTTATCTCTCCCAAAACAAGCCACCCAGAGGCTTTATAAAGCCTAAAAAAAATTTAATTAAAGAACAATGAAATAATAGAAATAATTGTCAGCCAACCCCACGTGACTTTCCTATATTCTTTTACACAAATTTGTTTCTAACATAATTATATATATAAAAATATAAATAATTTTTATAATAATTAAAATAATCACATCAAAGCCTTGGTTCGAATATAATACATATACATGTATGTTTAAATTTAAAAATACTAATTTGGGTCGTTACAACTCTTCTCTTTTAACAGAAAATTTCATCATCGAAATTTACTTTTACATAACCATTACAAACACAAAAGTTTCATCGTCATTCCAACTCCGGAGTAGCTTTTGCTGCGCTACTCTGATCATTTATCAAACCTTAACTCAAAACTTAAATTCAAATCTCAGACCGCTTAATTAGACTCACCTTGGCTAATAGATCTTCGTCACAATCGCACTTTGTACTGAAAACTATCTCGAACATCAACATTATATAAAAGAAACTAACACTTGTCTTCCACCATCACCTTGTCGAGCCAACAAAGTACTTACACCAATTCATCGATTTAACAATCTTCGATACAAATGAACAAGCATTATCAAGGAGACATACCAAAGCGAATAAGACGTTGACAAAGAAATGCTCACATCTAGGCCGTGTGTTTCTCTCAAGTTCAATTGGTGTCACTCACTTAACGAAAGATGAACACTGTGTCAAACTTAATAAAACTTTAATTTTGAACATAAATTCTTTAACCTAAGGTAATTCAGACGATTACCTCGGAACACATGAAATTCTTGAATTGCTCACATTTCTTCAGCTCTCAACTCAGGAGCTTTAGTGTTTACCACAAAAATCGAAACATATCTCTAACTCTGATCTCCCAATCTCAAAGGCGTACTAACAGAGATCATATCGACGAGATATACAACATCTCGCCCAAAACCAAACATTTTAAATCATCAAACTTCTAAAACTTCAGTTGTCTCGGACGGTAACCCAAACATAGATCATACTAAAAAAGGTTACCTTCATATCACGAATCATGGGGATCTTCATCAAATCTTATTACGAAACAATATCCAAAACCTCAAGCAACTCTAGTGCTAAACTTTTCATAAGCATCCAAACCACGTAATCTTGACTTTTAGAAGAACCCGAGCTACAGACATGGAATCTTCAAACAAATACTGTCATTTTTTTTAAACAAAAAAATAAAGTCCTAACGGACTGAACCATAGAAACATTCAAGCATAAAGAGAATGATATCAGAGTTCCAGCTTGGAAGAGTACGCTTAAAATCTAAACATTTACGACGGACAACCAGTCAAAATACCCAAAAAAAACTCAACCTAAAAGTTCTAATACCACTAAATATAACACCCTAGATCGATTCGGACAACCCGACCTGATCTAAGATGTCGCATTCGGGACACAAAAGCAACATGCAAATACAAATACTTATAAAATAAGTAATCAAATACGTTGCATCTTCTTTCTTGATGTTAACAATAATAAAATCAAATAGACACCAATGCCACTGAATATCCGACTTCTTTTGATTTTTTTCCACACACTGACACACAACTAAAAGATAGAGCTACTGTTTTTTTTTTGTTCTTTCGTTTATTTCATGGATAGAATTCTTAAGCTGTTGCAATGGTAAGAGTTGTTTCCCTGGCTTTCATGGCTTCAAATCTGGGTTCCTTGGCCTGGAATTTCAGTCCGGCGTATAACTTCATGTAGTCTTCAAACACAAATTTGGGGTACACTTGCTTCTTCTCCTCCGCTTCTTTCTCCACCAGAGCCGGTGCCGGGTGGATAACGGTGTCACTTCCGGGGTTGTAAAACGAAGCTATCGACATCCGAGCTCCGTTGGTCTGGGCAATCACTCGGTGCTCCACGCTCTTGTATTTGCCATTAGTGATCACCTCCAGCTGATCTCCGAGGTTAACGACAATGGAGTGGCGCATGGGGGGACATCCACCCACTCCCCGTCTTTAAGAAGCTGGAGTCCGCTCACTTGAGCATCCTGGAACAACAAGATGATGCCACCGGCATCGGTATGAGCTCGAAGTCCCTTGATTTTATCCGGTGTCGGGCATGGCGGGTAGTTGCTGACTTTGGTTCCGAATGTCGGTCCTCTTGTCCCGTGGAATGCCTTTTTCAAATACCCTTTTTCCAGTCCAAGATTCTCGCACAACAAATCCAGAAGCTCCTCAGCTAGTTTCTCCAGTTTCAGTGCAAATTCTTTCATCAATTTCCTGCAGTATTTTTCAATTGAACCATTATTTCTCAAACTAATCCCCATCAAACATATTACATAGGTGTATATATATGTATGTATACCTGTATTCATGGGTGAGATCTGGGATTTGAGCCATGTTAGATTCAGGGAGATGGCGCAAGAAGAATGTGCTTTCCCAGTCCATATCGGTAACCTCGGCCTGCAGACCTTCAAGTGCCTTGCTTGCTACCAACTCCTTAAACCTCTGCTCCATGCATTTCTTGTAATGCTCTTTTGTTAATCTTTCAACTGTGTCCAAGAAATCATGGGGAATCCCATGGTTCAGCAGCTAAAAACACACACACAAAACAAGCCTTTTTTTTATCAGCACAACAAAAACGACAGGAACTGAAACAGCCATTTAAGTATTAAAAGCTAAGGTTTTGAAGATACCTGAAAGAATCCCCAATTCTCACAGGCATCCTTGATTTGCTCCAGGGTTGCTGCTCTCTCCTCGCCATTAAGCTTCCCTAGGTTGATCACTGGGAAAGTCGCCATTTCTCTTACAAATCTCTTTTGTTCTTTTTTACTTGAAATTCTCTTCAAGGTTCGCTCTTTTTGCTTTGGGTTGTTGCTGCAGAGTCGAAGAAAGTGTGGGGGTATTTATAGTAACAAATTCAACGTAAAAAAAGAAGTGAAATGGGGAAATAATAGTAACATTATGGGAAATTAATTAAATAACAAAAAACTCATTTAAAAGTGGACGGAATGTTGGTCTAACATCTACGTTTGGCTTTTCTTGTAGTATATTTGACTAGAAACCCTGTACCAAACCAAGTTTCGTACCACTATCCGACATCCCATCGTAGATCTGTTCTGTTCTGTGTCGAATTTGTTGTTTTGCCCACGTAGGTTTGGCAAGCGTGGGAAGCTGCTCTCCTCTTTCACGCAATATCTCCTCGTACACCTTTGAACTATCTTAGCCGTCTCCCCCACTTTGTAGAAAAACTACTAAACAAAAGAAAGTTCACGAGTCTCTCTTTATTCTTGTTTATGCCATGAGTTAATTACTAAATTCAATCGACTAATGTTCACTTTGAAATTTTAGATAAATTGCATAGATAATCTCTCGATTAAAAATATATTTTAATTCAGTTTTCAAAAGTTACAGAGAATGATTAATAAATTTAACATAATAATAAATTTAGTTATAACTAATATTTTATTAACTTCAATGTTAGTTTTATGTCAAAAAAACAACAGTTGTCAATAATCTCTAGATCAGGTAGTTAAAAGCTCTCAGTTGACATCTTCCCTTCTACCTTAAGTTGTGGCCTTGTGGATTCAAAACACATTATGAGCAAATTTTCCTTCTTCCTTCCTTAGGTAGGAATTGTTCAAAAAAGTTTTTGGCTTTCGATAACTCAAATGACTAATTTGTAACTTTTTATAATCGTGTGATCCAACTTAAAAATACCCCATGACTAAGGATTATCTGCATAGTTTATCCTATAAACCTTGTTTTAGTGTTCGGATTATCAATTTCAAAAATGGATCCTCATTCCCTACATAAGTCAACTTCTAAATTAAAATTGATAACCACTTCCTCTTTTACAAACAAAATTTCCCGAAAGAATTATTGAGATGGAGGGGGAAGAGTGTTATGAATGGTAATTGGATCATATTGAAGAATTATTGAGAAATTTGGACTCAATTTTAGGCCGTATGCTTCTCCTTATCTTGTTTCTAATGGTAATACTTATTTTATTTGAATTAATGCATGAAATATGATATTTATCGAAATAGATCATACTATCTATTTCTAGCCGCCATGTGGTAGTCGTCTTCTTCGGGCAAAAACGAGTGGAAAAATAGACATGTTTTGATGAGTGATGTGAAATATAAGGAGACAATAATAGTACATTTTTAATATGTTAAACGTTTTTAATAAAACTATTACTGTATCCAGGAACATAAATTAACCTAATTTTCTTTCTCCCATTCCCAGCACCACAAGGTTCTCTTCATTTTTTTTGTTTAGCCTGCGGGCCTCCGCGATATTAATTTTAATATTAGTTATCGACTGTTGTTGTTTATTTTTTTACTCACTTTTACATAATATTTTTGGTTTTATTTTTCTTGATTTTTTTAAATTTTTTAATAAAAATCTCTATTCTTATAAAAAAATTATCAGCTATGCCTGACTCACCACGTCATACATGGTCTTATTTAATGAAAATTTTCCATCTCATTTTTTTTAAAAGTGATTATTCACTTCTTTTCTACATGTAACTAAAGAGTGGTAGTTACACTAAAATGGATAAATGTTATTGGATGAACCATGGATGACGTGGTGAGTCGGGTCTGTCTAATAATTTCTCGCTCTTGTACTTTTGTGGTACGTTTTCTCTATCGTGTGACACGATTTTCGCATACCTTATCGGTCATTTGGTACTTGTACATAGATCCTCACGACGCTTTGGTTTTTTATTTGAGTTTGCAGTTGGTCATAAAAAGTTTGATCCCCTTAGATGATTGTTTGCCGATTTAATCAGAATCGTATAGCGAAACAATCTGCCTGATAGTTTGGTTCGCTCATCATTCCTTCTATACATTGTAAAGTGTCTCGTTTGTATAGAGACAAATGAGATTTAAGAAGGTTTTTAGATTCTTTGACGATATACGTCAATCTAAAGGGAAGAGCTTGCTTTTCTTTGCACATTTAGGTTTCATATTTTATTTTTGTATAATTTTTTGATAAACTTAATCCTTATTTTTCTCTTTTTTTAAATGCATACTATTTGTGATACCTTCTATTGTTTCTAGTAAAATTCAATTGTCATCACTAAAAAAATGTTATTTTTTCTTAAGAAACTACAATTTTCTTGGGTTAAGATTTTACCCCAAAACCTAAATAACTATGATCAATGTTGTCAGCCCGATTATCTATGCTTTAAATAGCTGGTTTTAATGAGCAAATACATTTGGTCGGTTGGTCAAGTTGGTCATCTTGTTCTCTTATTTTTCTTAGGTTGAATTCTAGACCCACTAAAAGCATCCTTCCTTTCCCTAGAGTCCCCCTTCTCCTCCCCTCTAAGTAGTATTAAATTAAAATTAAAATTTGTCAAAAAATGGTTTCAATCGTAATTATATAAATATTTGAATAAATTTAATAAAAAAATATGAAAAAGTTTAGAAGAAACTCACTGAAATCCATTCGACTGCTTGTATCAATTCAAGAGTCCGTTTTACTATTTCAATTTTTTTTATATTGGTAAGTTTGTCTTAGTGGTAAGCAATTTGGTATCGCTTAAGTATGTCTCGAATTCAAGGTCTTGTGTATATAGAAAAATTTCGCTGAGTGACTCACCTACTAAAATTATGTGTGCAACGCGAGTTGATCCGAATTAATCAAGATAAAGCCCTAAAAACCGAGAAGACGACAAAATTTTTTCTCTTCAAAATCTCATGACCAATAATAAAGAATAAATTGTATTAATATTCAATTAAATATTATTGTATTTAACTTTGTTGTATAAATTTAAGTACATCTAAAGGTTATGGATTAAAATCTGATGTTAAAAAAATTAAAATCTTAATGCTTGAAATATTTATTGTTAAAGGATTTTAACTCGCTTTTTTGTTTTTACTTTTCCCTTCACCCTATATTTATCGTTGTAATTGATTAACATATCATCTACAATCAGTTGATCTAACGAGGTGAGATGTTAGGTTCTTTAGTTAAGGTCAAATGTATGAATTATGACATTATTGTAAATAAAACAAACTGGATTAAGAAAATTATCCTTTTAATATACCTATATTGTACTCGATCCGAGTTAGACGATTAATAAATTGTATATCGATTATTATAATCAACATCTTAGAATATTATGTGTATTAAAAACTAGTTTATGTTTAAAAGTATATTTATACTTTTCTTGAAGTAAAAAAAGTTTTTTATTATCTAAATAAAATTATATTTCAAGTAAAAGCTGATTTATCTCAAAAAGACTATTAAAAATTAATTAATGGTTAATAACATATTGTTTTATCTTTTGTAGCCGACACTCCCTGAAATCCATTACTATATAATACTCCCTTGGTCCTTCAAAAATTTTCATTGTTGATTTTTTATATAATTTTAGAAAGAAATAGTTTGTATAAGAGATGTATTGCAAAATAATTAAAATAACAATTTCATCTTTAAAAAAATAAAATTTGTTTTGTCGAAAAACTAAAAAAAATAGTAGAAAATAAAATGTGCCTAGTAAAAGTTAAATTTTTCAATGAGACAATTTAAGTGGGACCATTTTAAAATATAAAATGAATAAGTTTTATGAGAAAGAGGGAGTATTGAATTTCACTTTATGTTATTGTATCGAGTAGCGGTGAACGGTTGATTGGATTATGTAAAATAATTTTGAATTAATTGAGTTAGTTTTATTTTAGGATGAGTTTACCACACTCGACGAACACCGTTGAACACAATTAAATTAATTAATAAAGATTAAAAAACTCAAGAACTCAACATATAATTATAAATTATTTAAAATAAAATTTCAATTAAATTATTTTTCATATATATTATTTAAAATAATTGGATTAAATATTAACCTTTGTCAATTAAAAAAACTAAACCTTAAACTATAAATTCTAAATCCGAAACCCTAAACTCAAAATCATAAAGCCTAAAGCCTAAACTCTTGGTTCGGTCGGCTGTTGTTCCTGCTCTAGTTACCAGTCGAAGTCAATCTGGAAAATCGAAAAGGTCTGCTAAAATGATGTGCAGTTTAAGAACACCTGGATTGACGATTGGTAGCTTCTCTGGATTGCGTGGTTCAACTTCTTTAGATAATAAGGTCAGAGTCGGCCAAGATTTCCATTCTAAGGTTGCAATTTCAATCTCTTCTTCACGAGGTAGAGGAAGTTTATGGTTTATGGTTTAGGGTTTATGTCTCGGGGTTTAGGGTTACATGTTTTTTTTATTTTTTAAATTGACTAAGGTTGATATTTGATATAATTATTTAAAAAATAAAAAATATATAATATATATGATAGATAATTTAATTGAAATTTTATTTTAAATAATTTATAATTATATGTTGAGTCCTTAAGATTTTTAATTTTTATTAATCAATTTAATAGTGTTCAACGATAGTGGTGTTCGTCGAGCTTGGTAGAATTTTTCTTTATTTTATTTTTTAGTTCAATTTAAAATTTTAATTAAATTGGCTTCAATTAATTTGTTCAATTTAATTAAAAATAAATAATAAAATTTAAAATCTTATTTATATGATCAGCTTCAAATAGATCAATATATTTAAAACCTTTATTTTTGGAATTTAAAATCAAAATTTAGATATATAAATTTTTTTAGAAACTTTTTAAAGAAATTTACATAGTATTCCATTTTTATTTTGAATGTAAATTTGATATTTTAGGGGTTTTTAATTTAAAAAATTGTTTTTGTAATTTTCAGCTGGCCAATTTGTTTTTTTTAATTTGCATGGCTCCGATAATATTCACGCCAATTTATTATTCAGGTTTTTTATATATATTCTAAAAATGTTATCACTTGATTCTAATTTGAAAAATCAAAATACTTATTCGAGTTGTTTCCAAAAAACCCAGTAATTTAATCGAATTAACTTCGAATCTAAAAGAATTCTGAAAGTCGAATCAAGTTTTTTCTACATGTTATTGAACATCTATTAATATTGTAAAAAGGTTTAATTTGAATATTTTTGGGTTGCCTTCCGATTCCCCACGACTTTGCTCTGATTAATTCAGATTGACTTGTATCGCACACTTGATTTTGGTGGGTGGGTCTTTTAGTAGGGATTTTCTGCATATATAAGGCCTATAACTCGAGACATGCTTAAACAATACGAAACTGCTTACCACTTGAACCAACCCGATATTAAATAACATGCAAATTAATACTTAACAAAGCCCATCACTTATTAGTAGGGATGTAAAAATAGGTAATCGAATGGGTTTCAGGTCGGGTTCTGTCAGGTCGGGTCAAATCGGATACATGTCATTTCAGGTCGATTTGATGTTTAAACTCGATTTGGGTCGAGTGCGGGTCAGTTTCAGGTCGGGTTCATTTCAGGTCGGGTTCATTTCAGGTCGGGTCTGAATCAAATAATTGACGGGTTAATTCAGACTCGGATGGACTTTAGGTCGGGTTCATTCCAGGTCGGGTAATTTCAAGTCAGGTTAATTCGGGTTTCAAATTCGTATTAAGTTTGAGTTTGGTACAATTAGTCAATAGACTTTGGGTTGGGTCATTTTCTATTTTTCGAGTGAATTATTTAACGCCTTTCGGCTTTGACGAACACGAATCACATTAAAAATAAATATTAGGCACTATAATGAACAAAAATATCATTATATGATTCATATATAAAATACTGGAGTAAATTACAAAAATTAGAAATTAATAAGGGTAAATTTTGGAGAAAAATAAAATTTTAGGGACTAACATGAATAAAAATATCATCATGTTAAAAATATTGGACTATATTACAAAAAAATGAATATGGTCAATTTGGAAAAAAATAAAGTTTTAGGGACTATAATGAACAAAAATATTAAATTAAAATTAAAAACATTGGACTAAATTACCAAAAAATGAATAGGGGTCAATTTGGACTAAAAATAAAGTTTTAGGGACTATAATTAACAAAAATATCATCATATTAAAAACATTGGACTAGATTAGAAAATTTTAAAATAAATAGTTGTGAATTAATATCCCTAAACCCCAAACCTCAACCCCTAAAACTTATAGTCACTAATAATTAAAGTGCAAACCGAATCCCCAAACTAATCTCGTAACCCCAACCAACCACTATACTTGACATATTTACCCCTAAACCCCAAACATGAACCCCTAAACCTTAGTATCTTACAATCACTAATAATTAAAATACAAATCAAATCCCTAAACTAATAATTAAAGTGCAAGCATAATCTCCTAATCCCTAAACTAACCCCATAACTCAAACACTCCACTTCACACAATTACCTCTAAACCCCAAACCTCAACCCCTAAATCTTTTTTTCTGGCCAAAATAAATTGGGCCTTTAAAAGCCCGTCAAACGTTTAGAGTCGTCATCGGTCGTTTTGGGTTGGGTACAACCAAAATAAGTTGGGCCTTTAAAAGGTTTAATTATTAAATAATTTTATGAAGGAGGATCTAATTACCCATTACCCCAAACCTAAAGGTCTTAAGAAATTAAACTAAAATTGGGACTAAATCGAATCAAAATAAAACTAAAGAATAAAAAAAGACTTAAGTGTAAAGCTCCTAAACTAGTAATGACCTAAAGTGTAATTAACCCCTAATAAAATGGGCGGGATTTTCCCCTCCGTTTGTTAACTTATTTTTTTTTAAAAAAATTCTCCATTTACTTAAGGGTTAATAAATTGGGGTCAACTCGGCTAAAAATTAGGGACTAATATGAACAAAAATAAACCCCTAAGGCTAAATCCCTAAACTAATCCCATAACCCCAAACACTCAAATTGACACTTTTACCCTTAAACCCCAAACCTCAACCCCTAAATCTTACAATCACTAATAATTAAAGTACAAGCCTAATCCTGAATCCCTAAACTAATCTCATAACCCCAATTCCAAACAATCAACTTCAAACATATATTGTTTATACCCGTAAACCCCTAACCTCAACCCCTAAATCACTAAACTAATCCCATTACTCCAAACATTCCACTTAAAACATTTACCTCTAAACCCCAAACATGAACCTCTCAATCTTACAAGCACTATTCACTAATAATTAGAGTGCAAGCCTAATCCCTAAACTAATCCCATAACCCCAAACAATCAACTTGAAACATATATTATACCCATAAACCCCAAACCTTAACCCCTAAATCTTACAATCCCATAACCCAAATTTAATGATCAAATTTAACAAATTAAAATTCCATTGAAACAATTAATAAAAAAAATCCTAAATTAACTATGGTTAAATTAAATTATGTGTGGATTTTAGGGGCTTACTAACTAACTAATTAACTAAGGACCTAATTAAAAGAACCTAATCCTAAAAGGCCAAATAAAAATGATAAACTATTCTGGGACATAATTGAACTAAATTAAAATTTAAAAGTGAAAACATGACTTAAATAGAAAGTATATAAACATGGAAGGGCATAATGAGAGATTTCCCCATAAACCTAAAAAATGTGCGGGAACTTTCCCTCCAATTCACGCCGGTCATTTTCATAACAAAGGATTTAATGCTTTTTTTTGTTAAAAAAACAATGCCATGTGGCATTTCATTAAAGGAACTGAAATTCCTTCTTTATTCATTATATAAATATATATTTATTCTTATATATAATTTAATAAATTAATAGTCAATAATTGAATTATTCAATAAAATGATTTTAAATAAAAAATTAATAGTTTAAATGGTGAAAATTAGTTTATCATATTATAATATACTAAATTCATAATTTCTCAAATACTTCATTTTTCTCTTGAAAATATCAAATCATAGACTTCCTCAATTACATATCAGGTAAATATCAAGTTAGGTCAATATCAGTTCAGGTCAACAACAGGTCGGGTTCAAAACAAGTCGGGTTCAAACAGGTCGGGTAAAATCAAATCTCAGGTCGATTCAGTCGAGTAATATTGGTTACTGCCAGGTCAGTCTCGAGTTCGGGTTCATTTCAGTTGGGTGCAGGTCGGGTTTCGGGTCCACAGTAACAGGTTCAATTCGGGTTCAGGTTATTCTCGGTCGGATGCAGTTCAGGTTCGGTTACTACAGTAACAGGTCAAACTCGGGTTCGGGTCAACAATAGTATGTTACAGATCAGTTTCGGGTCATCTCACTATCGGGTCAAACCAGGTTCTGACTCGAGCAGGTTTTAATCAGATTTTCGGGTCAGGTCAGCTTTTTACATCCCTACTTATAAATGAAACAATCATGTGATGGACACATTGCAAGACAAGAACAACACGATAAACCATGCGAGATTCGATTAAAACCTTGTAGAGGAGAGTTTTGAGGCAAATAATTTGTGAAAACCTAGAACCTATAAGTTATTTGGAATAAGAGTCAGTTTAAAATTTTAATTAATTATGTACTTTATTAAAATGAAATCATGAAGTTAAAAATTAAATATTATAACTCGTTGTG
Organism: Hibiscus mutabilis; assembly: GCA_019671005.1. Lineage (NCBI taxonomy): Eukaryota > Viridiplantae > Streptophyta > Magnoliopsida > Malvales > Malvaceae > Hibiscus > Hibiscus mutabilis. The sequence continues at coordinate 4,623,761 of CM033728.1, forward strand.
TGTGTAGTAGAATTTTTTTTAATAAAAAACAAATATAACATGACTCAAAGTTTATCAGGTATAACAACATATTATTTTTCCATGTGCTTTAGTTCTACCACTAGTCCATAATTTTTTTTCTTTTTTTCTTATAAGCTTTTAACTTAACTTATTTTAGGTCTTTTTTTAATCCCATACAGTCATGCATATTGTACATGTTCAGAACTATCCCTCATTAGAATAATTATGATACTTAAATTGGCTTATAATAATAGCTTGCTCAAAGGTAGTGTAACCCCCTTAGCCCAGTCTAGCCGAAACCGAACTAAAAGGATAACATGAGGTTTGCTGAAGCAAACCCGAGCTAATAACCTAAACCGGGTCCATTTTTTCCTTTTATCTTGTCTAAATGCATTAAATTAATATCCTAAGTTGAACATGCTTCAGCAGAAACGTTACATTTTTTTGCTCAGCAATAATCGTTTTATTTATAAACCATAGTTGAGAGCCTCGTTAAAAACCTCCCTAGACCTAGGTGTAGGAAAAGAGTACTACTCGACTAGGTATAGTTTACATCTTGTTAATTGCAATCTTACACCAAAATCACACTTTTTAACACTTACATTGAAATCAGATTTCAAAACAGGGTTCAATTGCTCAAAAACGCACATGGGACCAAAATTTAATTTCCACAAATTACATGATCTTTATTAAAATTAAGATTACCAATCATTCATTAGTCCAATTTCAAGCTCACATGCTAAATTCTAGGTCAAAACAATCATCCAAGCTCATTCAATTGCATACATAATATTCAAGGACTAAATTGCACAATTCCCAACTTTAGTAGGCTGACATGCACAAAAGTAGCATTGCGTACCGATACGGCCTAACTACCATAATGTTTACACGTACCGATACACACACACAATCATATCGGTACGGTGTGTTAACCCACCCGTACCGATACGGTCTTGATCCCATACCAATCCCCTTGTGATTTCTCAAAAACCCAAAATTTCAGTGACCAAATTGCGTACCGATACAGTACCCTGAGTATCGGTACGTTTCTTCAAAAATGCAGGGGATGTACCGTACGCAAACCCGTGTACTAATACCAATACAAAAACTCCTCAAGGCGTACCGATACCCCTTGTTAAATTTTAATGAATTAAGCCTTCCTAGACCCCGTGTACCTATCTTTAGGTACCCGTACCGATATATGAAGGCCTATAATGACCTCTAGGTCTAATATATGACTCTTTGGCTCACTCCAAACAACTTCATACATCTCCTAAACAACATATAACATCAAAAACATGCTTGACAACAACATACCAGCATTTTAAGCAATCCTAATAAGTCTAACACAATCATCCACAAAGTCTATAGGCATGCTCCCTAGTCAACATCTAAAACATAAATCCATCCACATATCAAGCACTATAATCCTCTTACAAATCCAAACCAACAATTAAAACTTGCCCAAACAGGGAGTCTATCAAATAACCCTCCCAAAACAACAATTGACACATTGCCCTTATTACTAATATATATCATTTCAAACCATACTTTGCAAACAAGTCCTTAGATATCCTTCCTTGCTTTCTTGCTGCCCTTCAATCCTCTATTCTGCATTGATAATAAAAGAGAGCTTAAGTACATAATGCTTAATGAGGAGCGCTCAAAACACAAAACATCATCCAATGCATTTTAAACCAATTTATTCCAAAACCTTTCATACGTCTCTTTACAAAAACCATCACGCCTTACTTTCAAAATATGCACTTAACCTTTTCCAAATCTTGCACATTAAACCATATGCAACATGTATCATGGACTCAACACCAAAATCCCATTTGCTACCCTCAATTTAAGCTTTCTCATGCATACTACCAATGCAAGGCTTAAAGAGTAAACATGTTTATACCAACATTAAGCAACATAATTCATCAACATGATACATTATCAATTATATTGGCTTACAAGTGATCATCAACCAAATTCCATTTTCAAAACATAACACATCGGATACACGGATTCAACAAGTGTATTCTCAACATTTAACATACAATCTCAACCAATATCTCAAGGTTCACACACGGAGTTGTCGTTACTCATAAACCCCTAAATCGTTGTGACACTTGTGGTGGAGTCTTCGGTATACATAAACCCCTCACCACCACTCATTGTCTAGATGTATAATCCACTAACGAGAGTATTTGGTACCATATAACCCCTCGACCGTTAGGGTACTAGGATGGAGTATTCGATATACATAAACCCCTAAACATCCAAGGGGATTTTTTATAGTGCACTATCAATCCTATGGCCGACCAACTATACCCTATAACATTTCCAAAACATTTTCATACCATCACTTGCCAATATAATTTGTTTCATTAACATCAACTCATTGTTTTCATATGCATCAATTAAAACTATTTATCCAATAGATCAATCTTGCATTAATCAATGTTCAAAAAATTATCAAAATATGCATTACCTCCAAATGCATCATCATCACTATGTAATCATTTTCCAGTATTAAACCATGCTCAAATCATGCATATACAATGAGTAATCAAGTTATCAAAACAAGTACATAAAACCAATTGCCAAACCGAGTTCGAGAGAGAGAATTCATCATTTACTTACTTCTAAGCTTAGACCAGCATGTCAAGCTTGATCTAAACTCCCAAATAACTTTGAAAATCTATAAAACACGTTCTCACTCACCGACACGTAAAGCCTCGCTTGCCGATACGGTAAACAAAGCTTCCAAAACGTTCGTTCAAGATTGAGGACCAACTTCCCTTATTTTATCCACACAAAAACAGAGGATTTAATGCATCAAAATGCATTCAACAACCCAACAACATCAATTCACATAAATCCACAACATTCACTACCCAATTTTACTCTATAACAACCAAAATCAACATCAAACATTTTCCAAACTTAACCCAGCCTAAACCTAACGTTTTAACCTATCAATCAACATCAATTAACATCTAAAAACACAATAACATCATCCTTATACCTCCATCATTCATTAAACCTCCACAACTCCCCAAAAACTCACAACTAACAACCTAGAAAATTAGAGATTCACATAGTTTTGGGATTCCAATGTTAAAACCCACTTATTAACATTATTAAACATCAAAATCATGATTAGAATCAATCAAGAACTAAGTAAAACAGAGCCTATACAAAAATCTATCAATCTAATCAATTAAACCTTGATTTAACCAATTTTCCATAATTAAATCATCAAATCAAGTTAGAAAACATATGTAAAGGATCAATAACTTGGGAATTTCAGTAAAGAACCTTATATTAGAGGAGAAGAACGAAGCTCACCTCTAAATTTGGCTTTCCTCCTAATTGGATGAATTTTCTTGAGAAAACAAGATCAAATCAAATAGGTTTTGTTTGGAAACCATTAAAGAATCATTTGAAAACAAAAGAATGTTGAAATCAAGTACTTACCTGAGAAAATTGAAGTGGAAAAGAGTGTTTCGCTTGAGAGAATTTGAGAGAAAAACTTTTGGTGAAAAGTTAGTTACGTAAAGTTTTCTTTTAAAACTAATTAAGAAATTAATCGCCTCAAGCCTTTTTATTTAATTTAAAACCTTTTTAAAACATCCAATTAAAAGAGAAAGTCTGATATTAGACTTTGGCCAGCTCCTTAAAGATTCTAAGTTTTGACCTTTTTACAAAACAATCACCAGAAATAGTTTTAGAACTTTACATTTTGGTCACTGACCCAAAATGTTACATTTTAAAACTCCTTTTTGTAAAATTGATTTTACAAAATCATTCTCATATTTATAGTTTAGGGAAAGGCCCTATGCAAATCAATGGAGGCCGGCAACTAAAAATTGGGGGTGAATATTGCATAAGGTGGTGTGGTGGGGCTTTATTTATTTATTTTTAAATCCCAAAGAGACATGAATAATATGGGTTTCAACTAAATTAGGATTAAAAACATGGCACATGAGAGACATGCATACCAATTACTATGCATTGCTTACACTTTCTATACCTACTTTACCCTAATAATTATCTCTTTCTTTAAACATACGTCTCTCGCATTTTATCTATCCGTTTAATAGTCTAAGTATAAATTAATCTTGTCAAAATGAGTAAGATCATAAGATTATTTCAGTAATATTCAAACAAATTCCTAATTCTAAGACTTAAAATACTTCAATACCACTAATTGGTTTGGTTAATCAATTACAAATTTACAATGTTTAATATTAGGTGAAGTTAATTAAAAAATTTAATTGAATCATTCATAAAAGTTGATAAATCTTTTATATAGTACCGAGTTGTGATCGAACAACTTTAATTTTTAACTTTTAAATAAATAAAGAAATTGTTTGCGCAATTTAAAAAACAATATACGTGTAAACTTTAAATATGTTAAAAAGCGCAAACTAGTGACTTGCGTGGAAATCAAATCCAAATTTCAAATGCCAAACATGCATTTACTATTAACAGGTCTATCCCTTGTCTGTAAATGTCAAAAATATAGATGTTTAAAAGTACACGTTAAACCCTAATCATTTCATTTTAGGAAATTTGATGCATTACTTATTTCATTTTTCATCCCTATTTTTTTTGGTATTTGGTCAAAAGAAAAAAAGAATTACACTCAGGTGAAAATCATGTGCTTGGAGTAGGTTTTCATCTGCAAATGCATATAATGATTTTTGAAAGGTATAATAACACGTCAGCATAAAAAATAATTATATTTTATAAAATTATTTTTTGATTGATGTGGCATTTTTTCAAGTCAACACATCTGTTTCTACGACATTGTAATGTCAGCGTGCACTGCCATGTAGGTTTGACAAGTCATTTATCGTTAGTTAACTAACAATTTTCATCCGCAAAGGGGCCATTTACACAAAATAAAACATTGAGTGTTAAATTGGTTAAAAAAAGAATAAGGGCTTAAATAACTATTCAGTCATACATTATGGGCACCTTTTGGTTTTATGCCTTTTTGAAACTGTAACGTGATTTGAGATATTCATATTGTTTTTTTAATAGAGATATATTACATTCTGTAAATGTCAAAAATATAGATTTGTTTAAAAGCTAGGATAATAAACCCATAACAAATTAGTTCAGGTTTTAGGAAAATGAACAAATTAATCATCACCATTCTCTGTACTTTATTTTAATTCTCATATTTCCCCATGTACTATCATTTTTAAAATGTAATTATGCTTAGTTTATTTTTTAAAAAATAAATGTCGATAAAATGTATAAATTACAATATCTGCTTGATGGCCTTAAAATTAAATGTATTCTCAAATTTTTCATGCAATTAAAATTCTTGATTGAAAAAAATAGAAAATGCCAATAAATAACTAGGAAGCCACTGAATTTACGAGGTTGTAAATGCCGTTTTTACTCCTGCACCACCAGGTTTGATGATAATTTCACTATTTACCAAAATGGTACAAACAAAACAATTCCCAAATGGCAAAGGTTAGCCTATTTATAGTTGATCAAAAGGACTAAACATTAGTGTTAAATAGAGTTTAAAAAAAAACAATTTTCCCATGCCACATTTTCAACCCACTTTCGGTGTATTAATGCACTACATTTTAAGGTGCCAACTTCACTGCCGATTTGACTTTGAATTTGCAATCCATATTAACAAATCTCCACCTTGGCTTGAAATATCATCAAGCTTCTCAAAATCTTTTTATCCCCAAACGTTATCTTATGTAGTGCCTCCAAATGCGCTCTTTGAGCGCCATAAACCCGAAGGTGCTCAAACTTTCAGGATGTTAATCAAGTTCAAACAATGGTTGAACTTGATTATTGTCACCTTCTTGGTCAACATATCTGCAGGATTTTCTACCGTCGCAATCTTTTGAAGTAGAATCTTTCCATCTTCAAAGATCTTCCGCACAAAATCATACCTCACATCGATGTGCTTGGTTCTTGAATGGTAGACTTGATTTTTCGCGAAGTGAATAGCACTCTAACTGTCACAATAGAGACTAATGTGACTTTGAACAACTCCCAAGTCTTCTAATAATCCGTTAATCCAAATCGCCTCATTAACAACCCATGCAACCGTCATGTACTCCGCCTCTGTAGTTGACAAAGCCATTTTTGACTGTAAAGTGGACCTCCAACTCACTGGACTTTTGCTAGAGTAAACAAAAACCCAGTAGTAGATCGATGCTTATCCCAATCATCAGCATAGTCAGAATTAACATATCCAACTACAAATTGACCAAGTGTTTCATCATGCTCAAACACTAAACCAACATCTATGATTTGTTGGAGATACTGTAGAGAACATTTCCCTACTTGCCAATGTCCTTTTCCGGGATCATGCATATACCTGTTTACAACTTCAACTACTTGTGAAATGTCAGGCCGCGTACACACCATCGCATACATCAAGCTCCTTACTGCATTAGCATATGGAACTTTTGCCATATATTCTCGTTTTCATCAATTTTAGGGGATAACTGAGAACTAAGTTTCAAATGAGAAGCAAGTGGGGTACTTACATGTTTTGTGTTTTCATTCATACCAAGACATTGTGATACATTTTTCAGATATTGCTTCTGAGTCAAACAAAGCTTGCCTCTCCATTTGTCTTTACTTATCTTTATACCGAGAATCTTCTTAACCTCACCCAGATCTTTTATATTTAACTCTTGATTCAACTGAGCCATTAACTTATCTATCTACTGTTGACTCTTTGAAGTGATCAATATATCATCAACATACAAGTGGAGATAAATGAAAGATCCATCTTGTAGCTTTTGCAAATACACACAATAGTCATATTTGTTTCTTGTGTACCTCTGCCTCCTTGTAAAGCTATCAAATCGATTGTACCACCGCTTCGAAGATTACTTCAATCTATATAGCGATTTGTTCAGCTTACAAACCCATTTCTCACCACAAACATCCTTGTATCCTTCTGGCTGAATCATATAAATCTCTTCTTCCAAATCACCGTACAAGAAAATCATATTTACATCGAGTTGAGCTAGCTCTAAATTCAAATGTGCTACCAAGGCCAACAATATTCTAATGGAGGAATGCTTCACTACAGGGAAAATACTTCATTGTAGTCGATTCCCTTTTTATGAGCATAGCCTTTAGCTAATAATCTTGCCTTGTAGCGAACATATTTCTTGCTGGGAGATCATTCATTTTTTGCAAATACCCACTTGCATCCAATTGCTCTTTTACCTTCCGGTAAATACGCCAAATCCCATGTGTTGTTCTTTTGGAGAGGCTACATTTCTTCATCCATAGCACTTTTTCACTTGTCACTTTCTAAGCTTTGAATTTTTTCTTGATAAATGATAGGGATATCATCATCAACAATTGGAAGGGCATAGGCTACCGTATCTATAAATCGAGCATGTATACGGATTTTTCTCCTTGGCCTTATAACTGCAAGTGGTTCTAGTTTCTTCAATAGTTTTTGGGTTTGAACCTCTTTATCTTTTGATTTCTCTATTAGAGTTAGAGAATTAGTAACATCAATTTGTAGACTAATCAACGTCTGTTGAAACTCTACTTGTTTTGGAGTACGTTCCACCTGTTGTAGAGTACTATTTGTCTGAGCATATTTATTTGTTACCTTCTTCAACATGACATATTCATAAAAAATAACATCTCTGCTACTGATTATCTTCATTGTGTCAAGCACCAAAGACGAAATCCCTTCACTCCATGAGTGATTCCCATAAAGAGAGCGCACTTTGCTTTAGGATCAAGCTTTGACTCATTCACATGATAATACGCAGTGGATTTAGATCGTTACAAAAGAACTTAAAAACGTGAAATGAAGAATTTTTTTATTAAATAAGTAATCAAATACGTTGCATTTTCTTTCTTGATGTTAACAATAATAAAATCAAATACATACCAATGCCACCGAATATCCGACTTCTTTTGATTTTTTTTTCCACACTGACACACAACTAAAAGATAGAGCTACTGTTATTTTTTGTTCTTTCGTTTATTTCCTGGATAGAATTCTTAAGCTGTTGCAATGGGAAGAGTTGTTTCCCTGGCTTTCATGGCTTCAAATCTGGGTTCCTTGGCCTGGAATTTCAGTCCAGCGTATAACTTCATGTAGTCTTCAAACACAAATTTGGGGTACACTTGCTTCTTCTCCTCCGCTTCTTTCTCCAACAGAGCCGGTGCCGGGTGGATAACGGCGTCACTTCCGGGGTTGTAAAACGAAGCTATCGACATCCGAGCTCCGTTGGTCTGGGCAATCACTCGGTGCTCCACGCTCTTGTATTTGCCATTAGTGATCACCTCTAGCTGATCTCCGAGGTTAACGACAATGGAGTGGCGCATGGGGGGAACATCCACCCACTCCCCGTCTTTAAGAAGCTGGAGTCCGCTCACTTGAGCATCCTGGAACAACAAGATGATGCCACCGGCATCGGTATGAGCTCGAAGTCCCTTGATTTTATCCGGTGTCGGGCATGGCGGGTAGTTGCTAACTTTGGTTCCGAATGTCGGTCCTCTTGTCCCGTGGAATGCCTTTTTCAAATACCCTTTTTCCAGTCCAAGATTCTCGCACAACAAATCCAGAAGCTCCTCAGCTAGTTTCTCCAGTTTCAGTGCAAATTCTTTCATCAATTTCCTGCAGTATTTTTCAATTGAACCATTATTTCTCAAACTAATCCCCATCAAACATATTACATAGGTGTATATACATATATATGTATGTATACCTGTATTCATGGGTGAGATCTGGGATTTGAGCCATGTTAGATTCAGGGAGATGGCGCACGAAGAATGTGCTTTCCCAGTCCATATCGGTAACCTCGGCCTGCAGACCTTCAAGTGCCTTGCTTGCTACCAACTCCTTAAACCTCTGCTCCATGCATTTCTTGTAATGCTCTTTTGTTAATCTTTCAACTGTGTCCAAGAAATCATGGGGAATCCCATGGTTCAGCAGCTAAACACACACACAAAACAAGCCCTTTTTTTATCAGCACAACAAAAACGACAGGAACTGAAACAGCCATTAAAGTATTAAAAGCTAAGGTTTTGAAGATACCTGAAAGAATCCCCAATTCTCACAGGCATCCTTGATTTGCTCCAGGGTTGCTGCTCTCTCCTCGCCATTAAGCTTCCCTAGGTTGATCACTGGGAAAGTCGCCATTTCTCTTACAAATCTCTTTTGTTCTTTTTTACTTGAAATTCTCTCCAAGTCTCGCTCTTTTTGCTTTGGGTTGTTGATGCAGAGTCGAAGAAAGTGTGGGGGTATTTATAGTAACAAATTCAACGTAAAAAAAGAAGTGAAATGGGAAAATAATAGTAACATTATGGGAAATTAATTAAATAACAAAAAACTCATTTAAAAGTGGATGGAATGTTGGTCTAAGATCTACGTTTGGCTTTTCTTGTAGTTTATTTGACTAGAAACCCTGTACCAAACCAAGTTTCGTACCACTATCCGACATCCTATCGTAGATCTGTTCTGTTCTGTGTCGAATTTGTTGTTTTGCCCACGTAGGTTTGGCAAGCGTGGGAGCTGCTTTCCTCTTTCACGCAATCTCTCCTCGTACACCTTTGTCAGTCAAATTAACTCGAACTATCTTAGCCGTCTCCCCCACTTTATAGAAAAACTACAAAACAAAAGATGACGAACATTTCAAATCTTGGGCACAAATCCATGTCAAAACGGTGTAGTATGAATTTAAAACAAATGTTTGTTTTTTATATTACGTAGATATTAGGTGTATGGTGTGAAGGTTGAGTGATTGAGGAGGCCATGATTGAAAATGTGTTAGGAATTTATTGAATTCGTTTAATATTATAATGTAAAGAGTTAATTTCTTTAGAATTAAGATCAAATTAAAATAATATATAAATGTTGAGGGTTAAATTTATTATCATGTCAATTTTATTAATTTTAATGTTAGTTTTATGTCTAAAAATTAACAGTTGTCAACAATTTTCAGAGCATGTGATTAAACACTCTCAGTTGGTACATTTTCTTCTACCTTAAGTTGTGGCCCTGTGGGTTCAAAACGCATTATGAACAAATTTTTCTTCTCCCTCCTGAAGGTAGGAATTGTTCAAAAAAGTTTGTAGCTTTCGATAACTCAAATGACTAATTTGTAACTTTTTATAATCGTGTTATCCAACTTAAAAATACCCCATGACTAAGGATTATCTGCATAGTTTATCCTATTATTCTTGTGTTAATGTTGGGATTATCAATTTCAAAAATGGATCCTTATTCCCTACGTAAGTCAACTACTAAATTAAAATTGATAACCACTTCCTCTTTTACAAACAAATTTTCTTTCAAAACTATGAAAAATAATAGTAATCAAACCGTCCCAAAATTGTCTTAACCTTGATATTAAAAATCTAAAAATTAAAGAAAGAAAATTTATTTTTAAATATGCAAAAAAATAATATATTAAAGTATTTTTAAAATATAGGAAGAAAACTAACTGGAGTTGATCCAAGTGGTAAGCAACTTGATATCTCTTAAACATATCTCGAGTTCGAGGCCTTGTGTATGCAAAGAATTCCCGCAGTGAGACTCACCAATCAAATCCAAGTTTACGACGCGAGTCAGTCCAAATTAGTCAGGACAAAACCTTAGGAAACCGAAAGGACAACAACAAAAATATATTAAGAAAATTTATTTAAGATTTAAACTTTAAATAAATCAATTAATCTAATAAAGAAGAACCATTTATGAATATTTATATATGATAAAGAAAATAGATGGAGGGAGAAGAGTGTTGTGAATGGTAATTGGATAAGATAGTTATAGAGAAATTTGGACTCAATTTTAGGAGAAATGATTAGATAGACTCAGTTTATCACGTCATTTATGATTTACTCCATAACATTAACCCATTTCATTATAACTTTCAAGTAACTACTTACTCCTTAGTTACATGTACAAAAAATATGAAGATTTACTTAAGAAAAAATAAGTTAAAAAAATTTATTGAATGAAATCATGAATAACACGGACAACTAGACCTATCTTATATTTTTCAATTTTAGGCGGTATACTTCTCCTTATCTTGTTTCTAATGGTAATACTTATTTTATTTGAATTAACGCATGAAGTACAATATTTATCGAAATAAATCATACTACCTATTGCTAGCCGTCATGTGGTCGTGGTCTTCTTCGGGCAAAAACGAGTGAAAAACTAGACATGTTTTAATGTGTGATGTGATATATAAGGAGACAATAATAGTAAACTTTTAATATGTTAAACGTTTTTTTTAAATATATTAATATTTCCAGAGACATAAATTAACCTAGTTTTCTCGGGTGCAAATAAATAGAGCGTTTGTACACCGTTTGAATAACATTTGTTTATTAAGTTAAATAAATGGGTATGAACAAGATTTTTATGTCCATTTAATAAACTAACGAATACAAACAGATGTGTTTTCAGTTCGTTTATGTTCACGAATAAGCTTGTTTATAAGCACATTCATAAGATGAAAATACTTGTGGATGTATCTAAATATTATTTTTTGTTGTTGATAAGGATGTTATATAAGTTCTTGTTGAAATGTATGTTTTATTTTGTTATTTTTCTTTCATTTATTTATTGTTAATTTAATTAACATTTTTTAACATATAAACGAACATGTTCGCGAAAAATAAACGAACACGTTCGCGAAAAATAAACGAACATGTTCTTGAACATTTAAACAAACGCGTTCGTGAACATTAAACAAACCAACACGAACACTTTCAAAAATAAATGAACATGAACACATTATTAAAAATTTAAACGAACACGAATTGAATATGAACACCTTTAGAAACAAACAAACAAATACAAATATAGTCTTGTTCGTTCAAGCTCAGTTCATTTATACCACTAAGTTTCCCCTCTTCCATGCCTAGGCCACAAGTTCTCTTCATTTTTTTTGCTTGACCGGCGGTGGCACCAGTCTTAATGATGGTTGTCAATTGTCGGTATTCATTATTTCCCTTATTTTTTCATATATTGTTTTTGGCTTTATTTTTCTTGATTTCTTTTAATTTTTAATAAGAATCTATGCTCTTGTAGCACGCTTTTACTTTGCCTTTGAGGTATGTTTTCCTTTGCTTTTGTGGTACATTTCCTCTGTCGTTTGGTACGATTTTCACATACCTTAGTGACCGTCTGGTGCTCGTACAGAAATCCTCGCGGCGCTTGTTTTCAAATTTAGGTTTGCCAATGGTCATAGAAAGTTTGATCCTCTTTGGTGGTTGGTTGTCGATTTAATTAAAATAGAGCAATTTTCCTGATAGTTTGGTTCGCTCACCAATCTCTTTTTCATATCGTAAAGTATCTTGTTCGGATAGAAGCAAAGGATATTCACGAAAGTTTCTGAAATTTTGACAATCGTACCCCAATCTCAAGGGAAGTGTTTATTTTTCTTTTCTTTGCATATTTGAATTTCATATTTTATTTTTGTATGACTTTTTATTATGGACTTAGTCCTCATTTATTGTATATATGATATCTTCTAGTGTTTTTAGTCGTCGTCGCTAAAAAATTATTACTTATTTTTCTTCAGAAACCTACATTTTTTTCTTAGGTTAAGATCTTACCTCAAAACCTAAATAAATATGATTAATATTATCAGTCTGATTATTTATGTTTTTTTTTTATAAATCTTAAATTTAATCCTAATTCTACTTAGAGGAGGGAGTGAGACTCTAGAGTAGGGAAGAAAGTGCTCTTAGTCGGTCTAGAACCTATACCTAAGAAAATATAAAAAGAATAAAATGAGCAGCTTAGCCAACCAGCCAAATATGCTTGCTCTATTTATGCTTTTAAATAAGCGGTTTTAATCGTAATTATATAAATATTTGAACAAATTTCATAAAAAATTATGAAAATGTTTAGAAGAAACTCACCGAAATCCATTCGACTACTTGTATCATTTCAAGAGTCCGTTTTACTATTTTCAAAAAGTATTTTTTTATATTAATAAATTGGTGCAAGCAGTAAACACTTGATATCGCATAAGTATATTTCGAGTTCGAGGTCTTGAGTATGCATAAAATTTCTGCTGAAATACTTATTTACCAAAATTATGTATGCGATACGGATCAGTTTGAATTAGTCATAGCAAAGCCCTAAAAATCTTAGGGCAAAAAAATTCTTGGGTTCAACTACTTCATCTGGGTGTGGGTTCAACTACTTCATCTGGCAAGAAAAAAATAGGAGGCAGCATGGGGTTGTTCGAGATCCATTTTTGCTATTTTTACTCACATTAAACATGTTAGCTTAAAGATAACAAATTGCAATAGGTTTGTTCTTTCTGATACTAGGTTAGCTGTTGAGTGAGGGCCAACTTGTATATTGGTGGGTTATTGTGATGGGGTGGGATGGATAGTTCTGTATTTTTTGTATAGATTAAAATTTTTGGATGAATAAAGTTTTTATTTATTTAAAAAATATTATTGTTAAAGAAATTTAACTTTTTTTTTTACTTTTCCTTCTTTGATCCGATACTTATTGTTGTCATTGATTAACATATTATCTGTAATTATTTAATTTAATAAAATGAGATATTAGGCTCTTTAATTAAGGTTAAATATATGAATCATGATATTATTGTGAATAAAATAAATTGGTTTGAGAATATTACCCTCCTAATAGATGCATATAATACTCAATCTGAATAAGATAATTAATAAATCCGACATCATAACATCTTGGAATATTATGAGCACTAAAAAACTATTTTATGTTTATAAAATATATTTATACTTTTCTTGAAGTTAAAAAAGTTTTTTAGTATCTAAATAAAATTATATTTCATGTAAAAGCTGCTTTATCTCAAAAAGTCTATTAAACATTAATTAATGGTTAATAACATATTGTTTTAGCTTTTGAAACCGACACTCGCCGAAATCTATTACTATATAATATTGAATTTAACTTTATGTTATTGTATTGGGTAGCGGTAAACGATTGATCAAATTATGTAAAAGAATTTTGAAATAATTGAGTTAGTTTTATTTTATTATTTTAATGTAATTTGAATTTTAAATTAAATTGAGTTGAATTAATTTGTTCTATTTAATTAAAAATAAATAATAAAATTTAAAATCTTATTAATAATATGACTAGCTTCAAATAGAGCAGATGTATTTAAGGCCTTTATTTTTTTTTGCTCGACAGAATGCAACCAAGTTCGGGCCTCGTTAAAAACCTCTCTAATACCTAAATAGAGGAAAATAGTACCCAAACAAGGTCAAAAAGGCAACAAAACACAAGCTCCAAAACTACGATACAAATCACGATCAAACCAAAGCTATAGCCAAACCCCAGCCGAAAATAGACCAACCCCCGTTAGAACAAATCCACAACACATACAAGAAACACCGCACAGCCCCCATTAATGTAAGCTCCCAAGCAAACCAACGCTGCCACCAAAGTGAAGCCTCGCGAAAACCATCCAGAATCGCTCATAATTCCATACAGCCAACTCATAGACAAGCATGAAACACATCCGAGCGATTCACACCTTCTCCAGCTAAAGCATCCGTGAACGAATTCACCTCACGATAAACATGATTGAAACAAAACCTTGGCAACATCTCACACAATGAATCAATAGACTCAAACAAGTCCCGAAGTCGCCAAGGTCTTCGTTTAGCGTGTAACACCCAATTAATGGCAACACAGGAATCTGATTCAATAACCATATTGCTATCCATCTAAGGCGAGGCAACCAGCATAGTCAAAGCAAACTCAATCGCCCGCAATTCAGCTACGTTAGAATCCATAATTCCCAACGGACCAGAAAACAACGCAAGGACTCGCCCCGTAGCATCCCGCAAAACGCCACCGAATCGGGAGAGTCCCGGTTTACCTCGTGCAGAGCCATCAACATTAAACTTAAACGCACCAGGCAATGGCGCCATCCATCCAATACCGCTGCAGTGAACACGCTGCCCAACCACACCACGACACTCACTAGGACATCGTCACCACACTACTTCATTCACGTGCAAATCCTCCTTCAAAGAGTTAATCCAATAAAATGATCGAAGCTTAACCAAGAAACACACATCATCCAAAGGCACACGCTTCTTATTAAAGACTAGCTCATTTCTTGCCAACCAAATAGACCATAATAAGGCTGCTAAACTCGAAAACCACCACTGACGGTGTACCCTGGAGAAAGAACACAAACAATTGAAAGCCAAGCTACGCGACAAAACCAAGTCAATCCCCCACCAAAGCAGAAACCGGTACCAAACTGTCCTAATCAAATCACAAGAGTATAGCAAATGATAATCATGCTCATCAACCAAACGAACCAAAGAAAATCCTGAATCTTAGGCGGCACTAGTACTCTCCAAGCGAAACACTCCTCCAATGACGAATCACCCACCCTATCAAGTAACAACAACTTAGTGAGGGAATGCACCGAAAAAGAACCATTCCTATCCGGTGTCCAAACCAGATTATCCTGAACCCCGACTCGAAGAACCGTAGACACCAAAGATTGTCGCAACTCCTCCACCTATTGTACCTCAAAACCCGAAGATCACGTCGAAAAAGCTCATGCCAATGTTCATGATCAATCGAATAATCCACAACATACTTGGACACCCGTGCTAGATACGATAGCAAACAGGTACGGAAAAGTATCCTTCAAAGGTTGCTCAGCACACCAAAAATCTAGCCAAAAGAGCACATTATCCCCACATTCGACCCTCCACAATAAGCTACATTGGCCCATATATGGCGCCACCTCCTCACTCACGAACGTGGCAACTATTTGTTTCCATATTGTTGACATCGTGTTGCGACGGCTCAAATTAAAACACCAGCGCTGATCATTCTCACCATATTTAGCAACAATCAAGGCATGCCATAAGGAAGACGAATCTTTTGCATATCTCCACACCCACTTAGAAAGTAAAGCTATATTACGAGCTCGTAAATCAGCCACACCCAACCCCCCACAACTTCGAGGCTGACAAACTAAACTCCAGCTCACCTGATTCAGTTTACGCTGTAACCCCATACCTCCCCATAAAAATGCTCGAAGAATCTTATCAATAGCAGCAAGGACCCCTTTTGGAACCAAAAATATACCCATGTAATACATAAGCAAGGATGATAAGACCGAGTTAACCAAGGTAACACGAGCTGCAAAAGATAAAAAAAGACTTCTTCCATTATGCCAACTTCAACCGAAATTGGGCGATCACCGGACCCCACATTTCCTTACTTCGCGGGTTGATTCCCAATGGTAAACCTAAATACATAAAAGGTAAGCTGCCTCTCTGACATCCTAACACCGTCGCTGCCTGTTCTATTACCTCATCCGTGACACAAAATGCAAATAAAAAAGACATTTGAAAGTTAATACTCAGGCCTGAGCATACCTGAAAACAATGAAGTACCTTGTGCATAATAATCGCCATATCAACACTCCCTTCAAAGAACAAAATAGTGTCATCAGCAAATTGCAAATGAGGCATATAAAAGCCTTCTGCAACCGACACCCCACGAACAATGCCAGCCTCGCGTACCGTTATTATTAGCTGATGCAAAGCTTTTGCAACAATAACGAAAAATAAAGGAGACAGTGGACATCCTTGGCGAATACCTCTCCCCATGCCAAATTCCTTAGTGGCACAATCGTTAACCAACACAAACAAACGGGCATAACTAACAAACTCCACACCCAACTCCGCCAAGTAGCATTAAACTACATACGAAGTAACATATCATCCAAAAACTCCCATCGAACGCAGTCATATGCTTTCGCAAAATCTAGCTTTCTGCTATCCCGTAACGAATGAATGACTTCATTAGCTAGCAAAATCCCATTCACTATCTGACGACCCTTAACAAAGGCCATTTGTGTATCGCTAATTAAAGTCTCGAACACACTCTGAAGCCTCTGCGCTAAAGTCTTAGCAAGAATCTTGTATGCAGAATTAACCAAGCTAATTGGCCGAAAATCCACAATCACCAAAGGCGAATCACACTTCTGAATAAGAACAAGGAAAGAAGAATTTACGCCTTTGGGTATTTTCCCAGAGACATAGAACGCCTGCATAAATTGAAAGACATCATCCTTAACAAATTCCCAACCTCGCTTATAAAATTCAAGAGTAAAACCATTTGGACCGGGTGCCTTAACGCCATCACAACTCCAAACAGTAGCTCGGATCTCTTCTAAAGTGAATGGAGCAGTCAACCTCGACAATTCTGTCTCATCAACATGTACAAATGTCCCTTGAATCCACCATACCCCCTCACGCACATCCTTAGCAAAATGGAGACTAAACTCATAAAACACCACTCAACGAATCTGCCGTGGATCAGTTACCCACGTATCCTCTACATGCAATCCCACAATCCTGTTACGAATAGCCCGCAGCTTAGCAGTCCGATGGAAGAAAGCCGTATTCATGTCCCCTAACCTTAACCATGTCGCTCTAGATTTTTGACGCCAAAGAGACTCTTTCCACGCAAGTAACTTCTATAATTTTTTGAGCCATATCCGTCGCCCCTCTAATCTTCCCTCTGCAACATCTCCCCATTCCACTTCCTCATCAACACCATCTATGTTACACTGAATCGACTCAATTAATTCATCAACATCTCCAAATTTAGCCTTATTCCAATCGCGCAGAAAAAGTTTCAACTGTTTCAGTTTAACAGCCATATTCTCACAACCAACGCCTAAAGTCGACAAACGCTTCCATTCCTGAGCAATACGGTTAACATTACCTTGGCTATCCATCTAGCAATTTAGAAACCTGAACGGTCTCGGACCCCTATCTGTATCATCACAACACAGCAACAACGGAGTATGATCAGACACGCCACGTGGTAACGCCAACTGTTGTATATGCGAGAACTTCTCCATCCACACGTTAGAGACTAGAAAGCGATCTAACCTGCTACAACGAGTGTTAGGTCCAAACCAGGTAAACCGCTTCCCACAAAGTGGCAAATCCACTAATCCCATGTTATCAATAAACATAGAAAAATCTACCATCCCCACGGACTCAGAGTTACATCCACTACGTTCAGAGTTCCACCGAAGAGAGTTAAAATCACCGGCAAGCCAAGATCCATCAAAGCTACTCATACGAACTGGTAGCTCAACCCAAAGGTTAAGTCGATCATTC
This sequence comes from Hibiscus mutabilis, assembly GCA_019671005.1. Lineage (NCBI taxonomy): Eukaryota > Viridiplantae > Streptophyta > Magnoliopsida > Malvales > Malvaceae > Hibiscus > Hibiscus mutabilis. The sequence continues at coordinate 4,641,923 of CM033728.1, forward strand.
GCCTCACATGGAGTATAAATAGACGCGATACAACAATGTAAATCATCTTGAGTCCACCTCCCTTGTAATAACATAAAATGACGAGTTACCTCAATCCATTTAAGAATAAAGCTCGATTGGTCCCAAATAGCTAAGACACCCCCGATGCCCCAACCGACGGCGAAAAACGGAACTCAAAAGAATTAGAAGGCCAAATACTTTGCACGAAGACAGCCAGGACCTCATCTAATTTAGTTTCTTGTATCAAACCCATATCTATCTTATGCAACCGAAACACCTCGCGAATCTGTCTACGTTTAGCAATACGACCCAAACCACAGACATTCTACGACATAATCCTCATTGGCGAAACCCCCCACCTTTCGCTGTTATAACTCGACCAAGATCACGAACAATCTCCTCCTCTCGTCCTATTGTCTGCACCCCTATTAACTTACTTAGTTGCAGTGTCGCATCGATCTCACCTTGTATAAATTGGTGATATATAGGGATAGTCAAATCACCAACTACATTTGCCTGTGGTACACTCTGGTGCTTCCGTGGTCTTCCCCTATGTCTCGTAGTTCCAACATGAGACTCAACTGGAAGGGAAACATTTATCGCTAGGGGTTGAGCTGTGTGTCCAACCGCATCACTATATTAAACATCAGAATCATGTTGAACAAGAACATCTATCAACGCTGAAATTGAATCCAAATTGGACTCCTCAGTCGCACCATGTGGTTGACAACCAATCATATCCACACCAGTATTCCTCATCAAACCAAACTCTACACCCTCATCCCCTGGTATATTTTCCACACAACCCCCTTCGACGCCCTTAGCTAAATTCTCTTCAGCAGGTAGCACCAAATCCTTGGCTGGGGTAATATCCCAAGAAATGGCCCCTTATTCCACAGTGTGTTGTCCACGATCCTCCACATTACCCTTCTCCACAGACCCATTCTCAACCTCCTCCGCAATTGCAGGTAGGTACTCATTCCCATATTCACCCCCAAAAATCCTTGCACTATCTGGATGAGGGAATTGCACATCATTATCCGAACTCTGATCTGAGGATGTAAATTCACTGTCCACTTGAAAGCTCGGTCGAAATAATGGCTCTACCTCCGTAACTCGGATACAATACGTATTGTCTTATGCCGTAATGGAAACAAACTCGTCGATTTTATGTAGTAGATTTGTCGCAAGAAAAATGTTTGCCCTCTCAAAACATTTAGGCTTGGACGTTTCTCCATCAATGTCAACGAAGCAACCCCATACATTCGCAATCTGATTAAAGGTATCATAACACCACATATGCAAAGGCAACCCATAAACTGCTACCCAACACGACGACTATGAAAACTAGCAAATTCAGCATTACAAGCCTCAGCCCTATTAAACCATTCTTTCAACACACTCACGTCCGTAAGGAATTTCCCCCGCGAACCCACGCCATCAAACAATATCAGCACCACAAGGCCAAATACCCTCATCAATTTAAACCTACTAAATCCCGCCACTTGCATACCCTCAGCCAACGAACTTAAAGAGATATATCGTACACACCAACCGATCACACCATGCTCAAGTACGTTTATCGCATCCACGTCGACGCCACCCTCAATCCTCAACAACGGATCATTCTCATCATGTTATCTCTTATCGGAATACTGGGAACGTCTAACTACCGATCACCCTCTATCTCGTGCCACTCCCTCCTTCGTAACACCCCGTGACCCTTTCCCCAATTCCTCCTGATTCACCCCAGACGATCTCGCAAAAGCAACACGTATTTGTGCCCCCACACAGCCATATTCCATTAAATTTATCTATTGCCCTTCGTGCATATTCCACATTGCACATTCGAACAAAGCCGAATCTACGCCCATCAGCCCCCCTCTTTTGAGGGATAAAAGCATCCAAAACCCTAGCACGTCTATCAAACGCTAGGCGCAAACCTGCCCAATGGATACCGTCTGAAAGATTACCCACAAATAGAGTGATTCCATTTCGTCGACGACCCTGAATAGCCGAGTACACTGTCGGCGCTCGCTCCACTCGTTCCATTGATTCTAATATATACCTATGAAAATATAAATTACGTAAAACAAAAAGGCCTTTATTATTGTGGAAATAAAAATTAAAATTTGGATATACAACTTTTTTAAGAGATTTTTATTGAAATTTACGTAGTATTCCATTTTTTTATTTTTATGTAAATTTGATATTTTAGGTTTTTTTAATTTTAGGATTATTTTTGTAATTTTCAAATGGCAAAATTTTTCATTTCTGAAATTTGCATGGATCGAATGGTATTTACACCAATTTATTACTCAATTTATAAGATTCTAAAAACGCAACTACTTGATTCGAATTTGAAAAATCGAATTACTTGTTCGAGTTAATTCCAAATATCAAATAACATAATTAAATTAACTTCAAATCTGAAAAAATTCTGAAAATCGAATCAAGTTTTATCCGTGTGTTATTGAACATCTATCAATATCGTAACAAGTGCTTATTCAACTAAAAATTAACTAAATATAACGAAAAAAGATTAATTTGAATATTTTTTGTTTTCTCGGTTCCCCATAACTTTGTCCTGATTAATCCGGATCGATCCGCATCGCACACCCTGATTTTGGTGGGTAAGTCTCTCATTGAAGATTTTCTGCATACACAAGGCCTAGAACTCGAGACTTGCTTAAGCGATACCAAATTGCTTATCACTTAGACTAACCGAATATTAAATCACATGCAAATTAGTACTCATTTGTCCCATTAATTTTGTCATTTATTAACTTTTTAAAAGTCAATTTTTTAAAATTTTGACCATGATTATTTTAAATATTTTAAATAATTAAATTTTATAAAATATAAATTTTAAAACTACTTAATTGAATGTTTATAAAATATATATTTTTATAATTTTATTAATAATAAATTTTAAATAATAATAAGTCAAAATTAAAAAAATAACAAAAAAATTAATAAAAAACAAATTCAATAAGGCAAGAGGACTTAACAAAGCCCATCACTTAAGTGAAACAATAATGTGATGGACACAATACAAGACAAGAACAACACGAATATATGCTTTGGAAGTAGTGTAAGTATCAATTTTAAAAATGAATTAGTTACAGACGGACAAGTGTAATTTAACGATAAACCATGGGAGAGGAGAGTTTTCAGGTAAATAATTAGTGAAAACCTCGTACCTATAAGTTAATTAGTATCGGAGTTGGTTCAAAGATCGAAGTTAAAAAAGTTAAGTATTTATTGACTTGTTATATACGTAATAAATTTATCTTTTTAATAAAAAACAATAATAACATAATTTAAAATTTATGAAATACTACATCGCTTTATTTTCTCATGTGCTTTAACTTTAGCACTAGTCCATAACTTTTTTTCTTTTTTATAGTCTAAGCATAAATTAATTTTGTCAAATTAAGTAAGATTATAAATATAATAATGTTCTGTCATCAATTATTTATAACGATATTGTATTCTCAAGGTTTCTAATTCGAAATTCTTGATTAAGCTGAAATAACTTGTACAATTGATTCAAACGCTTGATGATATTCACATTTTTATTTAAGAGAAAAAGGAATGGTGTGAAATTTTTATTATAAATTAGAATATATATATATACATATATATATATATATATGTAGGATATGATCCACTTATACGGAATGTAAAACTCATAGTTTTACACGTATTTTGGATCGTTGGATGGGTGAAATGGATGGCTAAAATTAACTCATTACTTTTTTTCAAGTGATATTCTTCACATAATCCACTGTTAATCTCAGCCATTCATTTCACCTATCCAATAATCTAAAAAACGTATAAAAGTTGAAAACTCTTACATTGAGTAACTAGATCGTATCCTTATAATATATATATTTATTAAATCATTTAACATGATTCATTTTTAAAATAAATGAAACACGTGATGATTTCTTCAAACTATAAATAAAGTTTAAAAAATCTAATAATCAATATCAAATAATAATCTTTATATAGAGAGTTAATTGTATCATGCGTCCCCAAACTATGATCTTTATTCTAAATTAGTCTTCAAACTTTTAAGCATTTTAATTTCATCCTCAAACTATGGCCTTGATTCTAAATTGGTCCCCAAACTTATGAACATTCCAATTTCGTCCTCAAACTATGCCTCTCGTTCTAAACCAGTTTTCAAACTTTTTAAACGCTCTAATTTCATCACTAAATTATCAGTATATGCTATTCATATCTTATGTTAATAAAACTATCATAGAAATTATTAATTGTCATGAAACACTTATATATGTATATTATGCAATAATATGATGTGGTATAAAAGATAATTTGAGGATGAAATTGGAACATTCAAAAAGTTTTGAGACTAATTTAGAATGAGGGTCATAGTTTGAGGATGAAAATGAAACATTCAAAAGTTTTGAGACCAATTTAGAATGTGAGTCGTAGTTTAGGGTAAAATTGAAATACTTAAAAGTTTAAAGATTAATTTAGGATAAGAATCATAGTTTGGGGACGTGTCGTACAATCAACTTTAATATATATTATATGTAATAATTAAACTACAAATATATTTTTTAATATTTATTAATGATCCTTCAATCATTTTACGGTCTTAAAATGATTATATTGGGGGATGCAATGATATTCAAGCAAAATCCCGATTCTAAGACTCCGCTAATTGGTTTCGATAATCAATTACTAATAGAATTCGGCTGCTTTTTTTTATGTACTACTTTATATATTTTATCTATGATTTTATATCAATTTTTTTATTATTTTATTAATTATATATATATATATATATTAATAATATATATGATATAAAATTATTAGTAAAACATATAAAAGTACATAAAAAATAAAAAACGAATTCTATTATCAATTATAATGTTTAGTATTAGGTGAAGTTCATTAAAATATTTAATTGAAACATTCTTAAAAGTTGATAAATCTTTTATATAGTATCCAGTTGTGATCGAAGAACTTTTATTTTAAACTTTTAAATAAGGTTAAAGGGTTAAATTTGCCCTTGTAGTAATATGAAATCAGCAATGTTGCCCTTATTTTTTTCATGTAATTTTGCCCTCAAAGTCATTCAATTGCAGCAATTTTTCTCTTTGACATATTTTGACCGTTAAAGTGCTGACGTGGCAGTCGATGCTGCCGTAGCAATTTTGCCCTCGAAGTCATTCATGTAATTTTGCCCTTGTAGTCATTCAATTGCAACAATTTTGCCATCGGTTATAATAATTATTGAAAATAAAAACTAATACAAAAATTAAAATGTATTAGGAATTATAAAATAATAAAAATATAAATATTAAAAACTAATTATAAAGTATTAAAAATGAACAATTTCATCAAATGATAAAATATAAATATAAAGTTATAAATATAAAAAATCAAAATATTTATAAAAACCATTAAAAAAGTCTTCGATTATTTCTGGTTATGCTAAGCCAACTAATATTTTTTGAACATATTTTCAATGGAATTATCCTTCTATTAGAGTAGTAATAAAACATATCAAATATTAAGGAGCATCAGTTTATATAGAAAACTAAAAGAAAATTTGATAGAATTGTTCAATTTTTTAGTACTTTATAAATACTTTTTAATTTTTATATTTATATTTTTATTATTTTATAATTTCTAATACATTTTAATTTTTATATTAGTTTTTATTTTCTTTAATTTTTTTAAATATCTTTTTATTTTATTTAAGTTTATGGATTTTTTTAAATTGAAGAATATTTTGATTTTTTGTGAGAGTTCTCAGTTTGCTTATTTTTAAAATTACTAGAGACCCAAAGGATATTTACACCAATTTGTTAATCGATTTTTCATATATTCTGTTTGTAAAAGTTTAACTCTAAAAACTAAATTGTTTATCTAATTTTATTCAAAAAAATAAATAAACTGAGGGCAAAATTGCTACGTCAACACCGTTAACAGCCCGTCAGCACTTTAACAGTCAAAGGACAAAATTACTGCAATTGAATGACTTTGAGGGCAAAATTACAAAAAAAAAAAATTAAGGGCAATATTGCTGATTTTGAATTACTACAGGGACAAATTTGACCTTTTAACCTTTAAGTAAAGAAAAAAAATCGTGCAATTTATAAAACAAACATACGTTTAAACTTTAAGCATGCTAAAATGGCAAACTAGTGACTTAGGTTACGTGGAAATCAAATCCAAATTTCAAATGCCAAACATGCATTTACTATTAACAGGTCTATCCGTTGTCTGTAAATGTCAAAAACGACATCTTAATATAGATGTTTAAAAGTATACGTTCAACCCTTAATCATTTTATTTTAGGAATTTTGATGCATTACCTATTTCATTTTTCATCCCTATTTCTTTGGAATTTGGTCAAAAGAAAACACTCACGTGAAAATCATGCGCATGGAGTATGTTAATATCCACGAGTTGGGTAGCAATATGCATGTACTGATTTTTGAAACTACAACTTTATTTTAGATATTTATATTATTTTTTATTAAGTAGTATTACATTTTTAAGGTAAACGTTGGGTTCGAACCCACACAAAATAAGACAATATAAGTATCTTTGACCACTTAATCAATCAGTGGATCTCGAAAATTTTAGATTATTAATTTCATAACAGAATAAAATTTGCGAAACAATAACTCGATTTGATATATCTTTATAATTTGAAGTTGTTAGAATGGAATTTCATTAAAAAATCATAGTAGTTTTTATATTATATTTTAGATTGTATTTTGATCACTTTATAGAAACAATTGACAAATTAGTTCAGATTCATTTCGAAATGAACATGTAACACCCCAAAAATTGGCCTAGTAGATTCTCGATTTTTTATAACTGGAAATTATTTTCTGACAAGCTAAATTCAATTTCCCAAAGTATTAGATCCGATTAAATTTGATTAATTTAGTTCAAATTGGAAGATTTATAAAATTAAGGACCAAATTATAAAGATATTAAGTATTAAGCCATAAGTGTAAGCAATGGAAAATAGGAGATTAAGTGTATAATTGAGTTACAGGATATTTAGTGACTAAATTAAAAGGAAATAAAAGTTGGTGACCATAGTACAAGAGATGGGGAATTCAATGGCTAAGTATGGAGTTGGATCATTTCTAATATGAGTCACTATCCATGTGTCTTCACTTAATTATTTAGAATTAAAAGAAAAAGAAAAAAAAGAAAATTAAAGATATGGTAGGGGATGGGAAAAGAAGAAAAAGAAAGTAAAAACCTCTTCTTTGATGTTGTCCTCCCCAACCGAAATCACCATTGAAGGAGCTTAAGGAGTCTGACCATGGAAGTTTAAAATCCTTTACAACTTAGTTACTATTTCTTCAAATTAATTATATCATTGGTAAGTTCACATCCTTAACTATCCTTTGGTACTCATTTATTAAATTTTGAGCTTAATTATTCATGGATAAAATTTCTATGGTTTAAGTTTAAATACGTTCGAAACAGTAGCTAAGTGGTCTGCAGTATTTCAATTTGTTGTCAACTGGTTTTACTTAGATTGGTAGCTAAAATGTAGCATCAACAGCAGCTGAATCCATGGCCTTGTATCATGTGTGTAGTACTTGATATTAGGTGTAAAATGGTATAATTTTAAGCTCAAAATAGTGTGCACCGGTGCTGCTCTGTTCAGACTGTTATGCTTGGTTAGAGGCTAAAAATTTGGGTACAAAAGCAACAAGTAGCTACTGTAATTTTCTGTTTATATCAGTAGCAAAATGGTAGTCTAAAATGCGACTAATTATGACAGTATGTCCAGATATGTTGAAATTTTGGCAATGGCTTAGGTTATTGATTTAATAAGGATTTATGATTGATATAGGATGAATTCAAAGATCATTGGTAAATTTCTCTATAATTTATGAGTTATGGGAATATTAAAGCCTAATATGTAGAAGAATAGGATCACTCGGCTTTTTCTTAAGTTAAGAATTTTAAGTGTTACGGCTCTTGAATTGATGAATTTATATGATAAATTCGTTTTAGATCAAGATAAAAGCGAGGAATCGAGAGTTCATAAGGAATAAGGAAATCAAGTCGGAATAATAATCTGTGATCAATCCTAGCTTGAAAGTATCGGTGAGTGTAGTATACGTTAAGGGATGATAAGGTGTCATATCGATATATTAATTGATTGCATTTGACTATGATTTCTTGTTATACTTGATGGTATGTTGCATAAAGCTCACTTAGAGCAAGTTTTGGTGGCAAAAACATGTGATGTAAGCTTATTCGTTTGACTTATGCTTTATATGTATTTTGTTATGATTAACATAATGTGAAAGGCTATGAAAGGTAATGGAAAGTTATGATGTATGGTTACTATAATAAGCTAGGTAATATGACGTTTCACTAAGTTAAGGAGATGTTAAATTCAGAGTTTTAAAGCTCACTATGAATTATGATATGTTATTGTTGGAGATATAAGACTCATCTCCTAATAACAAAGTTTAAAATGCTATAACTTGCTTAAACAATGGAAGCCCTTGGACGCTTTGGCATAGTACAATGGTATATTCAGACTACGGTCCAAGGGCTACGGATCAGGGATGACGATACCATATATGTGATATGCTTGAACACTAGTCATTGCTTTGTGCTATGTGTAACACGGACCAATACGGTTAAACAAGGACCAATGCTACCTATGTCCAATGTTATCCAAGGCAAATATTGTTAAAATGCATGAACTCATATATGAACTCAATGAGAACTCTGATAAGACCTCCAATAAAATTTTGATAAGTTATGATAAGTGTAAGACATGAAAGAAAAATGCAAAAGTACATCCTATGCAAGCTTTGAAAACTCTTGAACTCTGATAAAGTTTTCCTAAAGCAAAGCTAATATAAGATATGATTTGGAAGAATAAGATTGGACTATATCATCCTTAACTTATATACATTGAATAACATCATATTCCTTATTTACATTGATTCATATTATCCTTTTATCATTGAAATATTTATATGTCATATGTCTTAAAGGTCACTGCCTCACTAAGCTATGTAAGCTTACTTTGTTTAACTTGCATACATTTTAGGTTATTCGTCTTCATAGCATTCAGATTGTGCCTGAGCAGTTGCAAAGTCACTCCTTTTGAACATTGAGTAATGTATTCTTTTGTCTAACTTCTAGTGGTGGCTTATGAACTATGTATAGTAAAGCTTGCTTAATTATGTTTGTTAAGTTTGTAATATGTCTAATAAGTTTAATCTTAAAGTTGGTATGTTATGTTATGTGGGTTGAGTTTGATGATGCGAGCATATATGATTATTTTGGTTTAATAGGTTTGTTTGAATATGGATTAGGAAAGATCGTGTATAGTAAGCTATGTGACTTGTTTGATATGTGTGAATTATGTGGTGGTTGCAACATTTGGAAATTTCTAGTTTTTTATCACGACTTCTGTTAATGTATTTGTGTGTATATATGATATTTAAGAATAATTTGGTTAATTTTGATGCATAATGCTCTATTTCAAGTTTTTAGGCATAAATGATTGATCCCTTATCAAAAAGGATCTGTTGAGAGGCTCGAACAATCAATCGAATATGCCAAGAGGGGGTGAATTGAATTTTTGCTTTGGTGGATGAAAAGCTAAGCAATAAAAATTGGGACACAATGATTTATAGTGGTTCAACTTCTAAATTAACTCTACCTCCATTACCTTAGCTATCCACACTAAAGATTTTCCATAAATTCACTAATTTGTCTTTTCTTTTTCCAGGCTCAAGGAGATAACCCTTACAACCTTCAAAGCTTATACCTTAAAACTTTGAGAACACTCTCTTACAAGAAAAAATAAATAAGCAAACAAAGGAAATTCCCAAAAGGCAAATATGTTTGCAATTTAAGCACACAACTAAAGCCTAACACTTGAGCAAATATAACAATTAAGCTCAAAAGTGTGTTCTACAAGAAATATGACAAAATTGAGCACTAAAACACTTTCTCTATCATTGAATATTGGCAGTTGGTTTCTTATTGTTTCATGGTTGTTTGAAGAGGTCTTTTAAACCCTCTAATGTCTTCATGACTGTTACTAGCCGTTGAGAGATGATTAGAGCCGTTGGAGACTTTATTTTCAATATTAAATACACTTTTAGAGCAGGGCGTATCGGCACGCGTGCAAGTGTATCGGTACCTGTCTTAAAAAAGAAAGAGTTGTTGGGCAAATTTACACTGGGTATCGGTACACGATACATGCATATCGATATAGACACTTTCGTATTGGTGCAATTTAAGTCGTATCGATAGCCATTTTAGCTATTGGAATTCGTCAAAATTTGGGGACAAAGGGGCGTATGTATACGGACAACCGTACCGGTACAGGCTCTTTTGAGTATTGGTACATTGACAAGTGTATCGGTACACATAACCTATTTTTTACTTTTAGGTTGTTTTGAAAGCATTTAAACAAGTCAAAAACCATTTAAAAATCTTTCAAACATATTTTTCAAGTTAATGGACTTTTGAAATACTTTTGAAAATCTTTGAAAACCAGTTTTCTTTTCAAGTCTTTTGTAAATAAAATATTTTTCTTCTTGAACTTTTGAAAGCAAGTTTTGTAAATAAAAAATATTTTTCTCAAAGTTCTCAAACCTTGCTTCAAGTTCTAAATTAGTTTTGGAAAGCAAATCATTTTTGATTTTCAATTTTAAAATCAATTTCGTATTTTTCAAAAATGAGGCTTTAAACTCTAAAACTAAATCATCGTAGGCATCTTGTAATTCATAAAAGTATATGAAGTTGAAGTACATGAATTATAAGTTACCCTTGAATCTTCTTGGATGGCCATGAGACAAAGGTTGGCTACCTCATCATTGGTGGAGTCCTCTTCATCACTCTATGTAGCCACAAATGTCTTCTTCTTCTGGCTTGATCCATTCTTTTTGAATCGAGGTCAATCATACTTGGTGTGACTGACTTCTTGCATTCAAAGTATATGATAGGATCTCTTCTCTTCATTCTCGATTCATGTCTTGATTCTTTCTTTTCTTTTTTCATGAACCGGGTGAATTTCTTAAAGAGCTTGACCATCTCTTCTTTTTCACTATCCTCTCCACTAGAATCTTCTTGATGAATTGTGAAACATTTGAGAGCAAAATTCAAATCTTCAATGCCTTGCTCTTCTTTCTTCTTCCCCTTTGACATCATCATTTCATGGGTTACAAAAGATCCTATAAGCTCCTCAAGCTTAAGCTCCTTCAAATCCTTTGCTTCAATGATTGCAATCTTCTTGGAATCCTATGAATCAAGAAGTGAGTAAATCAACTTCCTCACAAGCTTGCCCTCCGAAATCACTTCTCCAAAGCCTTTAAGTCCATTTAAAATGGTGGAGAATCGATCGGGCATAGCTTTGATGTTTTTCGTTGGGTCCATCTTAAAGTTCTCGTACTCAAGGTTGAGTATACCAATTTTGGTCTCCTTTACTTCATTGGTTTCTTCATGAGTGACTTCAAGCTTGTCCAAAATCTCCTTGGCACTCGAGTAAGAAGATGTCTTTGCATACTCATCGAGTCCAAGAGCATAAAGCAAGATGTGCATGGCTTTTCATTGAATTGTATATTCTTTTGATCTTTCACATTCTATTTTGCTTTACTTCTTTGATGGATGATGTAACGCCCTGAAATTGGGCCTAGATGTGAACCGGGTTTGGTAGATGGTTCGAAAGAGCCGGTTTTGGCGATTTGAATAGTTTCGGGAAAATAAATTTATAAAATTGATTTTGGGATAAAATAAAATATAGAAAATGTTTTAAATTACTTAATTAACATTTTAAGTAATTTTGTGAAGTTAATTTGAGGTAATTAAATCTGATTTTAAGACATTTTGGTCTAGTGACTAAATTGAAAGTTTTCAAAATTGTTTTGGTGACTAAATAAAAAAAGGATCAAAACTTAGAATCTTTAAGGAGCTATTTGACCAATCTTTTTCAACATGTTTCTCGCTCAATTTAGGCTATTTTAAATGGCTTAATAATTAGATAAATGGGGATTTATTAAAAAGATATTTATTTGCCAAAAACACATTCTTACGTAACTACTTTTCTCCTAACCTTTTGCTCTCAACTTTCTCAGCAACCAAACTAAGATTTCTACTTCAAAATCTCCAGGAATCAATCTCCATTGAATTCTTTTTTTATTTCTAATTGATTTCTTCAAATTCCTTTGCAAAATTTCTTTGGATTTCATCAAAGCTTGGCCAATTAAGGAGAAATCAGCAGTTATAGGTGATTTGTAATATCCCATATTTTTGGTTAGTGACGAAAATAAATATTTTGAAAGTTTGGTGGTTAAATTATAAACTTTAGAAAAGTTCAAGGACTAAATTGTAATTTTCAAAAGTTATGTATTTTAGTCCCGTAAATGAATAGTTCACCCCAAGAATGGCGTTTTCGTGTTACTCGGATTTTTCGACGGAGCTTGTATTTTTGGCTATTAAGCGATAAAGTTTAGAAAAATATTCGGATGATCGGATCGAATCAGAAATTTAAGATATTTTAAAGGATGATAAAGCAAGGTTAAAAATTTCATTTCCATGTCTAAAAATGGTAGGATTTAACATGGGCCATTGGATTTAAAGTAAGTTTCCATATTAAATATGAACCGTTGGAAGAAAAATGGCAAGATGGTAATTTTAGGAAATTCCAAGGGCAAAGTTGGTAATCACTAACTACTTGGATTATTTTTGACCCTTGGATGGGTAGGTTGACATGTGGCAAGATGAGAAATATTGAATTTCAAGGGTAAAAAGGTCATTAGACATTAAAATGAATTTTAAATTCATTTTAATTATATTAGAGACAAATGGTCATTAATTAAAAGAATGGAAAAGTCAAGAAAATTCCCATCTTTTCTTCATTTTCCTCAAGTAGCCGTGAGTTTCCTAAGGTAAGGGAGAAAGTTTTTCTTTTGATTTTTCAAGCCTTTTTTATTATATTTTGGATGAAAGCATGAAACATGAAATTAATCCCTATGAAATTCTTTACCTTTTGGTATCATTTGTTCATGATTTCTTTGCTTGAAACCTTAGTTTTGTGCTTTGGTTGGATGAAGGGGATGTTTATATATGATGTTTTAAGATTAGTTTTTGATGTAGTTGTTGTTGTAGAATTATATCCAAGCTTGTATGATGATTAAAATTACTTGGAAGTAGACAAATCCTAAATTGTTTAAAGTTAGGGTTTTGATAGGAAGTTGATTTTGGATTGATTTTGATATGGAAATAATTATGGAAGCATGGAAATGAGGTTTAGAACTTGAATTCATGCTTGAATCAAGTTGGAAATTTTGTTTAAAGTGACCTTTCAAATTCGGTCTATTGGAAGAAATTAGGGAAAATTATGGAAAAATATCCCTAAGGCTAGAAATCATGTGAGAATAATGTTACAAGGCTTAGAATGTTGTTTGGACCAATTTGGAACTTTTTTAAGTTCTAGGGACCTTTTTGCATATTTTGGGAAAATTAAGGATTAAAGTAGAAATGTTGAAGAGTTGAGGTATTATGCTGAAATTTGATGTTAGAAAGTTAAATTGGTCATATTGGAAGATTTTAAAGTGTTGAGGATTAAATGGCAAATTAAGGAAAATATGGAATTGAAATGGAAATTAGTTAAAAAGCTATGTATTAAGTTTGATATTATTTTTGGAATATTTGTTAATGATTGGATTTAAAGTTTAATGGAAAGGGACCATTTTGAATAATTTCGAAAGTTGAGGTGAATTATAAAATAATTCACTTTATGGTTATTTTTAGGAATTTTTATTCCTAATATATGTCTATGTTAGATTGATACTAATATACGCTTTGAAATGTATGTTCAGTGAACGGTGAATTAGAGATCGTGGTCGTGATCGAGATCGTAATTCGAGCAAGTTTAAAGACAAGGAAAAAGTTCAAGAGTAAAACTTCAAGTTATAGTAAGGTTTACTAGTGAGGCATCAGGTGAGTGCAATTCATACATAACATTATACATGGATGTTTTATACATCACCGGTAGGACTTGCGATGAGTCTACCTGGTTTATATAATGTCATGATGTTTATGTCATTGATCATATATTCGACATATTTTAAATATGTCAAAGATTGAAAAAACAAATGCATTAATCACTAGTTATTGATGATGGTATGCTATGGATGTTATTTCGGGTATGAACTGCCCATGTAATTTAAATTGATATACATTGTCATGGATGGATTAAATATGGAAATTATGCCCAAATAAGTCAATTGAGGGACATGATATAGTTGGCATGCCATAGAATCCAGCAGCACGCTGTATAACCGGGATATCACTATAGTGTACATAGAGTACACTTAGTGTATGGTAAGCACAACCTTATAAATGTGCATGAATTATGGTAAGCATAGCCTTATAAATGTGCGGGAAACACTTCGGTGCATATTTGACTCGTGTATCCAGGGTCCTCATAGGTTTATATTTGGGTTTTTAAATCAGGCTATAAAAACCGGGCTATGAAATCGGTAAATATTTAATAAATAGGTTAAAGAGTTATACACTCTAAAAAAAATTATGGCAAGTATATTGGTACGAAAATGTGCATCCGGCCTGTATCATATTTGTCTTTGATTATCATGACGGTAAGTCATATCTAGTGATTTAAATGCATATAAACAGTTACATTTTGTCAGTTATTGTTATGTTATTTGCATTGAATATTATTGTTGCCTCACTAAGTATATTCTTAGCATGTGATAATTTTCACGAATAGGTAAAACGTAGAAATTAGAGTAAAGAGCAGGCATCCTACCTATCTAGGTTATAAAAACGGTATCAGTAATATCATCTCTTGATGTATTTTGATAATTCTCGATGGCATGTATAAATCGAAGTTAGTCAGCTATATACTAGTTTACATATGGTTTGTATTAACTTATAAACTAGTTTATGTTTATAGCAAAAGATGAGTAGTTAAGTTATATTATATTTAAAATCGGGTAATAACCAAATAGAGATAAATTAAGTAATTGGGTAAATTTTTGTTTTAGGCGGTTATGTTCTATATACTTTATAGATAAGAATTGTTAAGTTGCTACATGAAATCGGATTTTATTCGATAGAATAAAAATTCAGAAAATGATAAAAAAATCTTGTGATACTCTAATTGGTATTTATTATAAAATACTGATTAGGGTGTTACATTTATTGGTATCAGAGCTATAGGTTTAGCCGGTTCTGTACATAAATCGGGTTTATAGATAGTGGGAATTATATACATGACACTAGGATGTCAAGATTACTGATATTTGTATGAATATTATTGGATCCCTAGTAATTAATGTTGTTACTCCTTACTTATAAAGGATGATTGTGACATTAACATATGTCAGATCATCAGGTATCTTGTCAGGCATTTGAGCAAGATATGCCTGCTCAGAGTGGAAGTAATGAGGTGAATCAGAATCCACCTCAGGGACAACAGAATATGGAGCTAGTTGTTCAGGAACAGAGAAATATGCCTATGTAAGATCAAGGCTTGTTTCTTCAAGCCTTGGATGCTATCATAAATCAGCGAGCAGCAGTATCAGTTCCAAATGAGTTAAGGAAAATGAAAGCACCCGAATTTAAATGTGACACTGATGTTGATCCTATGGCTACAGACTATTGGTTAAATGATATTAAGATCATGTTGAGTAGGATTCCTTGTAATGACCAAGGAAAGCTGGAAGGAGCGGTATCTCTTTTGATGGACCAAGCAAGTGTGTGGTGGAATGTAGTCACTGCACGGGTTCCTCCAGAACAAGTTACATGGGAATTCTTTTAGAATGAATTCAAAGAAAAGTATATTGGAGACCTGTTCATTGAGGAAATGAGGCAACAGTTCCTTGATTTGAAGTAGTCGGGCAGAACGGTCTATGAATACGAATGTGAATTCAATCGACTGAGCCGGGTTGCAGAAGAGTTCCTTCCAAATGAAAAATCTATGATCGATAAATTTATAGCTGGGTTGGACTCTCAGTATAATAATGTATTGGTTTCTCGCAATTTTACCACTTTCTAAGAGGCTATGAATCGAGCAAAAGCTATAGAGAAAGTGGATCTTGAGAAAAAAGTAGAAAAGCACGTCCAATAAGGAAAAAGACCAGGAAGTTCTTTTGCTGTGTCTTCATTCAAACACAGTAAAGGTTTTACACAGCAAAGCCAAGCATCATCAGCTTTTTCTGCTAAAAATATATTTTCAGGGGGGAAATTTAAACAAACTCAGGTTGTTATTATGGGTACTCAGGGTTCCAGATTTCATCCTCCTCCAGAATGTGAACATTGTGGAAAGAGGCATTTTGATTGATGCTGGTTTGCTAGTGGAGACTGTTATTATTATAGACAAGCCGGTCATTTCAAAAGGGAGTGCCCAAAGCTTCATTCTGATCGATCAGTTGCAGTGTCCCGAAAAATAAAGAAAATAAAGGTGGAAAACCAGGAGTATCCATAACCATATCTGGTCAGGAAACCAAGGATGCTGCTCGAGTATACAATATCAAGACTGCTCATGATCGCAAGGATTCAGAGATCGTAGCAGGTATGATCGAACTCTTTGGCAGATCTATTCTTGCATTAGTTGATTCGGGTTCTACTAATTCGTATGTTAGTTCTCAAGTAGTATTTGAAAGAAATATACCAGTAGAACCAATTTCAAATGAGGTGGTTGCTATTAATCCCCTAGGACAAAGCACCAAGGTAGTTCGGATATGTAAAAAGTGTCCTATAAGGATTCAAGAAAGAGAGTTTTCAGCCAATCTTATGGAATTGCCTTTCAAAGAGTTTGTAATTATTCTTGGAATAGATTGTCTATCGGCATATGATGCTACGGTTGAATGCCGATTAAAATGGTAGTCTTAAAAGGACCAGATGGTTCGGAAGTAGTATTTGAAGGAGAAAGACAGGTTTATTGGAGCCATGGGATTGTAGCTGTAGCTGCTGGAAAGTTGTTATCATGTGAGTATGAAGCTTATTTAGCTCATGTGATAAATGCTCCAGAGACAAAGATAGATCTGGAAAATATACCCATGATACGAGAATTTTCAGATGTTTTTCCGGATGAATTACCAGGGCTACCCCCTGATTGATAGGTGGAATTTGGTATTGATGTGCTTCCTGGAATCGCACCAATATCAATAGCACCTCACGGAATGGCTCTTACAGAACTCAAAGAGTTGAAGCTCAATTGCAAGAATTATTGAATAAAGGCTTCATTCGACCAAGTATATCACATTGGGAGCTCCAGTCCTATTTGTGAAAAAGAAAGATGAATCAATGAGGTTATGTGTGGATTACCGTCAACTAAATAAAGTGACGGTAAAGAATAAATATCCTTTACCAAGGATTGATGACCTCTTTGATCAACTTAAAGGAGCAACAGTGTTTTGTAAAATTGATCTTCGATCGGGGTATCATCAATTGAAGATCAAGGAAACGGATATATCGAAAACAACTTTCGGAACTCGATATGGGCATTATGAGTTTGTAGTAATGCCTTTTGGACTTACAAATGCACCGACCGCTTTTATGGATCTGATGAATCAGATATTTCAACCATTTTTGGAACAGTTTGTGGTGGTATTCATAGATGATATATTGGTTTATTCAAAAACCAAAGAAGATCATGATACTCGTCTTCAGGTAGTTCTTCAGATCCTTCGAGAGAAGAAGCTATATGCAAAGCTGTCAAAGTGCGAATTCTGACCATCTAAAATAGCTTTTCTTGAACACATAGTTTTTGCAGAAGGAATTTGAGTTGATCCTAAGAGGGTTCAAGCAGTACTCGAATGGAGAATTTCGCAAAGTGTCTCTAAAGTGAGAAGTTTCTTGGGGTTAGCTGGTTATTATCGGCGGTTCGTGAAAGATTTTTCAATAATCGCCGCCCTAATAACTAAGGTACTAAGGAAAGATGTGTCATTTGTTTGGACAGAAAAGTGTCAAGAAAGTTTTGACAAATTAAAGAAGATATTAGCAGAAGCTCCAGTCTTGGCACAACCATAATCTGGGAAGGATTTCACCATATATAGTGATGCATCCCATAATGGTTTGGGATGTGTATTGATGCAAGAAAGTAAGGTGGTAGCGTATGTTTCTCGACAACTCAAAACTCATGAGAGAAATTATCCCACTCATGACCTAGAGTTGGCTGCAGTGGTGTTCGCTTTGAAGATTTGGCGTCACTATTTATATGGTGAAAATGTTACATCTTCACAGATCATAAAAGTTTGAAATATTTGTTGTCTCAAAAGGAGCTTAACTTGAGGCAAAGAAGATGGATATAATTGATCAAGGACTATGACGTAATCATTGATTATTATCCGAGAAAGGCTAATGTGGTAGCAGATGCACTTAGCCAGAAGATATTTTCTGCCTTGAGATCATTGAATGCTCAGTTAAGATTACATGAGAATGGTGCAATAATGACTGAGCTTCAGATCAAGTCTTCTCTGATGGAAAGGATTAAAGAGTTGCAAGCTAGGGATAAAAAATGCTTGGAAAAGAAGAAGCAAGTGGAACAAGGTGAATCTAAAGACTTTGAAGTAAAATCAAATGGATGCTTATACTACATGGGATGTGTGTACTGATAAGTGTTCAAAAGTACTATTTTTCTTACCCTTTTTACTCATATTATTGTTTGACTTAGGCTCATATTAGTTGCATAGTTAGCCATTCATGCATTAATCCATGTTTCCTTCCATCGTTGAGCTTGATTACATAACTTGGTAGTTTTTGTGGAAAAGATGCTGCTTTGGTGTGCTTTGTGTGTGTATGTGCAGGATCACTTGCCAAAGCAATGCCGAGCTAGTTGCCAAGGCAATGCATGAAGGAGACACCGAGCTAGTTACCAGGGCAATGCATGAAGGAGACGCCGAGCCAGTTGCCATGGCAATTGTCGACAAAGAGAAAATGCAATAGGGATGTCGAAATTAATGACTTTACAAGCCCAAGATGACATGGAGCAAGGCCCAAGCCCAAAGGAATTTGATTGCCATGCAGAGATTAAAGAAGAATTAAATTCCAAGAAGATAGGAGAAGTTCTAATAGGAATAAAATTATAATAAAGAATTATATTCTTTAAAGATAATTTAATTCAAACTCAAACTCCTCCTCAAAAAAGGACTTTGGCCTAGCCCTATAAATAGCAAGGAGATTTCGACTACTTGGGGAGAGCAGGAGGGCAAAATTCGACAAGTCCAAGAAAGAGAGAGCATTGGGGAAATTTCGACAAGTCCAAGGGAGAAAGCAAGGGATTTTCGACAAGCTTCATCTTTTCTTCCTTGTTCGATTGGGTTCATGCTAGGGATTGTTTATCTTGTGTTTCTTTGGAACCTAGCCATGAACTAAATTTACTTGGCTATGGTTATTGTGTTTTGTGGTTGTGAGAAACTATTGGTTTTTGTTTAGGTAATAAGAGTTTGCACTTTTCTATTTCAAGGTTTATTCATTCTTGGTTCTTATTCTTGTTTGCGAGTGAATTGGGAGAGGATCTCGTGATTTTATCCATTTATCTAATATTGGGAGAGTTAGATTCAAGAAACGAATGAATATGATCTTTATTCAATCCAATGATGGTGAAGATTAATCCGGCTTAGGAATAAGTTAAGGATTTCAACGGCTAAGAGGAGCGCAAGATTGGTTGTTGTTCACCCTTGATTCACGCAGGGATGTATTATCAAGGCATGCACAAGTAGCTAGAGTTTCGACTTAGGGATAAGAAGAAACCATTGAAGAACGCTCCGCCGAACCTTGAAGTTGCTGCCCAGACGCCCAAGTAGTTGCCCAACTAGTTGCCCAGGCAACCATCGATTAGTTGCCAAGGCAACCCCGTTGTGCAAGTTGCCACGGCAACTGAGTTGCCCGTGCACTCTTTTACCAAGACGATCCAATCGGCTATCACACCTCAACTCACAATAACCTGGCATATCTCTCACATTTGAATTCATCTTTTCTTTTACTTTTTTTGCTTTCTAAGATTAGTTATTAGTTAAACCTCTATAATCCTTTATTTGTGTTTTTACTTTTTACAGTGCCAGAGACTAGATTCTTGAAGTAGCACCAATCCCTGTGGAGACGATATCTTTTATACTATAACTTGCGACGTGTATACTTGCACATATGTGTAGCACTTATTACACGCAACAAGTTTTTGGCGCCGTTGCCGGGGATTGGCAATAGCGACTCTGTTTTTACTTTCTTGCACTTTCTTTTTATTTTTCTTGTTTAAAATTCAAAGGGCTAACAAATTTTGGTTTTGTATTGGTATATGACCAGGGCGAGACCGACTTCACCAGAATATCCCTTTGATCCAGAAATCGAACGAACCTTACAAAGACTTAGACGAAGGATAAGAGAAGCAATGGCAAATCAAGACGGCAATATGAATCAAGATGTTTGAGCAGGAGGAGGAGTGATTCTTGCACGAAACAGAACTATTCGAGACTATCTTGAAGAAGATCTTGATGGACTTAACCCGGAGTTGTCGCACCTGAAATTGAAGCCGACCACTTTGAGTTGAAACCGGTAATGTTTAATATGATCAACACAATAGGTCAATTTGGCGGCTCAAAGAATGAAGATGCACGACAACATCTGAAATCTTTCCTCGAGATTTGCAACTCATTCAAGATACACGGAGTCACCCCGATGTCCTACAATTAAGATTATTCCCTATTCTTTGAGGATAGGGAAAGCATGGTTGAATAGCATTCTTGCGGATCCATAGCATCTTGGACTAATCTTTGTCGTGATTTCCTTGCTAGATTTAATCCTACAAATTTGACTGATAAGCTTCATAACGACATTACTTCTTTTCGGCAG
The DNA here is from genome assembly GCA_019671005.1 of Hibiscus mutabilis. NCBI lineage: Eukaryota > Viridiplantae > Streptophyta > Magnoliopsida > Malvales > Malvaceae > Hibiscus > Hibiscus mutabilis. Next base: position 4,662,794 of record CM033728.1, read on the forward strand.
GCAGATGATGAATCCATGTACGAGGCTTGGGAGCAATATAGAGAACTTCTACACAAATGCCCTTTACACGGATTCCCGGTGTGGACTCAAGTAACAATGTTTTACAACGCCGTGAATACACCAACAAGGATGATGCTAGATGCCTCGGCAAATGGCATACTCCTAGATAAGTCGCCGGAAGAAGCAATGCAAATCTTAAACAGGGTGGCCAAGAATGATTATCAATTCCCATCCACTAGAAGAGGATGAGTTAGACGCCAAGCCACAATACATGAACTAGGATCATCAGATTCAATTTCGGCACAATTGGCCTCTTTAACCAAGATGGTCCAGAACATGCAAAAACCAAACAACACACATGAAGTCAAGGTAATGGATTCTTTTTGTGAGTTATGTGGTGATAACCATAATTCTTCTGAATGTATGCAGAATCCGGAATCCAGCTTCTGCGTGGGGAATTACAATCGGAGCAACAACATGATGTCCAATACATACAATCCAGCTTGGAAGAAGCACCCGAATTTTTCATGGAGTAATCCCAACAATGCTCTAAACCAGAACAATCAGAATGCACAAGCATCGGGATTCCAGCAGAATATGCCACGGCAATAGATGCCGCAGCAACAACCGACAACATCTAGTTCTTTGGAAAATTCTCTAAATGCTTTTATGATAAAAACTGAATCTTATATGGCTGAGAATAGTAATTTCATAAAAAGAACTGATGCTTTTATTAACAGGACCGAGATGAGATTGCAAAACCAATAGGCGGCAATCAAATCATTGGAAAATCAAGTCGGACAGTTTGCTCAAAATCTGAATACTAGACCACAAGGAGGTTTACCTAGCGATACTGAAGTCACGAGAGGAACTGGCCATGAGCAATGTAAGGCGATCACCACTAGAAGTGGCCAACAACTTAGAGAGGTTCAAACCCGCTCGTCAAACAAAACTCCACAAAAAGATCAAGACGAACCTAGCGGCAAAGCCTCAGATGCTGAACCAGGAATTGCCGCAGCAACAGGCAATAAACATGCCTCGGCAACCGACGATAAAGATGCCTCGGCAACTTGCGATAAGCATGCCTCGGCAACCCCATTTAATAATGCCTCGGTAACTCCAGATGTCCCGACAATGCCGTCAATTAGGTTTCAAACCAATGAAAGGATCGAAGATATCCGACTTCCACCACCATTCCCACAAAGGTTGAAGCGACAAAAGCAAGAATACCAATTCAAGAAGTTTCTTGATATCCTAAAGCAAGTCCACATCAACTTGCCATTGGTGGAAGAATTGAACAAATGCCAAACTATGCCAAGTTCCTTAAAGACATTGTGTCCAAAAGAACAAGGCTAGGAGAGTTTGAAACAGTTGCCGCGACAGAGGGATGCATGGCAATGTTGCACAATCGTATGCCACCTAAGTTGAAGGATCCCGGAAGTTTCACAATACCATGTTCCATTGGAAATCACTATATCGGGAAAGCATTATGCGACCTTGGGGCTAGCATAAACTTGATGCCTAAATCGGGTTTCCAGAAACTAGGAATCGGGAAGGCAAGACCTACAACAGTCATGCTGCAGCTAGCTGACAGATCCTATGTGCATCCAGAGGGAAAAATCGAAGACATATTGGTAAAAGTCGATAAATTTATTTTTCCCGCTGACTTTATTGTTCTAGATTGTGAAGCAGATGAGCATGCACCCATCATTCTCGGGAGACCATTCCTAGCAACAGGGAGAACCTTGATTGATGTTGAAAAGGGAGAACTCACAATGAGGGTGAATGACCAGCAAGTTAAACTAAATGTGTTCCAAACACTAAGGCATGCCGATGATCCAGAAGAATGCCAACTACTTCATGCCGCGGCAGAGTTTAACTTCGATGAGGAATTTAGTTGCCTCGGCAACTATATTGCCGATCAAGAGGAACCTGAGGAGTATGAAGAACCGGTCGATGATGAACAACCAGAAGAGGCAAATTGGCTCGTCAACCGACCAGGTACATACTTTGAACCACTGGATTACTCAGGTAAGGAAGGTAAACTCGAAAAACCCTCTATCGAACAACCACCGATTCTTGAGTAGAAACAATTGCTAGAGCAACTAAAATATGTATACTTAGGGACCGATAATACATTGCCTATAATTATTTCTTCTAAGTTACAGCCTGAGCAGGAAAAGAAGCTGATTGAGATGTTGAAGCTACACAAAAAGGCAATAGGGTGGACAATTGCCGACTTGAAGGGAATTAGCCTGGCGGTGTGCATGCACAAGATCTTGTTGGAAGATGATCACAAACCTTCAATTGAGGCCCAGAGGAGACTGAATCATGCCATGAAAGTGGTTGTAATGAAAGAAATCATCAAGTGGCTTGACGCCGGCATTATATACCCTATCTCCGATAATGCATTGGTAAGTCCGGTACAATGTGTACCGAAAAAGGGAGGTATAACAGTGGTAAGCAATGAAAATAATGAACTTATCCCAACCAGGACTGTGACCGGTTGGAGGGTTTGTATGGACTATCGAAAGCTAAATAAAGCCACTAGCAAAGATCACTTCCCATTACCCTTTATTGATCAAATGCTTGACCGTCTTGCAGGTAAACCCTTTTATTGTTTTCTTGATTGTTATTCAAGTTATAATCAGATTGCCATAGCACCAGAAGATCAAGAAAAGACAACCTTCACATGCCCATACGGTACTTATGCCTTCCGAAGGATGCCGTTCGGATTGTGTAACGCCCCGGCAACCTTCCAAAGATGCATGATGGCACTCTTTTCAGACATGGTCGAAGACTTCCTTGAGATCTTCATGGATGATTTTTCTGTTTTTGGTAATGACTTCGACAGCTGTCTCGGCAATCTAGAGAGGGTGTTAGCAAGATGCGAAGAAACGGATTTAGTCCTCAATTGGGAGAAATGCCATTTTATGGTAAATGAAGGAATAGTGCTCGGCCACAAGATTTCATCCAAGGGAATTGAATTAGACAAAGCCAAGGTGGACGTGATCGAGAGATTACCCCACCAAATTCGGTTAAAGGAATTCGAAGTTTTCTCGGACATGCAGGTTTTTACAGGAGGTTCATTCATAATTTTTCTAAAATCACTAAACCCTTGTGTAATCTGCTTGAACAGGATAAAGTCTTCGATTTTGATGATTCTTGCACTCAAGCATTCGAAACCCTAAAGAAAAAGCTTGCCTCGGCACCCATTGTCGTTCCACCAGATTGGACGCTACCTTTTGAGCTCATGTGTGATGCAAGTGATTTCGCGGTAGGAGCAGTCCTAGGCCAACACACAGGTAAGACCTTCCATGTGATATACTATGCTAGTAAAACTCTTAATGGTGCTCAAGTGAATTACACAACAACGGAGAAAGAGTTACTAGCTGTTGTTTTCTCATTTGACAAGTTCCGATCCTATTTAATTGGTACAAAGGTAATTGTTCATACGGACCATTCGACAATCAAATACTTATTTGCTAAAAAGGATGCTAAACCTCGTTTGATTCATTGGATATTACTTTTACAAGAATTTGATATTGAAATTAAGGACAGGAAAGGAACAGAAAATCAAGTGGCCGATCACTTATCACGTTTGGAACGCAATAAGGAGGAGGACGCGAATCTTGAGATGTGTGATGCATTCCCGGATGAACAAATTTTAGTTGCCTCGGCAACCCTCGACGCCTCGGCAACCCTCGACGCCTCGGCAAACCTTGATGCCTCGACAACCATGGATGCACATGCCTCGACAACTCTCGACGCCACAGCAGTCTTTGATGCGCACGCCGCGGCAATTCTGGGAGCAGTCACTACGGCAGTACATGCCTCGGCAATACCCTGGTACGCGGATTTAGTTAACTTCCTTGTTTGTGGTATTTTTCCTTATGGCATTACTCACCAAGGGAAGAAGTGGTTCCGCCATGATGCTAAGCATTACTTTTGGGACGAGCCTCTTTTGTTTAAACAATGTGCAGATCAGGTTATACGCCGATGTGTCCCTGAAGAAGAGCAACAGAATGTACTCCGGCAATGCCATTCTTCACCCTATGGAGGACATTTTGGAGGAACTCGTACCGCGGCCAAAGTCTTGCAATCATGTTTGTATTGGCCAACATTGTACAAAGATGCCCAAGACTTTTACAAGCAATGTGATCGTTGCCAAAGGACGAGCAATATCTCGAGACGACATGAGATGCCACTCCAGAACATCATCGAGGTGGAACTGTTCGATGTATGGGGATCGATTTTATGGGACCTTTCCCATCTTCATTCGCAACCTCTACATCTTACTCGTCGTCGACTATGTGTCTAAATGGGTAGAGGCAGCTGCAGTTCCCAACGACGATTCCAAGACCGTGCAACGATTCTCGCAGAAAAACATATTTACGGTTTGGGATGCCGAGAGCAATTATCGTGACGGGGGCAAGCATTTTGACAATGGACTAATTGCCAAGATGTTGCAACGCTCGGCATATCACACAAGATCGCCACGGCATATCACCCACAAACCAACGGGCAGCGAAATTTCCAACCGGGAGTTGAAGGGAATACTCGAGAAAGTTGTAAATCCCTCAAGGAAGGATTGGTCATTAAGACTAGATGACGACTTTGGGCATATCGCTGCATTCAAAACACCCTTAGGTATGTCCCCCTTCCGACTTGTCTATGGTAAAACATGTCATCTACCGGTGGAAATCGAGCACAAGGCGTACTGGGCAATCAAGACTGTGAATATGGATTGGAAAAGTGCCGGACAAAAGCGCTTGATGGATCTCAATGAGATAGAAGAATTTCGTGCACTCGCCTATAACAATGCACGAATCTACAAGGAGAAAACAAAGCGATGGCACGACAAGAAACTATTGCCACGGCAATTCACGCCAGGGCAACTAGTTCTCCTATTTAATTCTCGGCTAAAACTTTTCCCGGGAAAGCTGAAATCAAGATGGTTGGGACCATTTGAAGTCGTCAAACCATTCTCCCATGGCGCCGTGATAATCAAGTCCATCTCTGACAACCATGAATTCAAAGTTAATGGACAAAGATTGAAGCACTACAATGGTGCCCATGTGGAACGTAACAAGGAAGTGGTCAATTTAGGAGATGCATGAGCATGCTCTCCCTTTTTATATTTTTATTTTTATTTTTATTTTTATTTATTTTTATTTTTATTTTTTTCGACTATTTCAATATTTTTTTCCGATTTTTTTTATTATTTTATTATTTTTTTCCGATTATTAGTAGTTTTAGGATAGATTTTTTTTTATTCAAGTTTAAGAATCCTATTACACATTTTTATTTATTTCCTCTATTAATTTATATTTGATTTTAATTCTTATTTGATTTGTCTTTGAATTGTAGGAAAAGAAATTCAAGATAAAGAAGGAATTCTAAACCAAGTAGGAAAACATCTTCAACAAGGAAACTAAGGGGCTGAATCTAAAGCTTATATAAAGCCTCCAATTCATCCTAACCAAAACCCCATTGTCGACAACTCCTACAAAACCCCAACCCCTTTTTCGTTTTTTTTTCAATCCCACCCACCTATCTTTTCGATAAAACCCATCACCCTTAACCTATTCCTACTTTCTATCTTGCAACTTTTGAGTTTCTTTTCTTTTATTTTCTTTGTTTTTACTTACAACCAAGATCATCCATGGCATCCAAGATTAAACTTTTAGTTCATCCAAGTTCCTCCAAAGAACCAAGATACAAGAAGTTTGCTACACCGGTGGTTCAAGAAAGATTTCAATCCAAGTTTGAAAGCCGGAAGATTCATGAAGAACAAGGTTTTGAATACTCCAACTCTCATCAAGATTTCAGCCTTGAACCATTCATCTTCAAGAGGATTGCACATCAAAAGTGGCAAATCTTTTGCCATCAACCAAAACCGGGTAATATCTCATGGGTAAGAGAATTCTATGCTCACTCACCTAACCCGGATAATCCTTATGTTTTTGTTCGTGACAAGGCCATACTTATAAGTCCTGAAAGCATCAACACCTTTTACGGACTTTACATTGAGAAGGATGAGCATCAAGCCTTCGTTAACCAAATCAATCCCAAGCAACTCGACAAGGTGCTTCAAGAACTCACTCAACCGGGAACTCATTGGAACGACGGTAAATACAAGGGCACGGTAAATCGCCTTCGGCTTAAACCAGAGGCAAAACTATGGAATAAGTTTGTTAAAACTTCTTTAATGCCCTCCACACACAATACTACCGTTGATATACCACGTCTTTTGCTCATACATTCTATTTTGCATAATCGCATCATTAAAATTGGAAAAATTATTTGTGATGAGATTTTTGTATGCAGCTCAAAAGATAAGGGTTATCTTTTCTTCCCTTGCTTAATTTCTAATCTTTGCAAGGAGATGCATGTCCCGAGTGAGTCCACCGATGAAAAGGCCCTACCCAAGTCTGGTTGGAATCAAGCACTAATCCAGAAGCTAATGGGAGAGGCACCGGGAGATTCTTCAAGGCCTCCAATTGCCACGGCAACTCCTGCCGCCGCGGCAATCCCTAATGCCCAAGCAGCTAACGCCAGGGCAACTCGGCCATTAATCCCGGGACACTTTGAAGCACTTTTGCACCCATTGGCGAGCGGCCTAAGGCAAATTGAAGATCGGCAACTAATGTTCATGCGGTACATGAAGGAGCACAACAATGCCATCACCCAAGTAATCCTAGAAAAGTACCCGGACAATCGCGTGCCATTCCCAATCTTTCCCGCCGAGATCCTTGCCCCGGCAACCAAGGAAGCTGACGCCACGGCAACCAACCTTGAAGATGCCACGGCTACCAAAGCTAAAGACATCCCGGCAACCACTGCAAAAGCCAAAGGTAAAGCACCTATGCCCGAATCAACTTCTACGGAATCATTCTCTGATTTTTCAGATTCGGACGAGTCCTCCATTGAACCAATAAAGACCGCACCAATTAAATCCTCCAAGCGAAAAGCCATTGATATTGATGAAGAGGACGATGAGGACAACCCCGTACGAGGATCGATTCCACCACCGGCAACAAGAAAACAACCATCGCGTTCAAGCAAGAGAATCAAGACACCGACAAGAAGGAAACTAATCATCCACGATGACGAACTCTCGGAGTAAGTCCTCGTATGCATTTTTATTTTTATTTTTCGCATGCATTGAGGATAATGCCTCACTCGAGTTTGGGGGGTAGTTACTATGTTTAATTACATTCATCTTAAGTATTACATTTAGGATACATAAATTGCTTGCCATGCCCTTAATTGGATCAAGAATTGCTTAGATTTGATGAATATTCGATGATTACTTTGCCAATGCACTTAATTGATAGAATTTTTATTCTAGGATAACCATGGAAAAACTTAGAATTTTACTATGATGCTAAATTTGATGAAACATTGTTGTGGTTTGATTGATTTAAGGAGTTCTAGTAAACTTAGGTTGATAATTAACAAATTGGGGGATTAGAATAAAAATTGGATGAATGCTAGAGGTGCCCGAAATTGGCTCTAGCATATGCTAAAAAATTGATCACTAGAGGTGCCCGAAACTGGCTCTAGGATGTGTTAAAAAAAATTTAACTAGAGGTGCCCGAAACCGGCTCTAGTCGATTAAATTAACTTAAGAAAACTAAAAACAAAACACTAGAGGTGCCCGACAGTGGCTCTAGTTAAAACATGTTAAAAAGAACCCAATGAAGTAATTTGAAAACCTCTTGTTTGCATAGAATCCGAAAAATCAACTTGCACACAACTCCGCACACACTCACAAGCATTATAGTTTGATTCCAAGTAACTCCTCGGTTTTCCGAAAAATAAAAAGCCAATCATACTTTGTGCCCCGGTTCAGAGAATTGAAATCAAGTTCAAAGCTAAGTTTGTGAAAATTGAAGTCTTGGCAGGTAATTATGAGTTTGCATTGCTTGAGGACAAGCAATACTTCGAGTTTGGGGGTGTGATAAGTGTTCAAAAGTACTATTTTCTTACCCTTTTTACTCATATTATTGTTAGACTTAGGCTCATATTAGTTGCATAGTTAGCCATTCATGCATTAATCCATGTTTCCTTCCATCGTTGAGCTTGATTACATAACTTGGTAGTTTTTGTGGAAAAGATGCTGCTTTGGTGTGCTTTGTGTGTGTATGTGCAGGATCACTTGCCAAAGCAATGCCGAGCTAGTTGCCAAGGCAATGCATGAAGGAGACGCCGAGCTAGTTACCAGGGCAATGCATGAAGGAGACGCCGAGCCAGTTGCCATGGCAATTGTCGACAAAGAGAAAATGCAATAGGGATGTCGAAATTAATGACTTTACAAGCCCAAGATGACATGGAGCAAGGCCCAAGCCCAAAGGAATTTGATTGCCATGCAGAGATTAAAGAAGAATTAAATTCCAAGAAGATAGGAGAAGTTCTAATAGGAATAAAATTATAATAAAGAATTATATTCTTTAAAGATAATTTAATTCCAACTCAAACTCCTCCTCAAAGAAGGACTTTGGCCTAGCCCTATAAATAGCAAGGAGATTTCGACTACTTGGGGAGAGCAGGAGGGCAAAATTTGACAAGTCCAAGAAAGAGAGAGCATTAGGGAAATTTCGACAAGTCCAAGGGAGAAAGCAAGGGATTTTCGACAAGCTTCATTTTTTCTTCCTTGTTCGATTGGGTTCATGCTAGGGATTGTTTATCTTGTGTTTCTTTGGAACCTAGCCATGAACTAAATTTACTTGGCTATGGTTATTGTGTTTTGTGGTTGTGAGAAACTATTGGTTTTTGTTTAGGTAATAAGAGTTTGCACTTTTCTATTTCAAGGTTTATTCATTCTTGGTTCTTATTCTTGTTTGCGAGTGAATTGGGAGAGGATCTCGTGATTTTATCCATTTATCTAATATCGGGAGAGTTAGATTCAAGAAACGAATGAATATGATCTTTATTCAATCCAATGATGGTGAAGATTAATCCGGCTTAGGAATAAGTTAAGGATTTCAATGGCTAAGAGGAACGCAAGATTGGTTGTTGTTCACCCTTGATTATCGCAGGGATGTATTATCAAGGCATGCACAAGTAGCTAGAGTTTCGACTTAGGGATAAGAAGAAACCATTGAAGAACGCTCCGCCGAACCTTGAAGTTGCTGCCCAGACGCCCAAGTAGTTGCCCAACTAGTTGCCCAGGCAACCATCGATTAGTTGCCAAGGCAACCCCGTTGTGCAAGTTGCCACGGCAACTGAGTTGCCCGTGCACTCTTTTACCAAGACGATCCAATCGGCTATCACACCTCAACTCACAATAACCTGGCCTATCTCTCTCATTTGAATTCATCTTTTCTTTTACTTTATTTGCTTTCTAAGATTAGTTATTAGTTAAACCTCTATAATCCTTTATTTGTGTTTTTACTTTTTACAGTGCAAGAGACTAGATTCTTGAAGTAGCACCAATCCCTGTGGAGACGATATCTTTTATACTATAACTTGCAACGTGTATACTTGCACATTTGCGTAGCACTTATTACACGCAACATGTACATTTCTGAAGATGAGGATCTATAAAGGGAAATACTTTCGGAAGCACATTTCAGTCCTTTAACTATGCATTCGGGAGTCAACAAAATGTATCAAGATGTAAAGAGTCATTTTTGGTGGCCTAGCATGAAACGAGCTATCTTTGAGTTTGTGGCTAAATGCTTAACTTGTCAACAAGTTAAGGCAGAACATCAAGTTCCATCGGGATTGCTCCAACCAATCTCAATTCCACAGTGGAAATGGAAAAAAGTTACAATAGATTTTGTAACAGGTTTGCCTTCGACACCGAGTAGGAAAGATTCAATTTGGGTGATTGATGTGTGTTCAAAAGTACTATTTTTCTTACCCTTTTTACTCATATTATTGTTAGACTTAGGCTCATATTAGTTGCATAATTAGCTATTCATGCATTAATCCATGTTTCCTTTCATCGTTGAGCTTGATTACATAACTTGGTAGTTTTTGTGGAAAAGATGCTGCTTTGGTGTGCTTTGTGTGTGTATGTGCAGGATCACTTGCCAATGCAATGCCGAGCTAGTTGCCAGGGTAATGCATGAAGGAGACGCCGAGCTAGTTGCCAGGGCAATGCATGAAGGAGACGCCGAGTCAGTTGCCATGGCAATTGTCGACAAGAGTAAAGGTGATATGGTAGTCGAAATTGATGACTAGACAAGCCCAAGATGACGTGGAGCAAAGCCCAAATCCAAAGGAATTTGATTGCCATGCAGAGATTAAAGAAGAATTAAATTCCAAGAAGATAAGAGAAGTTCTAGTAGGAATACAATTATAATAAAGAATTATATTCTTTAAAGATAATTTAATTCCAACTTAAACTCCTACTCAAAGAAGGACTTTGGCCTAGCCCTATAAATAGCAAGGAGATTTCGACAATCCAAGGGAGAGAGCAATAGGGAAATTTTGACAAGTCCAAGGAGGGCAAGAGGGGAGGATTTTCGACAACTCCAAAGGGCAAGAAGGAAGAGATTTCGACAAGATAGCAATGAGGGAGAGAGTTCGATTTCTTCTTCTTCTTCTTTGCTTCCATTAGATTCATGGTTTGGGGATTATTCTTTGTATATCTTTTGAACCCAACCATGAACTAACTTGATTGGTTGGGGTTATTGTGTTTTGTTGTTGTGAGAAACAATTGGATTTTGTTTAGGTAATAAGAGTTTGCACTTTTCTATTCAAGGTTTACTCATTCTTGGCTTTTATTCTTGTTTGTGAGTGAATTGGGAGAGGATCTCGTAACTTCATCTATTTATCTAATATCGGGAGAGTTAGATTCAAGAAACGAATGAGTATGGTCTTTATTCAATCTATTGATGGTGAAGATTAATCCGGCTTAGGAATAAGTTAAGGATTTCAACGGCTAAGAGGAGCGCAAGATTGGTTGTTGTTCACCCTTGATTCACGCAGGGATGTATTATCAAGGCATGCACAAGTAGCTAGAGTTTCGACTTAGGGATAAAAAGAAACCATTGAAGAACGCTCTGCCGAACCTTGAAGTTGCTGCCCAGACGCCCAACTAGTTGCCCAGGCAACCATCGATTAGTTGCCAAGGCAACCCCATTGTGCAAGTTGCCACGGCAACTGAGTTGCCCGTGCACTCTTTTACCAAAACGATCCAATCGGCTATCACACCTCAACTCACGATAACCTGGCCTATTTACTCTACTTTAATTTCATCTATTCTTTTAGTTTATTGCTTTTACTTTACTCGTTAAAATCAACTCCTACTATCAATTATGTTTTACTTTTACAGTGCGATAACTAAAGCAAAGTGGCCCAAACCAATCCCTGTGGAGATGATACTCGATACTCGTATCACTTTATTACTTGCGACGTGTATACTTGAACAATTGCGTAACACTTATTACACGCAACAAGTTTTTGGCGCCGTTGCCGGGGATTGGCAATAGCGACTTTGTTTTTATTTTCTTGCACTTTCTTTTTATTTTTCTTGTTTAAAATTCAAAGGGCTAACAAACTTTGGTTTTGCATTGGTATATGACCAGGGCGAGACCGACTTCACCAGAATATCCCTTTGATCCAGAAATTGAACGAACCTTACAAAGACTTAGACGAAGGATAAGAGAAGCAATGGCAAATCAAGACGGCAATATGAATCAAGATGTTCGAGCAGGAGGAGGAGTGATTCTTGCACGAAACAGAACTATTCGAGACTATCTTGAAGAAGATCTTGATGGACTTAACCTAGGAGTTGTCGCACCTGAATTTGAAGCCGACCACTTTGAGTTGAAACCGGTAATGTTTAATATAATCAACACAATAGGTCAATTTGGCGGCTCAGCAACTGAAGACGCATGGCAACATCTAAAATCTTTCCTCGAGATTTGCAACTCGTTCAAGATACACGGAGTCACCCCCGATGTCCTACGATTGAGATTATTCCCCTATTCACTGAGGGATAGGGCGAAAGCATGGTTGAATAGCATTCCTTCCGGATCCATAGCATCTTGGACTGATCTTTGTCGTGATTTCCTTGCTAGATTTAATCCTACAAATTTGACTGATAAGCTTTGTAATGACATTACTACTTTTCGGCAGGCAGATGATGAATCCATGTACGAGGCTTGGGAGCGATATAGAGAACTTCTACACAAATGCCCTTTACACGGATTCCCGGTGTGGACTCAAGTAACAATGTTTTACAACGCCGTGAATACACCAACAAGGATGATGCTAGATGCCTCGGCAAACGACATACTCCTAGATAAGTCGCCGGAAGAAGCAATGCAAATTTTAAACAGGCTGGCCAAGAATGATTATCAATTCCCATCTACTAGAAGAGGAGGAGTTAGACGCCAATCCACAATACATGAACTAGGATCATCGATTCAATTTCGCACAATTGGCCGCTTTAACCAAGATGGTCCGAACATGCAAAAACCAAACAACACACATGAAGTCAAGGTAATGGATTCTTTTTTTGAGTTATGTGGTGATAACCATAATTCTTCTGAATGTATGCAGAATCCGAAATCCAGCTTCTATGTGGGGAATTACAATCGAAACAACAATGTGATGTCCAATACATACAATCCAGCTTGGAATAAGCACCCAAATTTTTCATGGAGTAATCCCAACAATGCTCTAAACCAGAACAATCAGAATGCACAAGCATCGGGATTCAGTGAGAATATGCCACGGCAAGAAGATCTGCAAAGCAACAACCGACAACATCTAGTTCTTTGGAAAATTCTCTAAATGCTTTTATGATGAAAACTGAATCTTATATGGCTGAGAATAGTAATTTCATAAAAAGTACTGATGCTTTTATTAACAGGACCGAGATGAGATTGCAAAACCAAGAGGCGGCAATCAAATCATTGGAAAATCAAGTCGGACAGTTTGCTCAAAATCTGAATACGAGACCACAAGGAGGTTTACCTAGCGATACTGAAGTCGCAAGAGGAACTCGCCATGACCAATGTAAGGCGATCACCACTAGAAGTGGCCAACAACTTAGAGAGGTTCAAACCCGCTCGTCAAACAAAAATCCACAAAAAGAGCAGGTCGAACCTAGCGTCAAAGCCTCAGATGCTGAACCAGGAATTGCCGCGGTAACCGGCAATAAGCATGCCTCGGCAACCGACGATAAAGACGCCTCGGCAACTTGCGATAAGCATGCCTCAGCAACCCCAGTTGATAATGCCTCGACAACTCCAGATGTCCTGGCAATGCCGTCAATTAGGTTTCAAACCAATGAAGGGATCGAAGATATCCGACTTCCACCACCATTCCCACAAAGGTTGAAGCGACAAAAGCAAGAATACCAATTCCAGAAGTTTCTTGATATCCTAAAGCAAGTCCACATCAACTTGCCATTGGTGGAAGCAATTGAACAAATGCCAAACTATGCCAAGTTTCTTAAAGACATTGTGTCCAAAAGAACAAGGCTAGGAGAGTTTGAAACAGTTGCCGCGACAGAGGGATGCATGGCAATGTTGCACAATCGTATGCCACCCAAGTTGAAGGATCCCGGAAGTTTCACAATACACTGTTCCATTAGAAATCACTATCTCGGGAAAGCATTATGCGACCTTGGGGCTAGCATAAACTTGATGCCTAATTCGGTTTTCCAGAAACTAGGAATCGGGAAGGCAAGACCTACAACAGTCATGCTGCAGCTAGCCGACATATCCTATGTGCATCCATAGGGAAAAATCGAGGACATACTGGTAAAAGTTGATAAATTTATTTTTCCCGCTGACTTTATTGTTTTGGATTGTGAAGCAGATGAGCATGCACCCATCATTCTCGGGAGACCATTCCTAGCAACAGGGAGAACCTTGATTGATGTTGAAAAGGGAGAACTCACAATGAGGGTGAATGACCAGCAAGTTAAACTAAATGTGTTCCAAACACTAAGGCATGCCGATGATCCAGAAGAATGCCAACTTCTTAATGCCACGGCAGAGTTTAACTTCGATGAGGAATTTAGTTGCCTCGGCAACTACATTGCCGACCAAGAGGAACATGAGGAGTATGAAGAACCGGTCGATGAGGAACAACCAGAAGAGGCAAATTGGCTAGCCAATCGACCAGGTACATACTTTGAACCACTGGACTACTCAGGTAAGGAAGGTAAGCTCGAAAAACCCTCTATTGAACAACCACCAATTCTTGAGTTGAAACAATTGCTAGAGCAACTAAAATATGTATACTTAGGGAACGATAATACATTGCCTATAATTATTTCTTCTAAGTTACAGCCTGAGCAGGAAAAGAAGCTGATCAAGATGTTGAAGCTACACAAAAAGGCAATAGGGTGGACAATTGCCGACTTGAAGGGAATTAGCCCGGTGGTGTGCATGCACAAGTTCTTGTTGGAAGATGATCACAAACCTTCAATTGAGGCCCAGAGGAGGCTGAATCATGCCATGAAAGGGGTTATAATGAAAGAAATCATCAAGTGGCTTGACGCCGGCATTATATACCCTATCTCCTATAGTACGTGGGTAAGTCCGGTACAATGTGTACCGAAAAAGTGAGGTATAACTGTGGTAAGCAATGGAAATAATGAACTTATCCCAACCAGGACTGTGACCGGTTGGAGGGTTTGTATGGACTATCGAAAGCTAAACAAAGCTACTAGGAAAGATCACTTCCCATTACCCTTTATTGATCAAATGCTTGACCGTCTTGCAGGTAAACCCTTTTATTGTTTTCTTGATGGTTATTCAAGTTACAATCAGATTGCCATAACACCAGAAGATCAAGAAAAGACAACCTTCACATGCCCATACGGTACTTATGCCTTCCGAAGGATGTCGTTCGGATTGTGTAACGCCCCGGCAACCTTCCAAAGATGCATGATGGCACTCTTTTCAGACATGGTCGAAGACTTCCTTGAGATCTTCATGGATGATTTTTTGGTTTATGGTAATGACTTCGACGGCTGTCTCGGCAATTTAGAGAGGGTGTTAGCAAGATGCGAAGAAACGGATTTAGTCCTCAATTGGGAGAAATGCCATTTTATGGTAGATGAAGGAATAGTGCTCAGCCACAAGATTTCATCCAAGGGAATTGAAGTAGACAAAGCCAAGGTGGACGTGATCGAGAGATTACCCCCACCAAAGGAGGACGCGGATCTAGAGATATGCGATGCATTCCCGGATGAACAACTTTTAGTTGCCTCGGCAACCATGGATGCGCACGCCTCGGAAACCCTCGAGGCCTCGGCAACCCTCGACGCCTCGGCAACCATGGATGCACACGCCTCGGCAACTCTCGACGCCGCAGCAGTCTTTGATGCGCACGCCACGGCAATTTTAGGAGCATTCGCCACGGCAACACATGCATCGGCAATACCCTGGTACGCGGATTTAGTTAACTTCCTTGTTTGTGTTATTTTTCCTTATGGCATTACTCACCAAGGGAAGAAGCGGTTCCGCCATGATGCTAAGCATTACTTTTGGGACGAGCCTCTTTTGTTTAAACAATATGCAGATCAGGTTATACGCCGATGTGTCCCTGAAGAAGAGCAACAGAATGTACTCCGGCAATGCCATTCTTCACCCTATGGAGGACATTTTGGAGTAACTCGTACCGCGGCCAAAGTTTTGCAATCGGGTTTGTATTGGCCAACATTGTACAAAGATGCCCAAGACTTTTACAAGCAATGTGATCGTTGCCAGAGGACGGGCAATATCTCTAGACGACATGAGATGCCGCTCCAGAACATCATCGAGGTGGAACTGTTCGATGTATGGGGGATCGATTTTATGGGACCTTTCCCATCTTCATTCAGCAACCTCTACATTCTACTTGTCGTCGACTACGTGTCTAAATGGGTTGAGGCAGCTGCAGTTCCCAACAACGATTCCAAGACCGTGCGAAGATTCTTGCAGAAAAACATATTTACACGGTTTGGGATGCCGAGAGCAATTATCAGCGACGAAGGCAAGCATTTTGACAATAGACTAATTGCCAAGATGTTGCAACGCTTCGGCATATCACACAAGATCGCCACGGCATATCACCCACAAACCAACGGGCAAGCAGAAATTTCCAACCGGGAGTTGAAGGGAATACTCGAGAAAGTTGTAAATCCCTCAAGGAAGGATTGGTCATTAAGACTAGATGACGCACTTTGGGCATATCGTACTGCATTCAAAACACCCTTAGGTATGTCCCCCTTCCGACTTGTCTATGGCAAGACATGCCATCTACCGGTGGAAATCGAGCACAAGGCGTACTGGGCAATCAAGACCATGAATATGGATTGGGAAAGTGCCGGACAAAAGCGTTTGATGGATCTCAACGAGATAGAAGAATTCCGTGCACTCACCTATAACAATGCACGAATTTACAAGGAGAAAACAAAGCGATGGCATGACAAGAAACTATTGCCACGGCAATTCACGCCAGGGCAACTAGTTCTCCTATTCAATTCTCGGCTAAAAATTTTCCCGGGAAAGCTGAAATCAAGATGGTCGGGACCATTCGAAGTCATTAAACCATTCTCCCATGGTGCCGTGATAATCAAGTCCATCTCTGACAACCATGAATTCAAAGTTAATGGACAAAGATTGAAGCACTACAATGGTGCCCATGTGGAACGTAACAAGGAAGTGGTCAACTTAGGAGATGCATGAGCATGCTCTTCCTTTTGATATTTTTATTTTTTTTATTTTTATTTTTTCGATTAATTAGTTATTATTATATTTTTGTTGATTTTTTTATTTTCTTTATTTTTTTCCTTTTCGATTATTAGTAGTTTTTAGGATAGATTTTTTTATTATTTAAGTTTAAGAATCCTATTACACATCTTTATTTATTTTCTCTATTAGTTTATATTTAATTTTAATCTTTATTTGATTTGTCTTTGAATTGTAGGAAAAGAAGTTCAAGATAAAGAAGGAATTCTAAACCAAGTAGGAAAACATCTTCAACAAGGAAACTAATGGGCTGAATCTAAGGCTTATATAAAGCCTCCAATTCATCCTAACCAAAACCCCTTGTCGACAACTTCTACCAAACCCTAAACCCTTTTTCGTTTTCCCCTAATCCCACCCACATATCTTTTCTATAAAACCCATCACCCTTAACCTATTCCTACTTTCTATCTTGCAACTTTTTAGTTTCTTTTCTTTGTTTTTACTCACAACCAAGATCATCCATGGCATCCAAGATTAAACTTTTAGTTCATCCAAGTTCCTCCAAAGAACCAAGATACAAGAAGTTTGCTACACCGGTGGTTCAAGAAAGATTTAGATCCAAGTTTGAAAGCCGGAAAATTCATGAAGAACAAGGCTTTGAATACTCCAACTCTCATCAAGATTTCGGCCTTGAACCATTCATCTTCAAGAGGATTGCACATCAAAAGTGGCAAATCTTTTGCCATCAACCGGAACCGGGTAACATCTCATGGGTAAGAGAATTCTATGTTCACTCACCTAACCTGGATAATCCTTATGTTTTTGTTCGTGACAAGGCCATACTTATAAGTCCCGAAAGCATCAACACCTTTTACGGACTTTACATTGAGAAGGACGAGCATCAAGCCTTCGTTGACCAAATCAATCCCAAGCAACTCGACAAGGTGCTTCAAGAACTCACTCAATCGGGAACTCATTGGAATGACGGTAAATACAAGGGAACGGTAAATCGCCTTCGGCTTAAACCCGAGGCAAAACTATGGAATAAGTTTGTTAAAACTTCTTTAATGCCCACCACACACAATACTACCGTTGATATACCACGTCTTTTGCTCATACATTCTATTTTGCATAATCGCATCATTAACATTGAAAAAATTATTTGTGATGAGATTTTTGTATGCAATTCAAAAAATAAGGGTTCTCTTTTCTTCCCTTGCTTAATTTCTAATCTTTGCAAGGAGATGCATGTCCCGAGTGAGTCCACCGATGAAAAGGCCCTACCCAAGTCTGGTTGGAATCAAACACTAATCCGAAAGCTAATGGGAGAGGCACCGGGAGATTCTTCAAGGCCTCCAATTGCCACGGCAACTCCTGCCGCCGCGGCAATCTCTAATGCCCAAGCACCTAACGCTAGGGCAACTTGGCCACCAACCCCGGGACACTTTGAAGCACATTTGCACCCATTGGCAAGCCACCTAAGGCAAATTGAAGACCGACAACTAATGTTCAAGCGGTACATGAAGGAGCACAACAATGCCATCACCCAAGTCATCCTAGAGAAGTGCCCGGACAATCACGTGCCGTTCCCAATCTTCCCCGCCGAGATCCTTGCCCCGACAACCAATGAAGCAGACGCCACGGCAACCTCAACATATGATGCCACGGCAACCTACTTCGTGCATGCACAAGCTGACGCCACGGCAATCAACCTTGAAGATGCCACGGCAACCAAAGCTAAAGACATCCCGGCAACCACTGCAAAAGCCAAAGGTAAAGCACCTATGCCAGAATCAACTCCTACGGAATCATTTTCTAATTTTTTAGATTCGGACGAGTCCTCTATTGAACCAACAAAGACCGCACCAATTGAATCATCCAAGCGAAAAGCCATTGACATTGATGAAAAGGACGATGAGGACAACCCTGTACGAGGATCGATTCCACCACCGGCAACAAGAAAACAACCATCGCGTTCAAGCAAGAGAATCAAGACACCGCCTAGAAGGAAACTAATCATCTACGATGATGAACTCTCGGAGTAAGTCCTCGTATGCATTTTTATTTTTATTTTTATCGTTATTTTATGCATGCATTGAGGACAATGCCTCACTCGAGTTTGGGGGGATTGTTATTAGTTGTTACCATGTTTAGTTATATTCATTTAGAATACATAAATTGCTTGCCATGCCTTTAATTGGAACAAGAATTGCTTAGATTTGATGAATATCCGATGATGACTTTGCTAATGCACTTAATTGATAGAATTTTTATTCTAGGATAACCATGGAAAAACTTAGAATTTTACTATGATGCTAAATTTGATGAAACACTGTTGTGGTTTGATTGATTTAAGGAATTCTAGTAAACTTAGGTTGATAATTAACAAATTGGGGGATTAGAATAAAAATTGGATGAATGTTAGAGGTGCCCGAAATTGGCTCTAGCATGTGCAAAAAAATTGATCACTAGAGGTGCCCGAAACTGGCTCTGGTATGTGTTAAAAATTGATCGCTAGAGGTGCCCGAAACCGGCTCTAGTCGAATAAATTAACTTAATAAAACTAAAAACAAAACACTAGAGGTGCCCAACACTGGCTCTAGTTAAAACATGTTAAAAAGAACCCAATGAAGTAATTTGAAAACCTCTTGTTTGCATAGAACCCGAAAAATCAACTTGCACACAACTCCGCACACACTCACAAGCATTATAGTTTGATTCCGAGTAACTCCTAAGTTTTCCGAAAAATAAAAAGCCAATCATACTTTGTGCCACGGTTCAGAGAATTGAAATCAAGTTCAAAGCTAAGTTTGTGAAAATTGAAGTCTTGGCATGTAATTATGAGTTTGCATTGCTTGAGGACAAGCAATAGTTCGAGTTTGGGGGTGTGATAAGTGTTCAAAAGTACTATTTTTCTTACCCTTTTTACTCATATTATTGTTAGACTTAGGCTCATATTAGTTGCATAATTAGCTATTCATGCATTAATCCATGTTTCCTTCCATCGTTGAGCTTGATTATATAACTTGGTAGTTTTTGTGGAAAAGATGCTGCTTTGGTGTGCTTTGTGTGTGTATGTGCAGGATCACTTGCCAAAGCAATGCCGAGCTAGTTGCCAGGGCAATGCATGAAGGAGACGCCAAGCTAGTTGCCAGGGCAATGCATGAAGGAGACGCCGAGTCAGTTGCCATGGCAATTGTCGACAAGAGTAAATGTGATATGGTAGTCGAAATTTATGACTAGACAAGCCCAAGATGACGTGGAGCAAAGCCCAAACCCAAAGGAATTTGATTGCCATGTAGAGATTAAAGAAGAATTAAATTCCAAGAAGATAGGAGAAGTTCTAGTAGGAATACAATTATAATAAAGAATTACATTCTTTAAAGATAATTTAATTCCAACTTAAACTCCTCCTCAAAGAAGGACTTTGACCTAGCCCTATAAATAGCAAGGAGATTTCGACAATCCAATGGAGAGAGCAATAGGGAAATTTCGACAAGTCCAAGGAGGACAAGAGGGGAGGATTTTCGACAACTCCAAAGGGCAAGAAGGAAGAGATTTCGACAAGATAGCAAGGAGGGGGAGAGTTTGATTTCTTCTTCTTCTTTGCTTCCATTAGATTCATGGTTTGGGGATTATTCTTTGTATATCTTTTGAACCCAACCATGAACTAACTTGATTGGTTGGGGTTATTGTGTTTTGTTGTTGTGAGAAACAATTGGATTTTGTTTAGGTAATAAGAGTTTGCACTTTTCTATTCAAGGTTTACTCATTCTTGGCTTTTATTCTTGTTTGTGAGTGAATTGGGAGATGATCTCGTAACTTCATCTATTTATCTAATATCGGGAGAGTTAGATTCAAGAAATGAATGAGTATGGTCTTTATTCAATCTATTGATGGTGAAGATTAATCCGGCTTAGGAATAAGTTAAGGATTTCAACGGCTAAGAGGAGCGCAAGATTGGTTGTTGTTCACCCTTGATTCACGCAGGGATGTATTATCAAGGCATGCACAAGTAGATAGAGTTTCAACTTATGGATAAGAAGAAACCATTGAAGAACGCTCTGCCGAACCTTGAAGTTGATGCCCAGACGCCCAACTAGTTGCCCAACTAGTTGCCCAGGCAACCATCGATTAGTTGCCAAGGCAACCCCGTTGTGCAAGTTGCCACGGCAACTGAGTTGCCCGTGCACTCTTTTACCAAAACGATCCAATCGGCTATCACACCTCAACTCATGATAACCTAGCCTATTTACTCTACTTTAATTTCATCTATTCTTTTAGTTTATTGCTTTTACTTTACTCGTTAAAATCAACTCCTACTATCAATTGTGTTTTACTTTTACAGTGCGATAACTAAAGCAAAGTGGCCCAAACCAATCCCTGTGGAGACGATACTCGATACTCGTATCACTTTATTACTTGCGACGTGTATACTTGCACAATTGCGTAGCACTTATTACACGCAACAGTGATTGTAGACCGATTGACGAAGACGGCACATTTCATACCAGTTCGAACAAATCACTCCTTGAACAAGTTGGCAGAGTTATATATTAAGGAAATTGTTAGATTGCATGGAGTTCTATGTCCATCATTTTTCATAGAGATCCAAGATTCACTTCAAGGTCTTGGAGTGCGTTACATGAAGCATTGTGAACTCGACTACACTTCAGCACTGCTTTCTATCCCCAAATAGGTGGACAATCGGAAAGAACTATCCAGATACTTTAATATATGCTCAGAGCATGCATAATTAATTTTGTAGGTTCATGGGAAAAATATCTTCCATTAGCTGAGTTTGCCTACAACAACAGTTATCAATCAAGTATAAAGATGGCACTTTATGAAGTATTATATGGAAGAAAATACCGAACACCGTTGAATTGGTTCGAGCTGGAGGATCGAAAGATCATCGGACAAGATCTCATTCAAGAGAAGGAGAATAAGGTGAAAATAATTCAAGATAATCTCAAGGCTGCTTCTGACAAACAAAAGTCATATTCAGATCTTCAAAGAAATGACATTGAGTTCGAAGTTGGAGATAAAGTATTTTTAAAAGTTTCACCTTGGAAAAAGATTTTACGCTTTGGACGAAAATGAAAGCTTAGTCCGAGGTATATTGGCCCTTATGAAATCTTAAAGAGGATTGGTCCAGTGGCGTATCAATTAGCTTTACCACCAGAGTTAAGTAAGGTTCATGATGTATTTCATGTATCCATGCTTCGGAGATATCGATCAGATCCTTCACATGTTATTACACCAGAAGAAATTAAGATTCAATCAAATTTTACATATGATGAAGAACCTGTGAAAATTTTAGCTCGAGGAGAAAAAAAATTACGGAACAAGAAGATTCCTTTAGTTAAAGTTCTGTGGAGAAATCACAAGGTAAAGGAAGCAACTTGGGAGACAGAAAAAACAATGAAAAAGTAGTATCCGTACCTTTTTGAACCAAGTAAGTAAGGAAAATTCGAGGACGAATTTTCTTAAGGGGAGGAGAATTGTAATATCCCATATTTTTTGTTAGTGACCAAAATGAAAATTTTAAAAGTTTGGTGGTCAAAGTATAAATTTTGGAAAAGTTTGGGGACTAAATTGTAATTTTCAAAAGTTATGAAAAGTATAAACTTGGGAAAAGTTCGGAGCTTGTATTTTTGGCTATTAAGCAATAAAGTTTAGAAAAATATTCGGATGATCGGATTGAATCGAAAATTTAAGATATTTTAAAGGATGATAAAGCAAGGTTAAAATTGTCATTTCCATGTCTTAACATGGTAGGATTTAACATGGACCATTGGATTTAAAGTAAGTTTCCATGTTACATATGAATCGTTGGATGAAAAATGGCAAGATGGTAGTTTTGGGAAATTTCAAGGGCAAAGATGGTAATCACTAACTACTTGGATTATTTTTGACCCTTGGATGGGTAGGTTGACATGTGGCAAGATGAGAAACATTGAATTTCAAGGGTAAAAAGGTCATTAGACATTAAAATGAATTTTAAATTCATTTTAATTATATTAAAGACAAATGGTCATTAATTAAAAGAATGGAAAAGTCAAGAAAATTCCCATCTTTTCTTCATTTTCCTCAAGTAGCCGTGAGTTTCCTAAGGTAAGGGAGAAAGTTTTTTCTTTTGATTTTTCAAGCCTTTTTATTAGATTTTGGATGAAAGCATGAAATTAATCCCCATGAAATTCTCTATATTTTGGTATCATTTGTTCATGCTTTCTTTGCTTGAAACCTTAGTTTTGTGCTTTGGTTGGATGAAGGGGATGCTTATATATGATGTTTTAAGATTAGTTTTTGATGTAGTTGTTGTTGTATAATTATATCCAAGCTTGTATGATGATTAAAATTACTTAGAAGTAGATAAATCCTAAATTGTTTAAAGTTAGGGTTTTGATAGGAAGTTGATTTTGGATTGATTTTGATATAGAAATAATTATGGAAGCTTGGAAATGAGGTTTAGAACTTGAATTCATGCTTGAATCAAGTTGGAAATTTTGTTTAAAGTGACCTTTCAAATTCGGTCTATTAGAAGAAATTAGGGAAAATTATGGAAAAATTTCCCTAAGGCTAGAAATCATGTGAGAATGATGTTACAAGGCTTAGAATGTTGTTTGGACCAATTTGGAACTTTGTTATGTTCTAGGGACCTTTTTGCATATTTTGGGAAAAATTAAGGATTAAAGTAGAAATGTTGAAAAGTTGAGGTATTATGCTGAAATTTGATGTTAGAAGGTTAAATTGGTCATATTGGAAGATTTTAAAGTGTTGAGGATCAAATGGCAAATTAAGGAAAATATGGAATTGAAATGGAAATTAGTTAAAAGCTATGTATTAAGTTTGATAGTATTTTTGGAATATTTGTTAATGATTGAATTTAAAGTTTAATGGAAAAGGGACCATTTTGAATAATTTAGAAAGTTGAGGTGAATTATAAAATAATTCATTTTATGGTTATTTTTAGGAATTTTTATTCATAATATATGTCTATGTTAGATTGATACTAATATACGCTTTGAAATGTATGTTCGGTGAACGGCGAATATTTGATTTGTGTATCCAGGGTTCTCATAGGTTTATATTTGGGCTGTTAAATCGGGCTATAAAAATCGGGCTATAAATCGGTAAATATTTAATAAATGGGTTAAAGAGTTATGCACTCTAAAAAAATTTTATGGCAAGTATATTGGTAAGAAAATTTGCATCCGGGCTATATCATATTTGTCTTTGATTATCATGACGGTAAGTCATATCTAGTGATTTAAATGCATGGAAACAATTACATATTGTTAGTTATTGTTATGTTATTTGCATTGAATATTATTGTTGCCTCACTAAGTATATTCTTAGCGTGTGATGATTTTCACACGTAGGTAAAACGCAGAAATTGGAGTAAGGAGCAGGCATCCTACCTATCTGGTTATAAAAACGGTATCAGTAATATCATCTCTTGATGGATTTTGATAATTCTAGATGGCATGTATAAATCGAAGTTAGTCAGCTATATACTAGTTTACATATGGTTTGCATTAACTTATAAACTAGTTTATGTTTATAGCAAAAGATGAGTAGTTAAGTTATATTATATTTAAAATCGGGTAATAACCAAATAGAGATAAAATAAGTAATTGGGTAAACTTTTGTTTTAGGCAGTTGTGTTATATATACGTTATAGATAAGAATTGTTAAGTTACTACATGAAATTGGATTTTATTCGATAGAATAAAAATTCTGAAAATGATCAAAAAAATATTGTGATACTCTAATTCGTATTTATTATAAACTGATTAGGGTGTTACATGATTTTCGTTTCTCTCCTCTAATTAAAGGTTCTTTAATGAAATTCCCAAGTTCTTGATCCATTGTTGTTGATTTATATTATGTAATTATGATTTAAACAATGATTTGATTGTTAAATTGAGTTTTCTTGGAAAATTGTTGGAAATTGAATTGGATCTGTTTTGGTGATGGATTTAATTTATTTATATCTGTTAGGATATTTGTTTTGATATAATAATTGAAAAATAGTTTTGGAAAAAATTGAAAAGATTTAAAAATGTTTTTAAGTACAAAAAACTTGAAAATAAGTTTGAGAAGTTTTTGGAAATATTTTAAACGTTTTAAAGTAGCCAAACTAAAGTTTTCAATCTGCACGTACTGATACGGTATACCCTGTATCGATACAAATAAGGGTTTGAGCTACAGTAATTTTACAGTAGCAAAAAATAGTATCGATACGGCCCTAGGCGTACCGATACGTGGTGGATCGTATCGATACGCTTGTACGAGTACCGATCCAGTTTTCAACCACCCCAACGGCTATTTGAATTTTTGGTCATACCGATACAGACCCTGGCATTCTAATACAGCATACTGAAACGGGCCAAGGTGTACCGATACGCACAGCCAGAATGAGCATAACGACTAGTTCCCGTACCGATACACTTACCCGCGTACTGATAAGGAAAGCTGCTGAACTGCATTTATTGCAGGAAATTTAGTCTCCAACGGCTCCATTTCAATCCCAACGATCTCCAATGACTAGGAACTCAATTGGGAGTATAAAAAGGACATTCAAGATTCAGCAACAACTAATGATCTTATTGTCAACAACATTATGATGCAAAAATTATCTTAGAGCTTAAATTTCACATTCTTTGTATAGACAACACTTGTGAGCTTAATTGTCAATGTATGCTCAAGTGTTTTAGGATTTGGGTAAGAGCTTTATAGTGCAAACACATACCTTTAGAGAGGGATTTCAGGTTGCTAACAATTCTCTTGTTTAAGAGTGTTCCCAAAGCTCGGTTTGTGAGCTTTGGATGCTAAACTTGGTGAGTGAGTCTAGGATTGTAAGGGTTGCCTCCTAAGCCTACAAAAGGGGAAGGATTCTTAGTGAATTGGTTGAAATCCTTAGTGGGGAGCTAAAGTCATGGATGTAGAGCTTGTTAGAAGCTTGAACCACTATAAATCCTTGTACAAATTTTCTATCTTTTTCTTCCCACCACCATCACCCAAAAATCGACTTCTCCACCACTTGGTAAGCAATTCGGTTGAAGGATAACGAGCCCAACAATTGGTATCAGAGCAAGGATCAATCGAGAGGGATTAACATCTTATTGAGGTGATCTGACAAGCTCGATCAATAAACAAGTCAATCAATGTTCATGGCGTTATTCATCGACAAACTGCCCTTCTTCAACGGTGATCACTATGCTTGTTGGAAGCACAAAATGATGTTCTTCATGAAAAGCAAAGACCACGTCTTTGGGACATAGTTGAAGATGGACCGTTCGTTCTAAATCGAAGCAAGGCATAATAGAGTGCGTAAGATCACAAGAAGATAGAGCTCAATTGCAAGGCTTTGCACATTCTATTTTGTGTATTGAGGCCGGATGAGTATGCCAAAGTATCTTTTTGTGAGATTGCCAAGGAGTTATGGGACAAACTTGAAGCAATCCATGAAAGGGCAAACGAGGTGAAGGAGAAAAAGATTGGTTTACTCAACCTCGAATACGAAAACTTCAAGATGGACCCATATAAAGACATCAAGAGCATGTTTGATCGGTTCTCTACAATCGTCAATCAACTCAAAAGTATTAGAGAGAAGATTTCGAAAGAAAAACTCATTCAGAAGTTGATTTACCCACTTCTCGAATCATGGGAGAGCAAGAAGACGACCATCATTGAAGCTAAAGATTTGAAGAAGCTCAAGCTTGATGAGCTCATAGGATCTCTTCTTGCCTATGAGATGATGTCTCAACCCTTGATAGAGGAGAAGGAAAAGAAAATCAAAGAGTAAGGAGTTGATGTCAACGTTATTGTTCTTAGATCCTCCACAAGCAACCAAGAAGAATCAAGTGAGAAGGAAAGTGAGGATGAAGGGATGGCCTATCTCTTGAAAGAATTTTCTCGATCATGAAGTGCAACATAGAAGAATCCAAACATGAATCGAAGAAGAAGAAGATGGTGGATCCCCCAAAGTGCTCTAAATGCAAAAAGACGAGGCACACCAAATACGATTGCCCTCGCTTCAACATAAAGGGATCATCATCAAAGAAAGCATTCGTGGCTACATGCAGTAATGAAGACTACACCGATAAAAATGAAGAAGCCCACATATGCTTAATGGCCCTCAATGAGGGTGATGTAACTTCTAACTCATCTAGTTCAAATTCAAATTCATATACCTTTGATGAGTTACAAGAAACCTATGACCAATTGGTTTTTGAATTCAAGGCTTCATTTTCAAAAAATAAAAAGATGATTGCAAAATTGAAAATCGAAAATGATTTGCTTTTAAAACCCAATTTGGAATTTGAAGCAAAAATCAAAGATTTTGAACTTAAAGTTTTAAATTTACAAAATTTGCTTCAAAGTTTAGAAAAAGATCATCAAAATGAAGTAGATGATCTTAAGAAAGAAAAACATTTGATTCCCATGGAATTGCAAAAGAAAAATAATTTTGGAAAATCAAATTTTTATGTGAGACAATCTAGTGCCCATGGATTTTTGAATGGAAAATTTTTAGAAGTATTTGAGTCCCAAAAAGACTAATTACTTCAACTAAAAATGATGAAATTAAAAAATTGATTCCTATGGGGACTAAATTATGTGCTACTAATGTATATGGATCCAAAGCAATTTGGGTACCAAAATCTTTGTGATTGTATTGTTTAGGTGTGATGGAGCATTTGATCAACAAGTTGATGAACCATGTAAGCTCTATGCACACAAGGATGAACACTTGAAGAATGAAGGCTTCACATCCTACCTTGGTTCAAGTGTGGTAAAATTAGTTGATTTTTTTATTTTAATTTAATTTGATTTATTTATTTAATTCAACTAATTTCTCATATTTGTTGGACTAACATTTGAATTGATGCTTGAGTAATGGGGAGCCAATTTTAAAACAAAATTTATTTTTGTGAATTTTTTAAACTCTCCACTGTTATTGATCTTTAAAGTTTGAACCATTTTTGATATAACAAAAAGGGAAGAATATTTTGAAATTTTGAATTTTCAAAATGAATAAGGGGGAGCTTATAAGTTTTTCAACAATTAATCTCTTATTCAAATTTTATTTTTACTAATGGGGAGAATCTCAAAAACAAATTTTCAAGTTGGTTTTATTATATCAAAAATGGAGAGATTGTTAGGATATTTGTTTTGTTATAATAATTGAAAAATAAATTTCAACAAATTTTAAAAGATTTCAAAAATGTTTTAAGTCTAAACAACTTGAAAATAAGTTTGAGAAGTTTTGGAAATGTTTTAAAAGCTTTAAAGTAGCCAAACTAAAGTTTTCAAACTGCACGTACCGATACGGTATACCCTGTATCGATACAGATAAGGGTTTGAGCTACAATAATTTTCCAGTAGCGAAAAATCGTATCAATATGGCCCTAGGTGTACCGATACGTGGTGGATCGAACCGATAAGCTTGTACGCGTACCGATCCAGTTTTCAACCACCCTAACGGCTATTTGAATTTTATGTCGTACCAATATAGACCCTGGCATTCCGATACGACATACCAAAATAGACCAAGGTGTACCGATACACACAACCAGAATGAGCATAACGGCTAGTTTCTGTACCGATACGCCTACCCACGTACCGATACAAAAAGCTGCATAATTGCATTTATTGTGGGAAATTTAGTCTCCAACGGCTCCAATTTCAATCCCAGCGGTCTCCAATGGCTAGGAACTCAATTGGGAGTATAAAATGGACCTTCAAGCTTTAGCAACAACTAATGATCCTATTGTCAACAACATTATGATGCAAACATTGTCTTAGAGCTTAAATTTCATATTCTTTGTATAGACAACACTTGTGAGCTTAATTGTCAATGTATGCTCAAGTGTTTTAGATTTGGGTGAGAGCTTTATAGTGCAAACACATACCTTTAGAGGGGATTTTAGTTTGCTAACAATTCTCTTATTTAAGAGTGTTCCCAAAGCTCGGTTTGTGAGCTTTGGATGCTAAACTTGGCGAGTGAGTCTAGGATTGTAAGGGTTGCCTCCTAAGCCTAGAAAGGTGGAAGAATTCTTAGTGAATTGGTTGAAATCCTTAGTGGGGATCTAAGGTAGTGGATGCAGAGCTTGTTAGAAGCTTGAACCACTATAAATCCTTGTGCAAATTTTCTATCTTTTACTTCCCACCACCATCACCCAAAAATTGACTTCTCCACCACTTGGCAAGCAATTCGGTTGAAGGATATCGAGCCCAAAAATATCCCAAATTGGATGTGTTTTAATGTTGAAAGGATTGATTAATCAATGGAATCCCGAAACTATATGATTTGCTAGTTTCTAGGTTGTTTATTGTTGGTTTTTGGTGTGATCTAGTTGATGTGGTGTTGCTGGAGATATAAGGATGTGATTAGGTTGTTTTTGATGTTGTTAATGTGTTAGAATCGTTAGATGTTGGCTGGGCTTTGTTTGAGTAAGGGTTGGTGGTGTTTTTGATAGTTTTAGGAAGGTGCTTGGTGGATTCTTGGGAGGTGAGGTTATGTTTGTTGGATGCTGGAGGTTAGTGATTCAGAGTTGTGTTTTAATCCTCTATTTTGATTGGGTAAAGCAGGAGAGTTGAATCCTTTACCTTTCGAAGAAAGCGCGGGAGTTGTGAAAGCTTGATTCGCGCACCGGTAAGAAAGTGTTAGATTGTTGGTGAGTGGAAAAGTGTTTTACTACTGTTAAAAGGTTTGAAAAAGAGTTGTGGGAGTTTATTTAAAGTTTGATACAGTTATCTAAGCTCGGAAGTAAGTATCAGTTGAGCTTTCTCTCGATTTCGGTTTTGTAAAATGAATCATATGCACATGCTTATGGCTTTTATTCTTACTGTATTATGCATGTTTTGAAAGTGAAAGATATTGCAAATGGTCATAGATTATGACTTTTGATAATGGCATAGGATTTATGCAAGTATTTTTTAGAATATAAAAATACATGGTTTAATGTATTTGTGTTGGATTGTTTTGATGCATATGTAAAACAGTGAGGTAATGTTGGTTATTGAATATATTGGCAAGTGATTGTGTTTAAAATGTTATCGGATATAGTTGACCGGTCATAGGATTAAAAGTGTACTATAAAAAGTCATCTCATGTGTGTCGAGGGGTGTTAAGTGTCTGTAGTCTCCACCGTGACGGTTGGGGTGGGTAAATAATCTATTTTCTCCCGCTGGTGGATTTATACATCTAAATCGTAGAGGTGGGTAAATGTTTTGTTAATATGGTTTAAACCGTTGAGGTGGGCAAGTGTGTCGTTACTCTGATTGAGGTATGTATGTGAAGTGGTTGTGTGAACCACTTGAGAAATTCGTGTATCTGATGTGTTTTACGAAATGTAAGGTTGCTGGTTTTAAGTCACTTGAAAGCCAATATATGAGATAATGTATCATGAGAAATGGATTATGTTGTATAATGTGATTTATATGTGTGTTACCCTTTAAGCTTGTTATAAGAGAGTTATGTTGTGAAGCTTAAATTGAGGTTGAGATTGAATTCATGATACATGTGTTGAAAATGATTTAAATGTGCAATTTTGGGATGACATGAAAAGCATAAGATGTTTTGCCATGAGACAATTAATGTGATTTGAATTAAATGGTTTTAAATGTATTGATGAGTGTTTTTGTGAATCCCTCACTAAGCTTATAGATTACGTTCTCTTTTCCTCATCAATGCATATAAGTAGCTTTCTCGGGCAGCACGCGAGCAAGGGAGAATCCAAATATCATTACATTTCAAAGTATGGTTTAGCATGTTCTAAGTAGTAATAAGAAGGCAATGTGATCGGGTTGTTTTGGGAGATGTGTTTTGAGTTAACCCCTGTTTATAAAAGTTTAGATTAATGTTTTGTACTTGTATGATGCTTATTGCTTGGTTTTAAGGGGTTGGGAGACATTAAGCACGATTGGGTACAAATCATGCTCTTAGGTGAATGTTTGATTATACCATGCTTAGTATGATCTCTTCACATGTTGCCATGCATGATGATTGGATGTTTATAATGCCATATGATGATTAGAGGTTGAATCAAGGGTGTTAGATTGAGCCAAAGTGTCATATATTGGACCTAGAGGTCATTACAGGTTTCACCATACCGGTACGACTCCTTAAGGTGTCGGTACATGGGGACTTGTCTCGGCTCAAAATGTTCAAATTTGCCTAGCCGTACCGATACACCTGGTAACCGTATCGGTACGAGTAGTGGTGAAATAGTGAAGGTGTCGGTATAGGGATCACTGTTTCGATACGATCAATGGCAACTAAAATCTTAATTTTTAGAATACATAAGCCCGTACCACTACGCTTGAGGACCATATCGGTACGCCATTACACTTTAGCAAAATTTCGATACAGCAAGTCATTGTTTTGATACGCTGACTGTTAATTCAGTTGATATGCTGTCTAATGTTTGAAATCTTTGCATTTTGGTCCCTACTTCTTAATTATGCAATTAAATGAGAATGAATGATCGTTTTATGTTGTGATTTAACATGAAGGCATGTAACATGACTAATTGAGGATTGGTAACTTTAATTTAAAAGAAGCCCTTATAAATATTAGAAATTACATTTTAGTCCATGTATGCTAAATTCGAGTAATGGATGTCGAAATGATTCCCGATTGAGTCGTAAGTTTAACATTAACTTGTATGATCACCTTAGGACCTAAAAATGCATTTAAATAAGATAAAAAGAAAAAATGGACCATTTCTAATGTTCATCTTCGGGGTTTATCTTGGGAAACCCAAATGTAGCTCGCTCGTTTCAGTCTTACGACTAGACCGGGTCAAGGGGTTAAAGATGAACGGGCCATCAAGAACTACGTCCCAAAGACGGTAATTATTGTCTTTGATGAAAAACATCATCTTACTCTTCCATAGGAGTAGTTGGCATAGTTGAAGTAAAAATGATTGTCAATGGATTGCGCCATAATCTCAAGTTGATGTAGAAAGGTTGAGCACTTCAAGGATCAACTCTAGAATGTTAATCCAACGTAGAGAAGAAGCTTTGATATCAATTGTTGAGAGGACCGAACGATCAACTGAATATGCCAAGAGGGGGTGAATTGGATTTTTGCTTTGGTGGATGAAAAGCTAAGCGATAAAAGTTAGGACACAATGATTTATAGTGGTTCAACTTCTAAACCAAGTCTATGTCCACTACCTTAGCTAGCCACACTAAGGATTTTCCACAAATTCACTAATTTGTCTTTCTTTTTTTCAAGCTCAATGAGATAACCCTTACAACCCTCAAAGCTTATAACCCAAAGCTTTGAGAACACTCTCTTACAAGAGAAAACAAATAAGCGAACAAAGGAAATCCTCACAAGGCAAATATGTTTGCAATTTAAGCACACACCCAAAACCTAACACTTGAGCACATATAAAAATTAAGCTCGCAGGTTTGTTTTACAAGAAATATGACAAAATTGAGCACTAAAACATTTTCTCTATCATTGAATGTTGGTAGTTGGTTTCTTGTTGTTCCATGGCTGCTTGAAGTGGTCTTTAAAACCCTCTAATGGCTTTATGACAGTTACTAGCCGTTGGGTGTTATTAAAGCCGTTAGGGACTTTATTTCCAGCATTAAATGCACTTCTGGAGCAAGGAGTATCGGTACACGTGCAATTATATTGATACTTGCCTCAAAGAAGAAAGAGTCATTGGGCAAATTTACGTTGGGTATCGGTACATGATACATGTGTATCGGTACAGACCCATGCGTATCAGTACGGTCTAAGCCGTATCAATACCCATTTTGGCTACTAGAATTTGTCAAAACTTAGGGACAAAGGGGTGTATCGGTACACGGGCAACTATACCGATACGGGCTCTTCTGGTATCATTACACTGACAAGTGTATCAGAACACAGAGCCTGTTTTTGAATTTTTGGGTTGTTTTGAAAGAGTTTAAACAAGTCAAAAACCCTTTGAAAACCCCTCAAACATATTTTTCAAGTTAATGGACTTTTAAAATATTTTGCAAATTTGTTTAAGTCCAAAAACATTTTTCATTTAAGTTTTTATCAAAATCAAAAATCTCAACAGGATTAATCCCTAAGATTCCAGTAGCTAATTAAAATGATCTCTCAGGTATATAGTGTAAAAGGATCAATCCCCTCATAAAAAGGATCAATCCATTGAAGTTTAAAAAAGTTTGTAATTTAGTCCTTAAGTCATATCTTGACGAATTGATGTCTGAAGTGATCTTTGTTTCTTTTGAAGTTTATAATTTTGTGAGAATATATGTTTAAGAGTATATTTGGTTAGTAAATTAAATGTTTTAAATGATCCTCAAAACTTTTAGAAATCTACAAATATGTCCCTAACTTTTGAAACTTTGTTGTTTAATCCCTAAAGGTTAACCAAGACCCATATGTCAATAATTACCATGATTATATTATAATAAGTCTTAATTCAGTAAAAAGAAATATCTCATGGAATATGTCTGTTAAGTCCTTGAACTTTGTAATATTTACAATTTAGCCTCACTTTGAAAGCTCTGCAAATTAGTCCCTAATGACAAAAATCAAAATTAAGAATCTTACATTCTGTAATGGTTAAATGGTTTGCTTGAATTGGAATATGAGTTGCTGGAGTTATGTAGTTGTTTGACTTGATTTGTAAGATTCGATTTCTCTGATTCTCTTATTTGTATTTTAATGACACTTCCAATCTGGTTTTCTTCCAGATCGAGTAGGGGGTGTTATATAAATGTTGTGATTCGAACTCATACAAGATAAGACAATATGAGTATCCTTGACCACTTAGTCAATTAGTGGACCTCGAGATATTCAGATTATTATTGTCATGAAAGAATAAAATTTGTGAAACAATAACTCGATTTGATGTCTTTATTTGAAGTTGCCAAAATGGAATTTCGTTAAAAAATCATAGTAGTTTTTATATTATATTTTAGATTTTATTTTGGTCACTATATAGAAACAATTGACAAATTAGTTCAAATTCATTTCAAAATGAACAGATGTGGAGATTCGAACTCACACAAGATAAGGCAATATGAGCATCTTTGACCACTTAGTCAATCAGTGGATCTCAAGATATTCAGATTATTAATGTCATAATAGAATAAAATTTGTGAAACAATAACTCGATTTGATATATCTTTATTTGAAGTTGCCATAATAGAATTTCGTTAAAATATCACAGTAATTTTTATATTATATTTTAGA
Source organism: Hibiscus mutabilis (assembly GCA_019671005.1). NCBI lineage: Eukaryota > Viridiplantae > Streptophyta > Magnoliopsida > Malvales > Malvaceae > Hibiscus > Hibiscus mutabilis. The sequence continues at coordinate 4,696,667 of CM033728.1, forward strand.
TTGTATTTTGATCGCTTTATAGAAACAATTGACAAATTAGTTTCATTTCGAAATGAACAAATATTGAGATTCGAACCCACACATGATAAGACAATATGAGCATCCTCGACCACTTAGTCAATTAGTGGATCCCGAAATATTCAGATTATTAATGTCATAACAGAATAAAATTTGTAAAACAATAACTCGATTCGATATACGTTTCTTTGAAGTTTCCATAATGGAATTTCGTTAAAAAATCAGATTAGTTTTTATATTATATTTTAGATTGTATTTTGATTGCTTTATAGAAACAATTGATGAATTATGACTAATTTGTTCGTTTCGAAATGAACAAATTGGTCATAATTATTCTCTGTATTTTATTCTAATTTTCACGTTGCCTAATGTGCTATCATTATTTTCTCAATTATCTCATGTGCTATCATTTCGAAATGAACAAATTGCTAGTATCATTTTGTTTCATCTGTTATTGTATTTGTAATGTTATTTTCTATTTAAAATCCTATTGTTTTGTTACAAAATTGAAAAAAAAGACTATTTTCGAAATTTATATTTTTTAAAATGTAATTATGCTTAGCTTATTTTTAAAAAATCGATCAAATGTATAAATTACAATATATATACCTTAAAATTAAAGGTGTTCTCAAATTTTTCATACAATTAAAACTCTTGATTGACAAATTAGAAACTGCCTAGAAATATAGGAAGCCACCAAAATTGAAATTTTGGCAGATCAAATTAATAGCGATTGATTATAACATTGTTTTTTGTTTGTTTCATCTGTTATTGTATTTGTAATGGTATTTTCTATTTATAATCATATTGCTTTGTTACAAAATTCAAAAAAAAAACAAATTTCAAAATTTATGTTTTAAATTTATTTTTTTAAAATGTAATTATGCTTAGTTTATTTTAAAAATAAAATCGATAAAATGTATAAATTACAATATATATATATATATAGCAACTGCTTGATGACCTTGAAATTAAAGGTGTTCTCAAATTTTTCATACAATTAAAACTGAAAATTTTACTTAAATATTGTTTTCAATTTTTCCCAAAATATGGAACAAGCTAAATTAATTCCAAAAATATTATTATTTTACAGTAATTTTAAAGACGGATTCAGCTGAATTCGTTTATGAACAGCAATTACATTTCTAGAATAATAAAAAAATAGAAAATGGATGCATCAGATTCTGTCTATGAACAATGGTTGTTATGCCATGTGGAGCGCCAGCAGTGTTCGTGACACTGTTCAAAGACGAGCTCAGCTCGCTACGTCTATAAACAGTACCGACATTATTGTTATGCACGTTGGCAGCATTGCATGCATGCAGACTTGCATGCTCAGTATTTAACGAGGGCAGCTTTATTTTTGGGGAAAGGTGGCAGCAGATTTGGGGGAAAGTAATTGTGGAGGGTGGGTTGGTGTGTTGAGTGGTTAGGATTTTTTTTATCAGCAAAAGCGTATGATTTTATTAAGTGGAATCATACAAAGCCATCACACTCAAAGGCCTCATTAAAAACCTCCCTATCTTAAATGGAGGAAAAGAGTACCAATGAGTGTGATTAAAGGTTACAAACACCCAAAAACAATAAACCATAACACGCAAAACATACATAAATCACCCCACAGCACAATCAACTCATGTCATTATACGAATCGAAGTGTATCAGTCAACACCACTTTTTGCCAGCGAACTAGCCAAAATTTTTGGCTTCCCGATATATATTACTAAAGCACACACATTGTAAGGATTCACATGCCTCGTCATTTTGTCGGAACCATTGCCAATGAATCCAAGGGCGTCGAGCAGTGCATAAGATCCAGGTCACTACTACTTTCAAATCCAATTCAATCACCACCGATTGTACACCTTTTCCACTTAGACTTGCACACCAACCCCAACACTCAAAACACATCCAAAACTTCAATCCGCTTAACTATCGATTAATGTTTCCAAACTGCTCTTATTACATTCCTTTAGAAAGCCTTTCAACCCCTTTAATTTACTCGCCATAGTCGGATGCCCCCTCTAAAGTACTCAATCGACACCATTCTTGTCCCATAGTGTGTATATTACTCGAATTTGATAACCAAGCATTGTTATTGGCTATCAAATTTGCAAACCTTGTAATCCACTCAAGACGGCTACATTGATTTCCAAGGCTAAATCAAGTGAAGCGTTTACCCTCGGTTTAGATTAGAGCATCCAAGATGTTCATCGGGCTTAACGGCCATGTTGAAGTCACCTCCCAAGCACCAGTCTACTTAACGCGCAACCAACATTCCTCCCAAAATATCCCAAAAACTTGCTTGATCCGCCACCACACATGGGGAATCACCCCTCAATTATCACTTGTATATCGACTTCGAGGAAGTGATTAAGCGCGACGTATCCCAAATTGCTACCACCCTTCCCGACCTACTCACGGACAGTGCAAACACATAATCAAAGCCATCTGGATAACAAATCTAACTCACCAAAATATTATTCAGCATCTCTAATTTAGCCTCCTATAAAAAAACCATCTCACACTTTTGATGTCGCAATAGACGTTGAACCGCTTTACGTTTCGACGCCAAGCCAATTCCCCTCACCTTCTACGAAAACGATCTCATCGCGCAGCTAGAATATTTTTGCTTGTGTGTTTTGATCATCCGTGCGATATCCTGCACAATTTTCTCTTCGTTACCAATCATTACAGCCCTAGTCAGTTTTCTCAACTCTAGTGTTTCCCGTGCCTCCTTCAATATCGCACGCTTCCGATTATAGAAATCTGAATCCGACAAAGATCTATTTGCAATTGCCGACGATGGTGGCAGATTTTTTTTTGTCTACCCCTATTCTTTTTTGCAAGTTTCTTTTTAGCCTCACTGCGTTCGCCTGGCGATAAAAAACTCACCACAACTTCATTTACTTGCCGTACTCGTCTATTCTCCCCATTATACACTATTGTTGTTGCTTTATCAGCCCTAGGCATTTCACTCCTCGGCTCATCCCCCAATTACGGGTTTGCTCCATCGATCACTAAATCCACCACCACCGGGAAGCTCTCGCCAACCTTACTCAAATCAACAATACCCTCACTCGACAACACATCCATATTCTGCTGGTTCTCCGCTTCTCGATATACCATACTTACATCCTCATTCGCTATCCAACTTGCCGTACTCATCACACGCTAATTTACTCTCTTATTTCTATCCCAAATACGTTCAATATGGCTCGACTCTACTACCTTAAGAGTGAAAGAATTAGGCACCACTGTTCCCTCATTTGACATCTCATTTTCTACCTCCTTGCCCGAGCTAGATATCTCAATCTCTGAGTCATTTTTGCTTACTGTTTCATCAGAAGTAACCTCTATTTCCTAGCTGCAATCACACTTTGGAACAATTGCTTTCTCAATTTTTGTAAAATGAATCTGGAATATATTATCACTCATATGCAGGTCAATCAATTCATCAATGTGTGTATTCCAATCTATTTTAATCTAAAAACGACAGCGCTCAAACGTTGATGGAGACAATGTCTCTATATCAATCCTAACGAGTTTGCCCCAACGTGCCGCAATGTTCTTAAATGTTTACTCAGACCAACCATGGAATGGAATTCCACTTACAAACAACCAGACCCTTCGATTCGGCAATGGCATCGCAGACGACCATTCCATTAAGTTCTCCAACCAATGTTCCAGACTTCCATTACCCAAAGTTTCTTTCATCGATTCTTTATCCTCAAACGTAAGTAATACTAGTGATCCCACAACTCTCATTATCGAGAACCCTGTTAATTTCACCTTCATAAATTCCTTTGCAATGTCTGATATTTGGCATGGTTGACGGTAAAAACCCAAGGCGCAATTTTGCAAGATTTTTCATTTGTCGACATCAATTACACCCTCTACTCGTTTGTGTTTTACCTCTAAATTGGAATGCTCTTTCAATGTATTTCGATCGTCTGGAGTCATATCCTCTTTGTTTCACTCCGCTTGTGAAATAGGGTTATTTCGCATCAGGCTATACTGATTTGAACGTTGTCTCTAATATGGTTTCATCGACTCAATAAAATTTCCATCACGTTTTTGCCTCCAAAATGCATCCCTAGTATTCCGCTGCGCCATCATAGCCCTGATTTTTTATCCATAAAGCCTAAACCTATGAAATCTCTCAATAATCCGATCGGCATCTGCTTTCGATCCTAAACGCACAAACCTAAACCTAGTTCCATCATTCGCTCTCTTTCTCAGCACATAAACATCAACCACAACCCCATGTCTGTCAAACACTTGCCACACGGCAAGTTTGATACAAACACCATCCAAACCCTTTTGCCATGTTCTCTCAATTGCATTATCCTCATAGTTTGGGATACACTTTTCTATTTTGTTAAACCTTACCCAGAAAATTGAGTAAGGCAAAAGAAAAAACACCTGATGCGCAACACAAAACAACCTCTACAGAGTAAACCAGACAAGGCGCAAAGCCAAACCAACGCACAAAAACCACAGATCAAACAAGAGCATGCACCAGATAGTCAAATAAGAATAAATATACACCTCATCATCAGGATCATATAACCCAGCATCGTACGGAGTTCTCTTCGAGTGGTTAGGATTTAATTTTGGTGTATTAAATATAGGGGTTTGAGGTTGATGTTTGAAAGAGAGAAATATTGTTGAATATTGTAAGTAATGTTTTTAATTTAGTAGTTTGGATATTTTTTTTGAATTTAGTAAGAAAATTTTATTTATATTTTCTAACTTAGTGTTGATGATGATTAATATAAGTTTGATGTTTTTAATATTTTGTGTTAAATAGGGGTTGAAGGTTGAAGGTGAGAAATATTTTTGAAAGTTTTTTTTAGGAGATTAATTTAATTTAGTAATATTAATAATTTTATTTTTATTTTTTAATTATATGTTGTTGTTTAATATTTTTTTAATTTTAGCACGAAAATTTTATTTATATTTTTTGACTTAGTGTTGATGATGATTAATGTATAAGTTTAATGTTTTGAATATGTTTGTTTTAAATAGGGGTTGAAGGTTGAAGGTTGAAGGTGAGAAATATTGTTGAAGAAAATTTTTGAGAAAGAGATACAGTAAAGAATTGTCCCGGGTTATTTTTTATTTGATTATGATTATTATTTTTTTAACGTAGTAGATTTAGTCTCGGGTTACTAATATTTTCTTACTTGTCATGTATGATGGCTGAGCAAGCTACTTTGTTGCATTTACAAACAGTACCTTGGGAAGGCGGCATATGAAAATAACGTGAAAGGGTCTCGTGTCAGATTGAGTTGGTTGGAAAATAAATCTGGACTCAATTCGTATAGTACAGTTGATGATATTTATAAGTTTAGTCAAGCATATATTTTATAGATGATTGGAGGGATACTGATGCCGAATAAATCTGGCAATCTGGTCAATGTACGGTATCTATATTTTTTGGATGCTCCTTGAGAAGCTAGTTGCCAATATAGTTGGGGATCGACCATATTAGCGTACTTGTTTCGTGAGTTGTACAAGGGCGCTATACTATAAAAGTTTATGAAGGTAAGAGGTATTGGTGGATGTCTGCTGTTATTGCAAGTGTGGGCTTGGCAGCGGCTTTCCTCTTTTACACTGATTACTCGAACACATATACAGCTTCCTCTTGTTGCAAGGTAAATATTTTGATTTTGAGTTGAATATTTAAATTAAATTTACTTGTTTTTAAAATATTATTATGATTTGTATGCAGATGGTGAAAGGAAAAGCATGAGACGGGCTTGGCGCACAACAACGTTAGAGTATGTAGATCTTATATTAATTCGTATTGTCAATAGCAAGTATCTGAATGGAAAGTTTATTTGGTTAAATGTATTATTTACGTTTAGTTAGATGTGTTATTATAAATAATCATTTTTTAGTTTATTTGGATGGCGTACAACGATGACCGCATATATCTACCAAAATATTTGCTGAAGGATTCAGTTTTATGGTGCAGTGTTACACCGCTGATCTACTTTCATACTGTCAAGTTCCACTTTGGAGATAGAGTGCTTAGGCAATTTGTCTTCCACCAGCCCATTTCGCATATTCCACGTGATCATTACTTTCTTCACGCCTTTGATGGAAGCGGCAGGCCAAATACGAATTGGGAAGTCGTTCATGCCGATTACATTGCTTTGTTGAACGACAGAACTTTATCGTTTCCGTATCGCAGTCTATTACAAGCTGATGATTTTGATTTCGAGAGTTTAGAGTACATGATCTACTACCGTAGTCATGGAAAAAGCCGTATTTAACTACTCTCGGAGAATGGGAAAATGCCAAAGGTATAAAAATATGGGGGCAAAGGTAAATCATCGAAGATTGCAGCGAGCGCATCTGAGAGTAGAAACGTTTAGAGTAGAAGCCCTGAAGGTTGGCCTACCACATAGGAGCCAGATATTAGCACAATAACACCGACAACTATATGGGAAAAGGAACCGGCTCCTGCATGTGTACAACCAGAAGTGGGCTCGAGCTCCTCAGAAAATCTAGGGTTTGATGATGCTGGTTTATACAGACCCGAGTTTTATCAGCCTCCAACATAGTACAACCGGAAGTAGGCTCGAGCTTCTCAGATAATCTAGGGTTTGATGATGCTGGTTTATACAGACCCGAGTTTATTCTGCCATAGTCACCCATTTACTCGAACTTTGGTGAGAACATGGATTTTCAGGAAATGCAAAATTTCCCGAATTCACCAGAGATTATGGGATAGCAAAGCGGCTACATGGATTTGTTCACAACATCGCCTCCTATGCCCTCAATGACTAAGGACGTTAGCTACACTGAAGAGGATCCCGAGGCACTACAGAGGCCACAACGTGCTCGACGACCGCCGCGGAGTTATCTTTCGACCACATCCCATCATGGGCAGAAATTACATAAGAAATGATTTTCTATCTTTTTATTATTCGCTTAATAGAACTTTTATTGTAATACATTTGAGTTTTGAATTTTATTTTTTTATTTTTTTCCACTATTTTTTTTATCATTCACTTAATCTAAATCTAATTATCTTTAGTAATTAGTGAATTGTTTTTCAAATTCGATTGTTTGAATTACTTAATAATAAAAGTGACAATTAGGGGTTAATATGATAGTTAGGGAATCGATTCAAACACAATAATTTTTGGATAAAGATTCAAATGCTTAATCATTAAATAAAACTAGGACGTTGTAAAAACTTTAAGTGATTTAATATTTAGCCTTAACTGTGATTAAAATTAAAAATCAAACTAAATTTATTGAAATTCTTTAATCAAACAATAACACAAAATATGATTATGAATACAATAATTTAGTGACCAAATCGAAGTTAAAAAATTTAAACAAACAAAATACACAACTACGATGCATTGTTTATCCATCCACCATTTTTTCCTCATTACCGACATAAATTTAAAAAAAAATAAAATTTCCCTCGTAACACATTATAACCTGCCAAGCATGCAACTGCATGGCTGTCCGTGCAGGGTGGCAGCATGGTTGTGCGCAGTGAATCTGCACGGTACAAAGCCGACCTACACTGCATGCGTTTTTTTTTTAATTTTTCAGATTCAAATTAATATTTAGCTTTAATTGCGATTAAAATTAAAAATCAAAGTAAATTCAAATATAATAAGTTAGTGACCAAATCAAACAAGAATTGCACTTAACCTGGATTAAAGTATATTCGAATATAATAATATTTTCGTATTTTCAATACACAAAAATGAACAGTTCAAATATTAAAATTTTGTATTAATCTAACTTTGAGTCGAGTAACTAATATTTCGAAAAGCAGAATATGTTTGCTTAAGACTATGTAATGGAGTAACTAATATTTGAATTTGAATAAGTTTGGTATTAGTTTAACTTTGAATCGGATGCTTGAATATTATAATACTAACAACATAAAATTATAAACAACTAATACTAAGGGAAATTAGAATGTTTGATATCAATATTTCAATATTTTGGAATACAAACAGAAATCACTGAGGCATAGGCATGTATCTTGATTCATTTGGACAGTTTGATCTCGAATGGCCTTCAGCCCTACATATAATATATCTCTTTTGTTGTCCATTCTCTCTGTGATGAAGATCTATACTAGTATAGATACGAGTCAATCTAGGTTGGCCAGTTAGAGTTCTATGAAGTCTAGGACTCGGTAACCATTTTTCATGCTCCATTGACGGCCAATACTTTGAATTTGCGATCTTTGGGAACTTACTTCTATAAATATTGACCACCCTGTGGAGATTGATGAATTCATCAACATAGGTGTACGGGTCAACCCTTACATCCATACATGTTGCAACTGCATGAGCACTTGGATATCGTCATGCCTAGAACGCGCTACAGCCTCACCACCTATGTTTGAAATCGACTCGAAATACATTTGAGTGCGCTGCTTCATTGTTGCATCTAGAACAAACAACATCAAATGTCTGATTAATTCAGTCGAACACGTGAATATTCATCGACTTTGCATGTTACATATTATCTTGCATTTTCCTCACAAGCTCGGGAGCCCTTCTTTGCCCCCTATTTATTAAGGACTCAGTTTGTTTCCCTTTAACAGTCCAAACTTTAGCCAACCTGTAGTACGTCTCTTTCACCAAGCTTGTTATTGGAAGATAATGTGATTCTTTTAGTACTCTATTTATGCACTCCACAAGGTTAGTTGTCATTTTCCCGTATCATCTACGACTTTCATCATACGATTGGGCCCATCTTTCCCTCTCGATATTGTTTGCCCAACTCCAAACGCGCTCACCGTACCTCATTAAATTCTCCATATTTCTCTCAAAATTTGCCGAAGTAATAGATATCATGTGTCATAATATATGTTGTTAGTATCAAGAAAAATCAAAACACATAAATGGATATGCATAAATAATGGAGTTTGAAAAAATGATACTTACCCATGCTTAAAATCTCATTGCGGAGGTATTGGTTCTTGAACTGTTCGTAACTATTCTTACCAATGTGACGAACACAATTGCAGGATATGCGTACAGAGGTTTCCAAAGACTTCCCTCTCGATTAATTATTGATTTGATACTCAACCCTCGATCGGATATAAATGTAGACCTCATCTTCGCAGAAGACATGGTCACGTAAATTGGTCAAAAAATTCTATGCTTATGCCGTCTTTTTCTCAACAATTGCGAATGCAAGCGAGAAAACATCATTTTTACCATCTTACGCAACCGCAATCAACAGTACATGAGAGTATCTCATGTACAACCACGTGCCATCAACTTGGACCATGCGTTTACAGTATGGAAAGCCTTCAATGCATGGATTGAACGGCCAGAAAAGTCGATGAAAAAATTTATGCCCTTCAACAAGTTGGCCTTCTCATTCGTATGCATTCATGGTTTAATACCTCAGTATAGTGTCTGGGATAAAATGTGTCATTGCTAGTAATAAAGCCGGTAGCTCTCTGTACGACTTATCATAATCACCACACACCGACTGCATTGTCTTATCCCTTGCACGCCACCCCTTCTTATATTTTATCTAATATCCAAATTGTTGTGCAATGGTTGCCTGAATTACTGAAACGGGAACCCTTAGATTCGCTTAAACCAACTTCATAACGTGATGGCTTATTACACTCGAGTCTAATTTCTGGTGGTCTTGGTCGATAGAAGTTCATAAACACGTGTGATTGCCATTGTACTTTGTGACCTCCCAAGCATTTTTTGTAACCCCCTCAACCCGGCCTAGTCCCAAGACCGAACCGAGCGAGCTATATTAAGTTTACCGAAGTAAACCGTGAAAATAAAACTCAAAACACGTTCATTTTTTTATTTTATCTTGTCTAGATGCATAATTATTGTCCTACATGTACATACTGATCTCAGGTGAGAACCCAACTCAATCGGACGTTGAATTGACATCCAATTGATCGTAATTGTAATTTAGGGACCAAATCATAACATACTTTTATATTACCAACCTTTAATTAAGCAGGTTTCATGCTCACATGTTAAAAATCAAAGTCAAAAAGATCATCCAATCTTATTTAATTGCATCCATAATATTCAGGGACCAAAACGTAAAAAAACAGAACTTCAGAAGATTACAAATAACCAAATTAACTACCATCGTACCGGTACAAACAAGGGTGTTTCGATACACCTTCATTATTACAAAACCCCAAAATTCCAGTAGCCAAAACCCTTTTCGATACGCCCCGCGTATCGAAATGCCCTTCATAAAAACAATGTATCGTATCGAATGCCTCCCCGAGTACCGAAACACTGGCCAAATTTGCCTAGACCCGTACCGAAATAGTTACCAGCGTACCGGTACGCTAAGCCTGGAATAGCTTACTCGTATCGAAATATGAACACCCATACCGGTACGCCTGGACTTGAAATGTCTATTTTTGTTGGTTTAACATGCTTTTGACCATACCAAAACATCCTAACATGCCCCTAACACACATACCACATATTCAAGGATCAAACCACACCAAAACAAACCAGTTTCAACATAAACACAAGGCATCATACTTCAATTGTAAATCTAGAGGCATGCTTCCTAGAAAACCAATCAAGCAAAGCATGAAACTTCAAACCATCACCACAAACAATCATTAATGGCCATTTACAAACCAAAAGCAACAAAACAAACTTGCTCAAATAGGGAATTTAACAAAACATCTCTCAAAACAACAACGGAACTCTCATTGCTCTTATTACTTATAGTCTAGTCCAAAACCATACTTTGGTTACCAAGTCTTGTTGTGATCCATTGCTTCCCGCTGACTTCCAAGCCCTTAAATCTCTGCATTGATGGACAAAGAGGGTGTAAGCACACTAGGCTTAGTGAGGAGTGCTCAAAAACAACACACCATCAATGCATTAAAACCATTACTTAACATTACATTGAAATCTCATTTCAATCGTCTTTTAAAACATTATCATGTCTTGAAAAACATGCACTTAACATCGTTAAAAATCAGTATATTAAACTATATGCAACATGTATCATTAATCAACAGCAAATCCCATTGCTCAACCTCAATTTAAGCATTCCTATGCATAACAACAATATGAAAAGCTTAAAGAGTAAACATGTATAAATCACATTATACAACATAAACCTTTCAATGATACATCAACAATTATATTGGCTTACAAGTGATCATAACCAAGTTCCTTTACCAAAATAGTCCATCGGATACACGGATTCAAACAAGTGTCCTCGCAACACTTCAAGCCATCTCAATCGGAATAGTGATACAATCACAATCTCGGTACATTAACAATCGGGTACACTTTCAACCCACGGAGACACCAACCCCTTTCATCGGTTAGATGCTTAATCCACTAACGGGAGTTTACGGTACCATATAACCCATCGACCGTTAGGGTACTTGGATGGAGTTTTCTTTACACCAAATCAAAACCCCTCAACATCTATGGTGACTTATTATAGTGCACTATCAATTATATGGCCGGCCAACTATATCTTATAACAATTTTTAAAACACATCACTTACCAATATAATTCCCCATTTACCATTTACATCACTATTTTTACAAGCATTAAACCAAACCATTTTCCAAAGCAACAATCCATGCTTTAACCACAAATATAAACCGCATACTTACAATGATCACTTAACATGTGCATCCTTCAGCATTTTATGCTCAAACCAGTATCTCACATACTTTAAAACATGCTTAAATAGTAGGTTTAATGTAAATCAAAACAAGTACATAAAACCATTCATATTAGCACGACCGAGAGAGAAAATAATATTATACATACTTTCGAGTTTAAACCAGCATTTTAAGCTCAGTTTAAACTCCCATAAACCACTTTTAAAACATTCCAAAGCTGGAACCCACGTTCTCACTCACTGATACGCGAAACCTCAATTCGCCGACGCGAAATCAAACGTCTGAAGCCTCCAAAGCTTCATCGATCACTTCCGGATCAACCTCCCCTATTTTAATCACATTGAAACAGAGGATTAATGCATCTCAATGCATTCAAAACACTACAACCAAAAATCCTCACGAACTTCTACAATCATCTCACAATTACCTAATCACAACAACCAAAATCATCATCTAATCCTTTCCAAACACAACCCAACCATAATCTAACAATCTAAAACTTCCATAATCATCAAATAATACTTAAAAACAGTATTAACTGATCCAAATACTTCCAGCAACTACATAGCCATCACAACTCCACAAAAACACAAATATAACTACCTTATCAACTAGGGATTCAAGAGTTTCGGGATTCTATTGTTAAAATAAACTTAACAACAATATAATACATCAAAAATATGTTTAAAATCAATCCTCAATACTAGAAAGTAGATCCGATTCGGATCTTTCACTATTTCATCAAATTTACCCAATTAAATCAATTAACCAATATAAAAACACAAAAATCAGTTTATAAAACATAATTCAAGGATCAAATACTTGGGAATATCAATAAAGAACCATTCAATAGAGGACAAGGATCAAATACTTAGGAATATCAATAAAGAACCATTCAATAGAGGAGAAAACAAACCTTACCTCTATTGTGTGATTTCTCCCTCAATTGGTTGATTAAAGCTAGAAAAATACAAGATTTCAATAAGGTTTTGTAAATCAAAGATAAAGAATCATTTAAAAATCAAGAAATTAAGAAAACAAGTCTCTCACCTCAGTGATTTGATGAAAATAAGAGTGTTTGGCAGAAAAGAAGTGGAGAGAAAAATTACGTGAAATTTCTTTTAATCCAATAACTAACTTTTTAATAACAAAACTCTTTTAATTATCTTTAAAACACATGTTAAAATATCTTAATTGGAGGGGGAAACCATCATCCAAAACATGGTACTATAGCTCCTTAAGGATTCTAAGAATTTGACCCTTTTCATTTTAGTCACCTTTAAAAACAGTTTTCAAAAATTACATTTTGGTCACTTACCAAAATGTCACCCTTCCAAAACCCATTTTCCAAAATTGTTTTCACCAATATCAATCATATATTAAAATATGATTTTTAACCATTTTTTCCATATTTTTATCTTACCGAAAAATATTTACTCCTGAATCTAACTCGAATCTCTAACCCGATCCACCAGACTGTCTAACAAGCCACAAAACCGCTAGGCCCAAAATCGGGGCGTTACATTTTTTCCTCTGAAGCTTTGACACTCGGATCTTCCAATTGCACTCTTGTACATATTTCACACACTTGACAAACAAAGTCCTCTAGCTGGATTCTACAACAACGTAGTCCACATGCTTCCTTATGCTATTCTCTTTAACTGCCAATGTAGCTTCATTCTTTTTATTAAATTGAAGCCCAGCTGATAATTCATCATGCTGACTCGAAGTTAATTGAGGCATATCTGGGAATTGAGGTGCCCTTATCGCATCAAAATCTACTAAGCTCATGTGAGCAGGAGGTTCATAATATGTAATGTCATCCCCGGTCGGCACGAATTCTCCAAAACTAAAATCTGAGGCATAACCAACGTCATCAGGGAATAAATCGGGATCCCCAATATCTTTATCTTCGCTGGAATCTTCAAGTGTTTCTCCCTATCGACCTCGTAGGTTTTCCACATCAGCATCAACAGTCGAATCAACAGTCGGCCCGTATGATGAAGCATATGTTGAAGGCCCAGCTGGATGAAATGCACTCAATGTCCCACTTGCCAACATTGCGACAAAATTGCCTCTAGGCATATTAATCTCATTCCGAAACCTATTTGAGCAGATTTTCCAACTACTTTTCTGGATGTCTCGGGAACATCACGCACATCAGTAAACAACTCAATATTTCAAATCTCCATAGATTCATGCTCTGCAATCATCATTCCAACATCATTATCATCTTGGAGAGTGATTGCACAATATCTGACTGGATTGTCACATGTCAGCCATCGGTACCACAAACCATGAATCTCAACTCCAATTTTCTGGGATATCTTCTCCTTCATTTCTTGAAGAGTGATTTCTTTTTCAAATCTCATCTTCGTAGTGCTTTCAGATTCAAATACAATCACGACATCAATTTTCACCATTTGTCCATTGTAATAAACAATCGTCATAAATATGTTGTTGCTCATTTTCTCTGCATGTTCAAAACACATAAATGAATTTTCAATCAAAGTACACAAATCAAGAACATACAAAATAAAACTTAAAAATAAAACTTTTAAACATATTTCATATATATTTTTTAATATATTTCGAATATACTAAATTATTTTTGCCTTCAGTTAAATATATTTCAAATATTTTTTTTAATATACTAAATTATTTTTGCTTTCATTCTAACCATATTTCGAATATATTTTTTCAATTCTAATTTCTAAAAAATATACTAATTGGTAAAAATATAGTAAAAATACTAAAATCTAAACAACATCTTAAAATGGGAGATGAATACATAATTTAAAATTTAAAAACTAAATGTATCAAATTTAACTTATATCAAACATACAAAATAAAACTTAAAAACAAAACTTTTAAACAAGTCGAATCTACTTACAATATTTTCACTAATAATTTCTTCTTTTTCTTCTTCTTCTTCACTCAAAATTTTCCTTTCAAACTTACCTATTTAACACAAAAATATAATTTCTTCCCCTTAACTACCCCTACCCCTACTTTAATAATACTAACAAAATTTTAACTTCTACCCCTATACATTTTTTAACGTCCTGAACACCCTAACCCATCCATCCTCATTCAAAAAATTCAATTCTCGGTCTGCCAGCCTACACACTGCACACTGACTCCCTAATCTGCAAAATCAACGCATGCACTCCACGCTACCAAGTCTACCATACAGGCAGAATAATAATGTCGGTACTGTTCATAGACGGAGCCAGCTGAGCCCGTTTGTAAACAGTGTCACGGCCATTGCTGGTGCTCCACGTGGCATAACAGCCACTGTTCATAGAAAAAAATCTAATGCATCTGTTTTCTTTTTTATTTTAAAAATGTAATCACTGTTTATAGACGAATTCAGCTAAATCCGTCTTTAAAATTACTGTAGAAACAAAAATATTTCCGGAATTAATTTAGCTTGTGCCATATTTTGAGAAAAAATTAAAAACAATAGTTAAGTAAAATCTCCATTAAAACTCTTGATTGAAAATTTTAGAAAATGCCAAGAAATACCTAGGAAGCCACCAAAATTGAAATTTTGGCGGATCAAATTAATAGAGATTGATTATAACATATTGTTTTTTGGTGGCGGCTAGGAATTTAATCTCTTATATTTTTATGAAATCTATAAATTATAGATAATAAAAGTGAAATAGAACTCAACAAGTGTTATAGTAGAAAAGCGAATGATGTTATCTTAGGAGATACGAGTTCAAATTCTTATGTCTACATGGCATATATGCATTGTCAAAAGGTTAACAATATCTATAAATAAATACTAACTTGTAATCACCTTTAGACAATTCAAAATAAAAATGAAATAGAAAATACTTATTATTCTTTTTGTCTCAATAAAATTTGTACTTACTGATTTGTTTGTCATTTTCTAAAATTTTAAATTATTATTATTATTGAAATTTTATTATTGATAAAAAATTAAAAAAAAATGTGTTTTAAAACCCGGAAAGAAATAGTTTTTTAAATATATTTTTTATAAAATTTAATTATTTATAAAATTAAAATAAATATGATTAAAATTTAAAATAATTGACCATTAAAAATTAGGCATAATGCCAAAAAAATGTCCCTAACGTTTGCTGGAATAGTCATTTTGGCCCCAATTTTTTTGAAGCAATTTAACCTTCAACGTTTTATTTTGGGTCAAAATGGCCCATCTGCGGATGAAAATTGTTAGTCAACTAACGATATTTTTTGAAATGACGTGACAAAATATTTTTTCTCCTGACGTGTCACTCTGTCAAGTCATTTCAAGTTGTTTATCGTCAGTTGACTAACAGTTTTCATTCACGGATGGGACATTTTGACCTAAAATAAAATGTTGATAACTAAATTTCTTCAAAAAAGGAATATGGACTAAAACAACTATTTAATTAAATATTAAGGATATTTTTTAATATTATGCCTAAAAATTAATAAGTGACGAATTTATGAATGGACGAAAAAATGTAAGTATATTTTAGTTGAGCCCATTGTGTTGGTAGAGGAAGGCCTGAACTTGAATCCTTAGTAGGCCGGAAAGTCCTTGTGGCCCTTAAAAGATTCCCAAAATTAATTTTGTGGGCTTGCAATGAATTGTTCCTTGTATAATAGATATTCATTTAAATTTGGTAATATATATATATATATATTATCAAATTTAAATGAAATTCAAGCAAATATATTTTTCAAAATTCTGTATTCTTTTTTCTTTAATTTTGTATAAAAATTAAGTTAATTCTAAGGTTTTATAAAAGTGATTTCATTTCAACTATTTTTTTATAAACAAAAGGCTAATAAAGTGTCCAAAAATCAAATTTGAAATTAATATCAATCGAATATTTGATATCGATTTTTTTGTCTCTTCAACTGTAATTAGTAGACTTATTTCAAATAACTTAAAAATGCTCCTAAAATACTTGTTTGTTAGTTTCTAACTTCCTTTTTATTTACTTTATAATAAATTATCATATTCATTAACAAAAAATATATATATGATTCAAAAAATAAATAAATAATGTCCGTAACCTTAAGAATATTATAAAAAAGAAAGGAAATGTATAATGTAAGTCGTCCGGTGGCATTTCAACAAATATTTGTAAGAGCGAGTTTTAAAATTTTAGAGCGGGTATAATTCATAAAAATTTAAAAAGTTTAAAAATTAATTCAAAAAATTATAAAAATTAAAGTCAAATGTATAGAGTAATTAGAGTTTAAAAAGCTTAGGATGGGAATTTGCCTACATGAGATATACGTGTATTCTTGAAAAATTATTAGATGGATCTGGCTCACTACGTCATCTGTGGTCCCAGCCAATAAGATACATCTAATTTTTTAACAAAGTGAATCTTCACATTTTTTTACTTCAATAAAAACTAGACGGTTATTTCAAAGTTAAAATTAGATGGATAGATCTTATTAACTGGGACCAAAAATAACATAGTGAGTAATTTCTCGTATCCTTGTCCATAGGATCCTTCCGTCCACCAAAAGTATAGTGAGATATCATTTTCTAGTTAGAGAATGCATGAAATTAATAATTATTGTAATAAATATAAGTAATTAAAGTGGTTGTTTATGGGTCGGGGTAACTTCCAACAATGGACCTCACTTATGTGCAAGCATTCATTAATATCCCAATCTCACATGATGTGTTGCATTTTGGCCCTACATAACTCATGTCCAAGTTCCAACCCATCACAATGTTCAATGACGAAATCAGAGTTCGAAAATGATTTTTTATTCTTAATTTGATAAAAAAAAAACATTTGATGATTTTTTATTTAATTATTAATTTAATTTAATATTATATTATGTCAAACTCACATGTAGGAGAAATAAAATGTTTAGACTAGGCTTGATGGAGAGAATGAGAAACTTGATGATGAAATTATTCGTATTTGAGAATATGCGTGAAAGATGGTTGCAGATTTTAAAAATTTTATGTAGTTCGTGTTTTGACAACACCCTTTTGTAATGAATCGTAAAGATTTTCTTTGGTGCAAAGAGGAAAAGTATGATCTGACCAGTGCAACGTTTATTTTTTCTTTTTTAATTTGCAGTTATTTTTTTTGTTGTTTTTTTATGTTTTAAAACATCTAATATATTATGTTATTCTTTTACTTTTATTTATCATTGAATCTGTCTGGTTGATATTAGGGGTGAGCATTCGGTTGAGTCGAGTCAAAAAAAATTTGAGTTTTTCGAGTTGACTCGTCATATTTTACAATTAAAACTTTATTTGAATTTTTTTCAATTCGAGTAGAGTTTTCGAGTTCCTATACAAACTTAATTGTAATTATTAAAAAAATTAAGTTATTCGAATTTCTATTTTATAACTCAAACTTTATTTGAAATTTTTTCGAGTCGAGTTGAGTATATGAAATTTTAAGTTGAGTCAAGACTAGTCAAGTTTTTTCGTTAAAAGATTCAATTTTTTCGAGTCGAGTCGAATTTTGTTCACTCCTAGTTAATATGTCAAAAAATCTTTTTATATTAATATAGATGGAAATTTTATTAATATCATGAAAAAAAGCGATTTGAATATTAACCATTTAATAATTATTTTTTCAACTCCTCTATTTTCATCCTCCATACAAAAAAAACTTCATTGTTCAAGAAATTTATAAAAATTAATTACAAGGGGTGATAAAAGATTTGTAGATATTATTATCAATCACGTGATCATTACGTAGACACATATTAATAAATGATGAATTTTAATTATTTATTTAAATCCTTACGGCGATTACACTTACAACTAACCTTTTTTAAAAAAATATTTTTTTTTTGATAAATGAGGATGATACATAAACTGTATTATCAGTGTCTCATTAAAGAGAAATTATATCATTAGTCATCTCACAACGTCATCTATGAGATTAACCAATAAAAACTTTTATCTCATTATTTTTTTCATGTCATATTTTTATCAAATAAATTTTTACTCATATTTACTGTAAATTAATTTTAAAAACAGTTTAAAAATAATGAGATTGGTGATTTTTATTGGTTGGTCTCATGAATGACGTGACGAAAATAACTTATGATATAATTTTTTCTTATTAAAACCCCTAAACATAATCGAAGGAAAAGAGTACACTGACAATACCTAACCAAAAGAAAACCAAGCAAGCCAAAAACCAACTAAATCAACAAAACATTAACCAATAGGCGCAACATCAACACCGGCATCCACAACAAGAAAAACAACTAACTTTAGCGGGGGAGAGTGGAAGTATATCACCTCTAGCCTGGACGATACCAATCTAGATAACGTATCGGCAACTCTATTCCCTTCCTATCGCACATGATAAATGTGGACAATCCACTGTTGATGACGAAGTGCATCCAAATGTAGCGAACAACATCTTTGCCGATCCATGTTCCAAAGCTCGGACTGCATCCAAGCTATCCATCTCAAGTATAACCTGCCGATAATTCAGCTCCCACGCATATAGAAGCCCGACATAGGCACCCCGAAAGCTCGGCCTCTACAACGGAACATACTCCAATGAATTTCATGAACCTAAATTTCCACTGACCAAGGCTATCCCGTAGTACTCCTCCACATGACGCGAATCCAGTAAGATTATTCCTAGCCCCATCAGTATTAAGCTTCCACGAACTAACCATTGGTGCTAACCAGCTATTGGACTAGGCTCATTCCCGGCAACGACAGTCTGAATATGCTTCTTGGACTCCAAAACACTCCTGGTGGCTGTGAGAAACGTTCGACTCCTCTCCAACACTGACCCACATCCCTCCAAAAGGTTATTGAAAACAATTGCGTTACGAAACATCCACAAATTCCACAAAACGATACCAAATAGGATATCTCAATCCTGTAGAACATCCACAAATTGCACCGTCCTATCAAAGTTCGCGCAAAGCCAATCCTGTAGCTCAAGCGTCATGAATTCATCAAGTTTGTTCAGTCAGACAAGCAACTGCCACACAGACATCGCAGCTGGACACCCCACCGTAACACGTGATCAACATCTTCCAAAACAATACTACAAACTGGGAAAGAACTATCGGTGGCAAAATACCGACGCACACGCTCCGCATTAGTCATAAGCTTGTTATGGCACACAAGCCACATGAAAATCCTAATTTTTTGCATACCTCAAAACCTATGAACCAACTTCCATACCCTATCCTCCTCACCATCTTGCTCTCTCACACAAACCACATATGCAAACTTAACCGAAAATCGATTGTTCGAGCTACCATTCCGTCCGATCATATCCCGCGAGAGAGACTGCATCAGCCCTCGGATCACTACTATATGCAGCAGCACGTGCTGTTGCAGGAATGCCTGCAGCCAGTCCTACTCCCATTCGCCGTCTACATTGGCCATGAACACAACAGGAGTACCTCGCATAATCCTAACATTACTATGCACAACATAGTTAACCAACGGACCAATATCATTGACCCAAGGATCATGCCAAAAATCAATGTCCTGATCATTACCTACACTCTAATTAATATTAGCACGGATATCATTCTATACGACACCAAGTTCTTTCCACAAGCGAGAGCCATTAAAACTGTGCAGCATATTCGGTACCCCAGAAGGGCACTTATATTTTGCACAAAGAAGCCGAACCCATAACGCCTCCGTCTTAGTCAACAACTGAAATACTAACTTCCTAAGGAATGCTTCATTCTGAGCATCAATCTTTCGGAAGCCGAGTCCACCATGTGATAAAGGTCAACAAACAATAAAGGTCGACAAACATTCTCTCACTTAACCAAAGGCACCCCACTTTTTTTGCAGTCATCCTCCACACAAACCTTCTAATAATATCCTCAAGATTACGATATACCCCTTTTAAAATAACTATCGTTTGCATAGTATACGTCGGGATGGCCGATAGAACCTTTTTCGCCAACGTGATACGTCCTGCCAAGGATAAAGTCTTAACCTTCCAACCACTTAATTTTTTCTGCACCAATTATATCAAATAAGCGTATGACGCCTCTGTCACCCGCTAGTGCAACAAAGGCACCCCATATATTTGCCGAGATTCTTAACCATATTAAAGTCAAAGCCCGAGCTAATGTCACTGCGAAGAGAATGAGGCACATTTCTTGAGAAGTAAATATTGGTCTTATCATGACTCACCCTATGACTGAAAGCCAAACAAAACTCATCCAACACTGATCGAACCACCTGCATCTACTCCATAGAGGCTTCAGCGAAGAGGATCGTATCATCGATGAAGAACAGATGAGAGACAGTAGGACCACGAGTGCATGTGCGGAATGGGTGCCACTATCCCCCAATGATAGTACCCTGTATAGATTGAGCAAATCACTCCATACACAACACAAATAAATATAGTGAGAGTGGATCCCCTTATCTAATACCTCTCGATGGAAAGAACGCTTCAGTCATCTCCCCATTCTATAAAACTTGAGTCGATATAGTAGATACACACTGCATAATCAGAAGCCATAACTTATCCGGAATACCCAAGTCTGCAAGAGTATCATCCACAAAATGCCACTCTAAACGGTCATATGCCTTTTCCAAATTAATTTTGATCGACTTCTATCCCTTACAACCCGTTTTTTTTACTCATTGAGTGGATCACCTCTTGGGTAATAACAATAGTATCAGTAATGACCCTCCCATGCACGAAGCTCGTCTGGTTCTTAGAGACCCAAACCGGTAATCACAGTTTCAAGCAGTTCACAATCACCTTCGTGACCAATTTATATAAGACCGTGCATAAGCTAATAGGCCGGAGTTACAGTGGATGCTCAGGTAATGTAACCTTAGGTAGAAAGATTAATAGAGTTTGGTTGATGTTAGTAGGAATCACACCACTGTCAAAAATCTGACGAATAAATGAACACAGTGACTCACCCACGATAACCCAGTTCCACTGATAGAACGCAACATTTAGCCCGTCTTCTCTAATAGCCTTTCATGCTCCCATATCAAAGTATGCCATTTGAATTTCCAAATCTGATACAGGATTAGCCAATACCGTTAGATCAGAATCGTCTATGTTTGATAACCGCCCTTGAACCCTAAACACATATCTATTATCATCAGCTATAAATAACTTGCAATAGAAATTCAAAGGAGCACAAGACAGAGTCGCCTGATCCAAACACCAAATATCGTCATCAAGTTTTAGTGTCGTGATAGCATTGGCACATCGACGCGCCATTATCAATGCTTGAAAAATTTTGTGTTTCGTTCCCTATCCGTTATTCATTGTGAACATGTTTTTTGCCTCCAAAAAGACTCCTCATGTTCAAGAACACTATCCAGTTCTTCCCGCAAATCTCGTGCTAATGCCAGAAGAGACTCTGAATACCCATATTCTAAAGCTCGACCAATCCCTCGTAGCCGAACCGTAAGTTGTTTCTTTTTTTGTCTCTATATGCCCAAAAATATCAATATTTCATCACGTCACCTCTCACTGAAATGATTGAATATTGTGATGAATAAGGGAATTTGCAACCCAAATACCTTGCAAAAAATTCTAAAACTCTGAGTGTTCCTACCAAGCTGCAATATAATGAAAAGGTCGAGCCTGCTACACCCGAGGACCATCAAACAAATACAGAAGAAACAACCGATGATTCGATCCAATCTTAACCAGATACATAACAAAACCATTAGGAAATTGTGAGAGCCATCGATAGTTGGCCAAACCAGTAAATAGAGGCCTCCAAAAACCAAGATGAGCCAAGCATGTGTCAAAAAGAAAGTCCACAAAGGAACGACTCCCTCCACCCTGGTTCTCTGATCCTGTCATACGCTTATCAGCCTCCAATATAGTGTTAAAATTACCCCTAACACCCAAAGAACCTCATAATTCGGAGCGATAGCAGCGAGCTGCCGCCAAAGATGTTTACGTTTATACCTATTTAGACTAGCGTAAACCGCTGTGAACTGAAACCACGAATCACTAGTGAGCGAGTGCACAGTTCCATTCACAAACTGATTCAAAACATAAAGCACCTCCACATACATTGTATCATCCCACAACAACCAAATACCACCACTAAACCCATGTATTTTAACTTGAAACGAGTTCTCAAAACCCAAACGAGCAAATTAATCTATTTACAGCACGACCATTTATACGAGGCTCAAACAACACGACCATAGAAGGTCTATGTTCACGTCGAAAAGAGTTAAAGATTCTTCAAAACACCACACTCGTTGTACCCTGACAATTTCAAAACATAAACTTCATCATCATAAATAACAAATGGATACAAAAACCTTATTGATCAAGAGCAGACATATCCCTGCAAGGGTCATCCGTATCTCTCGTTTTATCCTATTGAGACTCACAAATAGAGTCTCCCTCATTCGAAGAGCTAACCACCAAAGGTTGATGCCGCCCCTGCTGTGTAACTCTACGCGGTACAGACGTAGCCCTCCAACCTTATCCTGTGGTTGGTTCGTAAAAATCTAAGCCCACTCCGCGAGCACAACTCGATCCGTTAGCCACGAGTTCATAGACTTGCAAACTTTAAGTCCCCGATAGACATTTTCCTTCATATTCTTTGCTCTTCCAGCCCGAGCTTTCAATCTCTTACCACCAGCCTTATCCGAACCATGACTATTATCTTCCACTATCATCGTTACCCTATGTTTATTCGATGCCGGCACCGTATTGTGTTCCACAACCATAGCACTTTGGCCATCAACCACAGACGCCACCACAATACTTTGATTATTCTTACTCGAAGCCTTGGACTTCTTTGGGGGGTTTGACGCCATATAAGTTGTATTTATCTAAAATTTACAAACGTCAACATGGTTATTCTTCTTCATGACCGAAGCTGGTGCCATACCCTACCTCACTTGTGGCGCTACCGAAGAAGGTTGTACCCCATTCACTACATCACCGGGCTTAGTCCCCTCATCAAGAACCACAAACCGCAACCTAGAGGTAGTCTGCTTCCCACTTTCCCTACTTGCATCAACTCGTGACCCACTATTCAGCTGGCGTCATCGATTATCTACAAGCATTTAGGGACCAAACATGTCTACCCCTGTACCCTTCGAAGCAATCAATTTCCCTACCTTCTTCTCCTCACTGCCTTGCTCCGTCACAGGTTTCATTTGTACTAGAGAAGAGGCACAGTCTTCCTTGGCATGAACATATATACCATAAGTAAAACACACTTGCTGAAGACCTTCATACTTGAGCTTCTGCAGGGTATCATCGATACGGATACAAAGCATAACGACTTATTTAAGTCCACCAACAACGTCAGCCTGGCAAATTTCCCTTGCCCACCTTCCTGCGTATTGTATTTGATCCTCACTACCCTTCCTAGAACCGCAGCAACACATCAGAACATTGCTTTCGTATAATAGCAAAGAGGGAGGCCAGGAAGCCTAACCCAAACAATAACGCGCGAAAGATATTTCTCAGCCATAGAAAAGGACTGGCTCCATGATTGGACCGTCAAGTAGCTCTCGTAGATTATCCACGGTCCTTTAGTAAGCACTCTGGTATAGTCCCCTTCATTTGTAAATCTAACAACAAAATGATAATTATCCAAATATATAAGTTGAAGCAAACCTATCAGCTTCCACATAGCATGTATACGTACATGTAAGGCCTTGTACCCAATCACTCTTCCCAACAATCTAACAATAATGGCATTCCTCATATTCTTATCCACTTGGTCGTGAACCCTATCCGAGAATAATATCGAAGGCACAGAGTTCGATTGGTCAATGATCACATCTTCCTCTAATACCACAACATCCTCACCAAAACAGACCGGACCAGACGTGGCACTTGTCGAAGCACTACCGGAATTAAACACCTTATTAGCATACGTAGCTTACCCTTATCAGCCTCCGTGGCCACCGGTGGGACATCTGATTTCCCATCCTCTTGTTCAACAGGGTTTTCCAGATTCTTTCTATCCGAGCCAATCGCTGCCATGGGCGCAACCTCCGCCTCCATAGCCATCGCATTCTATAACTCACTACCCCCTCTAAGTTAAGGCCCTTCTTTACAGAACTCTGCCCATCCAAAGGCGTGGGGGACGTTGGCCTCTCTAACGTCGTCGACGGCGAGACATGACCGCCCACTAAGGTTACCATATGGGATTAGGGACGTAGATAAACTAGGGTTTTGCATAGTGAGAAAACTAAGTACTAATTTATTATTTTAAGTTGACTTAATTATAAAATAAGTGCCCAAACTATGTATCTTTTTTGCAATAGGTGACTAAAGTATTTTTTGACTGAAAATTTGCCTTTATTTTTTGCTTGTTTTAAAGTCAATTGATGCACCTACTTTGATACCTATTTTAACCAAAAATGAAACTTTAGGCACCTATTTCAGCCAAAATATACTTTATGCACATATTTTAGCCAAAAAATAAACTTTAGAAACATATTTCAGCCAAAAAATATTTTAGACACCATAATTTGAGACTTATTTTGTAGTTAAGCATTTTAAGTTACTATGTGAACTTATGTATTACTCAAAAAGTCTACGCTTATCCCACGACTAGATACCAATAAATTATGTTTAAATGTCTTAGTTTATACTTTATACATGGTGTTTCCAACTTTGGCATCTCCTGTTTTAATATTAAGAAATAAGAATGAATTCTCATTATCTAAACTAAAAATTAAATATTTTAGGTTTAAGGTTCAATAAGCTCTCAAACTTTTGTAAAAAAAAATCAATTAAGCTCCTAAGTTTTTTTTTTCACCTAATTAAGCACTCAAACTCAAAAAAAAATAATTTGGCCCTTTGACCAATGTTGACCGTTAACTTTAATGGTTTTTTTTAATTCTTATTGGCATGTGTCGCAATAAGATAATGTCACTTGTCATTTCTATGAACTTTTAAAATTTATTTTTAAAAAATATACAAATATCCAGAAAAATCTAAAAAATTAAAAAATCTAGAAAATTATTTTAAAATATAACAAATATTTTTAATTCTGAAATTTATTTAAGAATAATAAATAATAAAATTTCAAAAGATTAAAATATTTTAAAAATTAAAAATATTAAATATTATTATACAAAGATAAAAAAATAAATTGAAAAATAAAACAATAAAAGTTATTTTGGTTTTTGTTGAGATTTTTGTTTTGATATAATAATATGAAAAATAGCTTTGGATTAATTTGAAAAGATTGCAAATGTGTATTAAAGTCCAAATAACTTGAAAATAGGTTTGAAATGTTTTAAGAGGCTTTTGGCAAGTTTTTAAACGATTTTTAATAGCCAAATTAGCCAATTCTTAAGCTTCGTACCGATACGGTATACCCCGTACTGATACGCGTGAGGGTTTCAACTACAGTGATTTTCCAGTGTTGAAAACCAGTACCGATACAGTCTTAGCCGTAAGATACGAAAGGGGTCTTACCGATACGCATTAAGGCATACCGATACCATGTATTTTAACCACCCAACAGTTATTTCCATGACAGGTATCGTACCGATACCAGTACCCGTAAGCTGATCTACGCCCAACGGCTATTTCTATAAGAAGGAGCATACCGATACGCATACCTGCGTACCGATACCGAAGGCTCCAGAAAGGGAAATTCAACTTGGAAATCAATCCCCAACGGCTCTAATCCAATCCTAACTATCTCCAACGGCTAAGAATTCAATTGGGAGTATAAAAAGGGACCTTCAAGCTTCAGCAACAACTAATGATCTCAAAGCCAACAACTTATGCATAGAAAATTGTCTTAGTGCTTCAATTTTCATATTTTTGTATAGACAACACTTGTGAGCCTAATTTGTTATATTTGCTCAAGTGTTTTAGGTTTGGGTGAGTGAGCTAAATTGCACAAACAATCTACCTAGTGAGGGATTTCTTGTTTGCGTTGGTTTTTTCTCTTTTGTAAAAAGAGGGTTAGCTAGACTTTGGGGTATAAGTCTAGTGTTGTAAGGGTTTCCTCTTGATCCCGGGAAAAAGGGAAGACATTCAATAGTGAATTTGAAAATCCTTAGTGGGGAAGCTAAGGTAGTGGATGTAGAGCTTAGTTGAGAAGCTCGAACCACTCTAAAATTATCGTGTCTTATTGTATCTTTTTGTTTCCCACACAAATCACCCAATTACCACTTCTCCACCACTTTGCAAGCAAAACGGTTGAATAATTCGAGCTCAACAGTTTTAAAATAAATTTTATTGTTTTATATATTTTTTAAAATAACTTCTATTATTTTATATTTTAAAAAAATCAAAATAAATTTTATTTTTTAATTTTTTTTCAAATTTTTATAATTTTATTATAATATTTATTATTTTATATTTTTAAAATATTTTAATCTTTTAAAAATTATTATCTATTATTTTTGAATAAATTTTGAAACTAAAAAAATATTTTTTATACTTTTAAAATAATTTTAGAATTTCCATATTTTTATAATTTTTTGATTTTTTTTATTTTTATATATTTTTTAAAATTTAAAAATTAAAATTTCCTAAAATGACAAGTGGCATTATCATGTTGCGACACGTGTCAAAAATAAAAAACGTTAAAGTTAACGGTCAACGTTGGTCAAATGACCAAATTGAATTTTTTTTCTTGAGTTTGAGGGCTTAATTAGGTGCCAAAAAAGTTTAGGGGCTTAATTGATTTTTTTGCAAAAGTTTAAGGGCTTATTGAACCCTTAAGCCAATATTTTATTACAGAGGCAGATCCTTTAAAGGACTAAGGGTGTTGTAGCCCCTAAACATTTTAAGATATTCAAATTTTGCTCCTTAAATTTTAAAATATTTAATTTGACCCACTCAAACTTTTAAAAATTCATATTAAACTTTAAAATTTTAACTAAATTTCCACTCAAAATTTTTAAAAGTTCTTAGTAAATCTCTCAAAATTATTAAAATTTTAGTTAAACCCTAAAAATTCTTAAAAATTACCTTTTAAGCCTCTATTTTTAAAAAATAAATAAATTGCCCCCAATATCTTACCCTAAGTTCCGCCACTGTTTTATTAGAAAAATATTATCCATTTATTTTCTCTTTAAACTTATAGCCCATCAAAAATCAAAGTCAGCTTTCAGCATTAGCAACTTTCAATACTAATATCTTAATCAATTGTATTTATATTGAAATATGACAATGTGAGACTCAACATATTCAAACGTTTAATGACTCCGTTTATAATAAGTATTGGCAAGGGTCATAAGTATATATATTGTATAACTGTATATTAAAAAAAATTAAAATTGTAACCAACAATCAATTAGTCTAGCGGATTGAAGCATTAGGTCTCATAATGTTAGAGATTTGAATTATGGCTGTGTGAATGAAGAAAATTGAGTTGGGAGGGTCACTCCTATATTGAGCATCTACAAAACTCGATCCGAATTAGTTAGGTAATGAGTCGAATATCAGTGGTTAAATTAGAAATATATATAATATTATAAAATCATAAAATGCTAATATGTGGTGCCATGAAAATCTGGTTTCATTCTCACCCACCGTTCAAATAAAGTTCTATAAAAACAATCTCAATTCATATTTCTTCCCATAAAAAGAAGATTATTAATTATTTTGACTGAAAAAAAAGGAAACTAAGGTATTAAAATCAAATTTAGCCGCACCCTACTCATGTTTCGCGTCCGTACACCTAACTGGACAAAGATTTATATGTCAAATTTTACTTTAAAATCAAATTTAGGTATTAAAACGTATATTTACCACAATAATTATATAAATGACATATTAATTTTAATGATATATAAAAATAAACTGTTAATTATAATTGCAAAGTTTAACAATAAATTAAATTTAACTTAACAGTCAAAACATTTTATTTCAGCAAGTCAACAGGCGTCATAGTTTTTTAACGTGTTAAACGAATTCCTAACAGTCAACGTACCGTTGCTGACTTTTTAGCTTCACACAGTTTCCTCGCTTTTTGTTTTATATATTACTCATTTTAGAAATGGTAATTGGAATATATATATATATTATATCGGGGGTAGACTTTTAGTCACAAAAAATTAGTATAATTACGGATTCAGTCCCTTTGCTTTATGAAAATTTAAAGGTTATTTTTTTATTTTAATATGTTAGAATTTAGCCATCATATTTTAGGGAAAATAATCTATTTATTAGTTAACATATAAATTATTAGGAAAAATAAAAGTTAATTTTTTACATATAAATTGCTGAAATATAAATTTTTTAATTTCTTACGAACCAATTGATAAAAATATTTTTTTCTTGATATTGTCATAAAAATATTACACTCTTAAATAGATAATTTAAATTTTAAAGATAATATTAATATTATCGGAGAGAAAAGATATCTATTAACTCTATTGTAATATAGGGTGAGCATGTTGTGCGGCATTATAAAAAATTCTAAAAATATTATCAAAACATATAATATTTTGACTTTCTAAATAACAATTTAGGTTGTATTTTAAATTACAGTCTAAAATGTTAAAAATATACAATTTAAAATATTACTCTCACAATTTAAATATTTAATAATATTTTAAATCGTAAACTAAAATATTATTTTACGTATAACATAAAATGTAACCCATGCAAAATTTAAAATATTATATATTTTTGATAATATTTAAATTGTTTGTTTTTAGTCGACTCTCCCGGTAAGGGTGAATAGATGCTTTTGAGGCTTGAATTTACAGTTTTACTGACTGTTTCATCGATGCATTCCGGGCTTCCAGCTGGCTAATTTTTTTATTAAACATTTATATTTATATTTAAAAGTTATATTTCCATTCAAAATTACCAAATTTTTTTCCCCCTTCGACGCTTTTCTCACCCGGGAGAAAAGTGGAAAATCCCTTTCCCTTTCCCGTCTCTCTCTCTCTCTCCCTAACTGCGTCTATTTCTCTTTCTCTCCATTCCCTTCTCTTTCCTTTCCTTTCCTTCCAAGCAAACCCTACAACTTTTCATGTTTTTTCAGTTTCATCCTTAATCCGTTCTTCACCCGCTAATGCCTACATCAGAGCCACCGCAAACGCCGCCGTCGTCAGACCAATCCGAAACTCAACCACCGCAAACACTTCTCGACTTGATCACAGGCGTTCTCTCCATCCTCCTCCTTTCTTCACTCACAGTCCGATCTTTTGTCGGACGATGGCAAGTCGTCCGATCAAAGCTTTGCACTCTCCAATCATCTCTTTCCTCCATCTCGGAATCTCCTCACTGGAACGACAACTCTTTGCTTCACACTCTTTTTCCTTCCCTTCTCTCCACTCTCCAGCGTTTGAAAGCTCTCTCCGATCAATGTACTCTGTCTTCCTTCGCCGGCGGGAAACTCCTCATGCAAAGCGACCTCGACATGGCTTCGTCTTCTCTCTCTACCCATCTCCATGACCTCGATTTGCTTCTCAGATCTGGCGTTCTTCACCAATCAAACGCCATCGTTTTGTCCCAGCCGGAACCCGGTTCTGATAAAGATGATTTGGTGTTTTTCATCAGGGATCTCTTCACGCGACTTCAGATTGGAGGCATCGAGTTCAAAAAGAAGGCTTTAGAATCACTCCTCCAGCTTCTCAACAAGAACGAGAAATCTACTGCTGTGGTTGCTAAAGAAGGAAACGTTGGATATTTGATAAGTCTTCTCGAAGTTAACAGCCAACCTTTGATTCGAGAACAAGCTGTATCAGCAGTGTCGATTCTGGCTTCTTCAAGCGAAGATTCGAGAAAAATAATTTTCGAAGAAGGTGGATTAGGGCCTTTGTTAAGAATCTTCGAAACAGGTTCCATTACTTTAAAAGAAAAGGCCGCCATTGCCGTTGAAGCTATCACCGCCGATCCTGAAAACGCCTGGGCGATTTCAGCGTACGGTGGCGTATCCGTCTTGATAGAAGCCTGCAGATCTGGTTCCCAACCAACCCAAACCCACGCGGTTGGCGCTCTTCGAAACTTGGCTTCCGTGGAAGATATTCGAATGACGCTTGGTGAAGAAGAAGCGGTTCCTACTATAGTCCAGTTATTAGTTTCCGGTACCACCGCGGCACAAGAAAAGGCAGCCAATTGCCTATCGATACTCGCTTCTTCAGGTGAATATTTTCGTACTCTGATTATACAAGAAAAAGGGTTGCCGAGATTAATGCTTGTGATTCAAGATTCATTAAGTTCAGATACAATCGAGCATGTTCTCCGTACAATCAGCTCACTTTCGGTTTCAGATTCCGTTTCAAGGATTTTATCATCTTCCACAATTTTCATTATCCAATTAGGTGAATTCATCAAGCACGGGAACATGATTTTACAACAGATTTCATCTTCTTTGCTGTCGAAATTGTCAATTAGTGATGGAAACAAGCGAGCCATCTCTAGTTGTATGGATTCTTTGGTAAAGTTAATGGAATCTCCAAAGCCGGTGGGGTTACAAGACGCGGCGGTGCAAGCAATTGTTTCGCTATTGACTGTCCGATCAAATAGGAAGGAGCTGGTTAGAGATGAGAAGAGTGTGATGAGATTAGTGCAGATGTTGGATCCGAAGAATGAGACTGTTTCTAAGAAGTACCCATTGGTGGTGGTGACCGCCGTGTTAGGCGGAGGAAGCGGTGGTTGTAGGAAAAGACTTGTGGTTGCCGGAGCCAACAAACATCTCCAGAGCCTGGCGGAAATGGAAGTCGCCGGTGCTAAGAGGGCGCTTCAAAGACTTGCTGGAAGTAGACTCAAGACCATTTTCAGCCGGACTTGGAGGAAATAAAAGAAAAAGACACTAACCCCCCGCCAACGAAGGTACGTTTTCCCTTTTACGAGGTTATAATCGGAAATTTATTAGTCTTACTTTTGGCGGTCAGTAACTGTCCTCTATTTTAGCGTCACTCATTCGCAGCAAAAGTACTACGTTGCCCTTTTAAGCTAAAAGGTGTTTATGACTTTAAATTATTATTTTTTTGAAGGATTAATGAATTGATTATTGATTTAATTTTGTACTATTCGTATAAGTGCTGAGGTGATAATACGTTAAAGGAAACGTTGTCGTTTTCAACTGCCTAGGAACTAAATTAACGGAGCAGATTTTGTATATACGTTGCTGATATTTGTAAAATATAATTTAAAAATTTTATATTATTTATAAATTCTTTTTTTTATTTGTAATAATGCAGGAACGTCTGGAAATTTCTAACTGTCAGAAGAATGCGGAACTACTTTGATGGAAAATGCAACCAACCATACTCTACTTTATACTGTTAAACATTTTTTACGTCATAATATGTCATTTTAGAAAAAGTTTTTAAATATAAAATATTAACTTTATCTTTTTAATATTATATGATGACCAAAAAAGACATGGATGCGGTTTTTAGGGAGTATCCTCTGTTTTGTTTTTTTTAATTTTTAATTAATATATTTGATTCTCATGAAGACGAACTGTAAGAGGGAAGTTGTGATGATTGTCATGTTCACTTCCCTCTTTTTTTCCTTTTAATTATAATCTTTATGTAATGGACTTTGTTTTATTTATAAGGTGTAAATTACTAGTTTTTGTTTGTAATTTTTCTAAATAGTGAAAAAAAGAGTGTATTTGTTATTTATTTATTGCTTGCATTTTAATTTGTTATAGTTTCCTTATCGAAAATGACATTAAGAATCTCAGAATAAAAAAACCCGACCATAAGTTTTGTATAGTTAAATTATATATTGTCAGGTCTAGGTGCAACTCATGATTGTTGAAAAAATAGACTGTTGTAAAACGAGGCATTAACAATGACTGAAAAATAATAAAATAATTAAACAAAATGATAATTGTGTCGTGGTATTAACCACTGTCTTAGAAGCGAATTCGTCCTGATATGTATAATCGTTACAATGGACGAATGACCTCTTAAGGTTAGCATGGCGCTCCAAATTTCGTACGCTCGAAAGATGGAGTGCACTCTGGTGGTATTGCTCTTCTCTCAACTCAGAACAAAACTCGAGAAATGTTTATGAAAACCAAAGAGTGTTTTCAAAAGCAAACATTTGATTAGGGATCTCTCAAATAAGTGAAATTGCCCACTATTTATAGGCTAAATGGTGAGGACAAAATTGTTATTTCAACAATACAATTTAATTCTATTTATAATAGAATTAAATGGCCATAATTTTAAATGTTATAATGAACATTAACAACATTCTCCCACTAATGCGAAATAATATCCTTCGTAAAAATGAGAGCATTGAAGTTAAAATATGAGAAGAGCAATAGCGAGATTAGTTGCTTAAGTACTAGTGAAAGTATATGGAACTAGAACATAGTGATGATGAGTAATTCTTCTCTTAGATAAGTGAACGAATCTTGAACTTTCTAAGATTATGGTGAACTCATAACACACAACAACCCCTTCATCCATCAAAGTCATCGATGTCTATACAAAGTATATATACAAATGTATATATAACCATCTTTCCTCAGGATGCTAGTAAGTGTACTAGAAAAACTGCCCAACGTTTTTCATAGAAGGCGGTTAGTCCTTCTCACTTACGTAGGTTATTTTATCAGGTTTATCTCAACATAAATCACCCGAATATGGGCTATGAAATAATTAAGAGCTTTTACAACAGCTTAACCTCACAAAAACTAGGTGAATTTCTTCAAGTTCATATTAAATGAACCACTCAAACTCTAGGATAAGAAATCATTAAGAATAAACACTCAACCTCTATACCTAGTGAATTCAATGAGTCCTCAAATAGGATCACCCAAACTCTTGGGATTGGATTCATTAAGAGTTTAAGAAAACTCATAATCTCTAGCGGCAAGTTCATCTAATTCTTCGCTTTATGACCACCCACTCAACATTGGGTTATGAACTTATTAAGAGTGCATATTCATCCAAAATCGGTAAATTCATCAAGTCTTTCTCACTAAGACCACCCAAAGCATGGGCTATGAATTTATTAAGAGCAATAAATCTCATATTGTGCATGTACATTATTCGTCATAAGGATAGGTAGGTAGAAATGTACATTATGAGTCTTTCCATACTTTTGTTTGATCACATTGAACTTAGATAACTAAGTTAGGTATCCACCATGAATTCTTCAACAAATGAGCTTTAGACCTATCCCCTCGACGAAGCTAGAACCAACTTCCGACTTTTTAACCTTTTGATAAGCGGATCAACTAAGTTTCTCTCTGACTTTAATCATCATTTTAAGACACTCCCACATTTCTAACATTTTTGGATAGAAATAAATCTATAAGTGTCTTGGTTAACGTGTAAACAAATACTCAAGCATACTAGAGTAAAATTTTATATAAGTTTTAACCATAAAACTATATTTTAACAAACTCAAATCCAGTTTACATATTATTATATTTTCAAATTTTTGAGAAGTTACTAATCATTAAGATTAGTATGCATAATCTCATACGATTATGAAATTCTTTATATCTCATCAATAGTCATTCATGACTTTTTCTCATTTAAAAGAAATTTCAATTCTCCTAGTTCTTCATAAGAAGTGTTTAGGAAAATTATAAAACTGTTTATGATGAGTTTTAACTTTTCCTAACAACAGTAAAATTATCTCAAGTTTATTACAAGAGATTTCAACACAACCCTTGAGATAGACCATCTCTTTCCTTTCCTCTACTTAGGAAAAAAACTCAAAGAGATTTAATTGCTACAACATACTTTTAGTAACACTAATGTCTATCATATTCTCATTAATATTATTCAACATCAATAGTCATTCATGACTTTTTCTCATTTAAAAGAAATTTCAATTTTCCTAGTTCTTCATAAGAAGTGTTTAGAAAAATTATAAAACTGTTTATGATGAGTTTTAACTTTTCCTAACAACAGGAAAACTATCTCAAGTTTATTACAAGAGATTTCAACACAACCCTTGAGATAGATCATCTCTTTCCTTTCCTCTACTTAGGAAAAAAACTCAAAGAGATTTAATTGCTACAACATACTTTTAGTAGCACTAATGTCTTATTCTCATTCATATTATTCAACATATTAGCCCTAAAGAGACCATCACATATTTTATTTACTATGACTAAATTTGGTATTCTACTCAACCAAATTAATCTCAACTCTTTTAACTTTTACACTAATTTTAAAAAGATCTTATTTGTCCTAATATTTTTTTATAAAAGTGAGCACATTAAAGAACAATGCACCAAGTATGTTACCATGAAAGAGATGTGGTTCACTAGGCACGCTTAAATATCAAGTCTTTCATAGAACCAATTCTAGACATGCATTTTCATAATGCTTTTCGGTAAGCTATTTATGAATTTTCTCTTTCTTTAATTAAGGCCTCTTAAAGAATTATGCTTAATACTTTTACTGACAATAGTATCTTATTAAGCATACTTCATATAAGGCTCACTACTTAGAAAAGTCATTCATTCTAGCCTTTAGTCTTTACCCTAGTCTAAAACATGCTCACTAAATTTACAGACTAGCTTAAAGGCTCAATATAAATTCATGTGATAAAGCATGAATTGACAGGCAACAAATCTAAATAATCTGACCTCGCAGGTAAAACTATAACTCCAAGTAGGCCTGCTCATTCTCACCATGCATGTAACTTCAATCTTTGCATCATCATCTTTAACCAGAATGACAAAATTCATCGCGACAGTCACGTCATCTAAATCATCTCTTTTGATTCTTCTAAATTCAAATGAAGATTATACATGGTTACTCACGAAAATAATTTACTAACAGTAATAAAAATTAAAATAATTTACTAATAGTATCAAGATTCTTATCTTTAAAATTTTGGTTTCTTATCTTCAAAATTTTGGTTTCTTATCTTCAGCGGATTGCAGAAGTCAAGCCAAAATTTAACAACTGTTTGGTTTGGAGAATTTTCTATTTCAACGTCATCATCTTCATACTTCTCCAAAATTGCAACCGTCATGGTGCCTTTATAATTTTCTCAAAAAAAATATTAGTATGATAAAAAAAAGAGTCGCAATTATTTTTCACCTTAGTTACCTGAAGTTAAATAATTTTACTCCACATACCAACTATCACAAAAGCAAGCATTCTAATGCTATTAAAAAAATATTGCAACCTCGTGATAACATACTAATTCAAAATTAACATACATGATTTATATTTCATATCATGTCAATGTCCACGAATTCCTCAAAAATAAATCATTTAAGAAAATATCGAAAAGTTATCCTACATAAATAGACATTTGAACCACTTTTATTCGTATTGACATTTTCTAATAATTAAAATACAATTCAATTTTAATAAAAGCAAATAACTTCTTTTTGCTATTATTATTAGTATTGTAACCAACATCATTTATTTCTTGCACCTTAATCAACCGTTTAAAAAAATTATAAAACGGTTTAAAGAGTTAACAATGCTTTAAAGACCATTTATAGCTTACTCAATATATTGCCATGGAAATTTTTCAATGTTCTTAATCACATGATAAGGACTAAATAGGCAAACACTATAATACTCAATAACTATAATCAATGATGGATTGAATATCCAAATACGTTACTAATAATAATATGGTTTTTAACCACAAAAACTTATCAATGTTGCAACGTATTTTAGAGGAAAGCTGTTTGCGAACTCATAGTATCCTCAATTTGATACATTAAAGCCTTCAGATTATAATATTTTAAATACACGTTTCTACATAAAACGTTTTAAATAATATTGAGAATGCAAATGCTTCAGAATCAACAACCGGTTTAATTCACTTATTGTACTAACCTTTTTGATTCTTACCATTCCAAAAAGTAGACTGAATCTCAACTTTGCATTTTAAAGTCACAGCCTTAGGTAGAACCATGACAGGTTCATTGTGCATTTTCTAAGAATCATGTTTTAACAACAGTACGAGAATTCGTTTCTAAATTGTTGAAAAAATAGATTGCTGCAAAACGAGGCATTAACACTGACTAAAAAATAATAAAATAACTAAACGAAACTATAACTCTGTTGTTGTATTAACCATTGCCTTAGAAGTATATTCGCCCCGATGTGTGTAATCGCTACAATGGACGAACGTCCTCCTAAGGTTAGCACTGCTCTCCAAATTTTGTTCACCCGAAAGGTGGAGTGGACTATCGTGGTACTGCTCTTCTCTCAACTCAAAACAACACTCGAGAAAAGTATATGAAAACTAAAGAGTGTTTTCAAAAGCAAACATTTGCTTAGGAATATCTCAAATGAGTGAAACTGCCCACTATTTATAGACTGTGAGAGCAAAATCATCATTTTTACGGTACAATTTAATTCTATTTATAATAGAATTAAATAACCATAATTTTAAATGTTATAATGAGCATTAACAACAATGATAATGTAAATGGGTGAGATTAAGTCGGTTTTGTTAATTCAGATTTTAAGTCTATGTGCAACTCATTTAATTGTTTGATTACCTCTAGTATAAATTGCTATGGATGTTAAGAGTTCAAGAAGGGGTATATTACACGGCGGTTTGATTATGTCTGTTTTGTTTGTAATTTTAACTGTAAATGGGTAAGATTATGTTGGTTTGATTATGTCGTTTTCTTTGTAATTTTAACTCATTTCTTACCCTGACGTTGAAAACTTTTAGTTTTAACAAACGCGTTGGTCTTAAGGTTTATGGATTCAGTTTAGGGCGTAAGGTTTAAGGGTTTAGATTTAGTAGTTTATAATATAGTTATTGTGAATAGTAGTTGGGTTTAGGGTTAGAATTTAAGGTTTATAGGTTAAAACCTAAATCATTAATATATCACCTTTAAACCTAAATTGTAACCTCTAAATCCTAACCTTAACCCCTAAATTCTAACCATTGCCCTTAAATTTTAAACCCCTACACCATAAACCGTAAAACTAAGAAGCTTGTAAAAACTAAAAGTTTTCGCCGCCAGTAAATTGGATATAAATCCATATTTTAATTTATAATTTTTTTGTTTATTAAAAATATATTAATATTTATGCTTAAGTTTTCTCTAACCTATTGGAAAAAATCCTAGCCGCCTTCCTCTTTCTCTAATCTAAGTTCTCTCTATATTGTTGTGTCGCCTCCCTCGTTCTCTTTGATTTTTGCTTAACCGACCGCGGCACTAATCTTAAGATTGGTTACCGGTCGTCAAAATTTATTATTTTTTTCATAGTATGTACTTTGTTTTCTTTTTTTCCTGAATTTGTTTTTCAATTTTGAATAAGAATCGTTATATTTGTGGCATGTTTTTTCTCTGCTCTAGTGGCACGATCTTTATGGCTTCTGGTACGTTTTTCGCATTCCTTTACAGTCGTTTTGGTGGTCGCACAAAGACCTTCGCGATATTTATTTTTTGATTGATTTGTCGGTGATCACGTATAGTCAAATCCCCTCTTTGGTAAGAGGTTGTTTGCCGATATAATCAGAATTATGCAGCAAAATAGCCTCTCAGGTAGTTTGGTTCGCTCACTACTCCTTTATCACTTCGTAAAGCTTCTCGTTCGACGGAGACAATAAGTTTTTGTGGAAGTTATTGGGTTCCTTTAGTATTGGACGTCACTTTCAAGAGAAGATTTAATTTTTTTGTATCTTTAGGTTTAAAATTTTTGTTTTATGTATAAATTTTTATGACTATTATTTCTAATTTTCTCTTTATGCTTAAATACGTTATAATTATATAATTTTTTCTATTATTCTTATTAATAAAATTCAGTTCTCATCGTTTAGAAGAAGAAAAATATTTATGCTATGCTTTTCACATCGTTTCTAGAGCTAGATGGGTAGCCAAATATACCCTACCACATTCCAGCAGTCAGATAATGCTAAGAAATAAGTTCACTTTTTTTTTAGTGTTTATGATTATTTATTTTATATTGTGGATTACGGGGATATATATATATATATATATATATATATATATATATATCAATTAGTTTTATACTAATTCATAATCATTAGATGGGTGAAGATAGATGAGATTTATTTCTCATTTTTTTCACATATCTTACATCTAATCTCATTCACCCATTTTACTTATCCAATGATTATTGATTAGTGTAAAACTAATTGAATTTTACATAATGTAACTGGATCTTATCTTATATATATATATATATATATATATATATTAGTATAACAAGATGATATTAATAATTTTGATATAAATGTAAGATTCAAACCATATAAAGTAAAAGTTGATAAATACTTTTAACTACTTGAGTAATTAAAGGATCTAATTGGATATACAGAGGTGAATATATGTGTATGGTTTGGGTGTACACATAATTTTTAAAGTTTATACATTTGTTTTAATTTTTATGAATTAATCATTTAATTTTTATGATATGTGGCCTTTCTAAAATTTTAAAATTTTATGTATATTTATCTTCAAAAATATTTATGGATTACATATTTGACTTATCTCGTGTGACCCTTGTGCACAGACAGTGTGTCAACAACCTGTAAAGGTTCTGGATTCCCTCTCTTTGCATCTATGATTAACCTTCACATTCAGCCTTTTTCCCTATTTTCTTTAGTTTTCCCAATGCTTCGGGTCCTTCAATTAATCAATCCTACAAACATATTATTTTATTTTTACGACTGTAAGCATAAATATGTGTGTATTACTATATATATATATATTCACATAAAACAACTAGACAAAAATTCAGAATAAAGAAAAAGACTCTAGGAAAAAAGAAAATGCATTTAATAGGTCTAAAACTTATAACTTAAAAAAATAAGTGAATAAAAATAAATTACTTAATCAACTCATCAAATATGTTTACCCTATTTAAATTTATTTTTATATGAATATCTCTCGCATAAATTATTTATAAATATATATTTTTTAAATTATGTATTAAAATAACAAGCAAAATTTATCGGACAGCATCATGTGTGTAAAAAACTGTCCTGCCCACAATAACATGGGTGAGTCTGGGGTGCAACATGTCTATGGTGCGGCTAAAAGACGGCAAGTATCGAAATTTATAAAAATAAGTATCGAAATTTGTTCTTGAACTAAAAATGTTAGACTTCTTGATAATATTTTTGGTTGGTTTTTTGAGTTTTTTCTGCAAGTATCGATACATATTTTGTAAGTATCGATGAAAAAACTGATAAATAAAATAAAAGATTGTAAGGAATTTAGAAATGATGAGATAGCCCTAGGCTTTGCTAGCCTCAATTTCAAAATAGATTTTTCCTCTTTGATAGTACACTGGTTACAGTCTGCATGGCGCAACCCCTATAGTTAACTCTTATCTCTGGTTAATCGAGATTTCCAAGTCTATCTCCAAAATCTGATCATTGTTGGTCTAACCACGTCTATCGCAGTTAGTACCAAGACACTTTGAGTACTGGAAGAGCCCAACTCGAGTTATGGTGTCATAGAGAATCGATCTCGATCTTGATTCCCCTTAGCCGAATTACGGCCAACCGACCCGACTCCCAAACCGCAAACCAAAACACCTTTCAAATCAACGACGCCTTATTGAGTTAAAAATGCAGCAACTTTTAAAGGAATGACCGATTCCTACTCCCAGTTTCTAGAGATCAAAGAATACTTCTCGGAGTTGTTAAGTGTAAACTCAATTCTCATGATTAGAATTAAGTCATCGCAAAACTTTAGGCTAAATAGAAATTTAGCTAAGCATGGATTACATCATGCTTAGCATTTTGGTATGGAAAAATAAACAGAAAAGCAAATAAAAAGATGAAAAGAAAATAAAGCTTCTATAGAAATAACCAAGGAAATTACAAATTCTAATATGAGTTTAAAGATTAAATAGTGATCCATATCTGATTCAAAAAAACCGGATATCCAACTTTTCGGATTTCGGATTTTCGGATCGGATATCCGATAAATTATTACATAGACAAATGGAGACTCTGAGTAATTCAACGAATAAAAACCAAACAACTCTAACATAATTCCATCATGCATGTCCTTAATGGCAGTGTACGTATTATGTAATTCAGAGTTATGCATATAGGCAGCTCATATGGTTAGATTGTATACACTATGTAAGGAGTCCTATAGTTCTAATTTCTAAAGGCAGCCTAAACTATAAAAGGTTGATTAAAAAAAAGATCTCATGGTTTTAAGTTTTAAGTTTTGAATTCAGTCCTAAATGTATTTGCATTTAGCATAGCTTTCAATGTGTTTTATATTATTCTTTGAGACCCTCACTGTAAAAATAATATTTAACATTTATAGTTCATTCAAGAGCAGAGAAAGCTAACAGTGAAACGTGGCTGCTGTTTTTATGCATTTTTTCAGTTGCATTTCACGTTTATATTCGAATACAACAAATCAAAGGAAAAATTAATAGTTATCTTTAGGCATTTGTAAATACAATAATAAGGCACCATCAAGATCAAATGTGTATACAAAGTACAAGCAAAGCTGGTAATAAGAAATTATTTTTCTATGTTCAAGTCGATTATACAAGCATAAGCAATTAAGCAGAGTTGTTTTTCTTTGGACTAAAAATTAATTTAAACTGAAGTGAACCCATGTTAAAAGGAATTATCATCATCTTTTTTTGAAACAACCAAATTTGTACAGCAAAAACAAATTTTAGGGCGTAAAACTGAACTTACCCCAGACCCAGAGTTAGGTTTTTGGCTCGTCATTTCGAGAGTTCAGACTTCAGAAAGGGCATGATGCGATGTCGTCAATTGCTACGATAGAGTCGATCGATGCAGTAAAGGTCCGAAGGATTGAGATTTGAGAGAGGCTAGGGTTTGAATCTTAGAAGTTTGAGGTTGTGGACTGAGTAGTGACTGTACTAATCGTTTGTGGCCCATTAATTTTTTTGATTTTCGGATAATTTCATATATCCAATCCGAATTATCCGAAAATTTAAAAATGGATCGGGTATCCGTTTTTCGGATCGAATCATCAAATAAACGGATCGGATTGTTCGGATCGGATTTATTTGAACATCCCTAGTATTTATACCCTTTGAATCCTAACAAAGTAAAATAACTAAAAACCCTAATGAAATATAAAGATAAAGCTAAAATATTCAAACTAAAAATTTAAAATTAAATTCAAAGATTTATCACAAAAGACAAAGATAATAAATTTGAATCATGTGGCTCTAGTTGAATTTTACTTTATCTTCTAGATAACCTTATATTTATCTTCCATGCACTTATCTGCAAGATAATTCCGAATTTAACTTTGAGATAATGTTGATCTGCCTTCTAAAAGCTGTTGACTGTATCCCGAATTCTGTTGCATCGGACTCGAACTGCATCGGACCTCAGGTCGTGCTCACAATTCCTGCCATGACATTCTGTTAAAATTTAGATTCTGCCATTAATTGTTGGTTTTAGGTTGACATTGTCCAATAAAGCTCCTACTAAAATAAAGCCCAAAGAAACAATTTAGGAATATATATATCAAAAAAATGAAAAATAAAACACATTAAAAATATGCAATATTCTACACTTATCACGTATAAAGCAATATTTAGTTCCAAAATTTGATTACCTTTTCTAGCTTAATCTCTAATTTATTTAAAAAAAATTGACAAATCTTAATTCTAATTTTAGTAGGTCTATAACTCATAACCTAAAAAATACGAGAAAACAAAAATAAACTGCTTAATTAATTGATCAAATATAGTTACTAATTTTTTTAAAACTTGTTCTCGAACTTTGAAACTTGAATATATTGATGGCACGTCACTAAGTGATTTTGTCAAGTGGCACAAATTTAAATTGTCACAGCATCAAATGACAAAAAATAAAAAAAATATTAAATTCAATTACTAATGTGAAAATATTTAGATACCAATTTGATAAAAGAATTCCAAGTTTAGGGACTAAAATATTGTTTTATCCCAAAAGATAACAATGCTTTCGAAGTACTTCGCAATTATACTAATTTCACCTGTGCCAATCAGGCTAGAAGGAAAAATCTAAGAGAAATTATATCTTAATCGGTCATAATCGATTAATAAAAAATATTTATTATATTATTTTTTATGTCATTTTTTATTATATAATAACTTTTAAAAAATTAATTTTTAAATGTCATGTAAAAATTTTAGTGAAAATTTATTAGTTGAAAAATATCGCAAACAAAATGGTATTATTGGTAATTTTTATTGGTTAAAATTACAACTAATATAGTAAGTCAAGACCATAATATAATTTTCGAAAATCTAAAAAAATAATCCAGTAATAAATTTACACGTCATTAAATTAATAAATTCGAAACTAAAAAAAATAATATCCTGTTTTGATAGAAACAAAGTGAAATCAGATAAATCGTAGAGAAATCCCTAATTCTATAAAATATCGAATTAGTGAAGAATCGGAACCAGAAATCGCTGAGAACAAAACAAGAAGAAGAAGGAGAAAATGTCAGGGCCTCCAGAGGAAGATAAGAAGCCCGGCGACCAATCCGCCGCCCACATCAACCTCAAAGTCAAAGGCCAGGTCTTTAAATTTCTCATTATTTACTTAATATTGGGAGATAAATTTTCCTCCCCTTTCCGTTTTCATGTTGTTTGCTTGCAATTTCTGTTTTTGATATTTTAGCTTTGGGATTAAATAAGATGCTGATATGGTTGCGATTGGATAGACCGTAGATGTAAAGCTTTTTCTTTGTAATTTCTGTTTTTTCATGGGGTTTAATAATTGAAATTAAATTAATTTCTGTAAATTTTTTTTGTCTGAGTTATCGAACTATTTCACCCCTTATTCTCTCTGCCCATCTTTTATTGTTATTCGTTAATATTTCTATTTTTTGCATGCTTTTGAACAAATTTACCTTAAAATTTACCTTAAACAACATGGAATGATGAATTTTATGACTATTTTCTTTTTCTTTTGAACAAATCTTTATGGCAATTTTCAAATTTATGGTATTTGTTTAATCCTGTGTAATGGTAAATTCGAAGAGGAAACACCTTTGTTTCACTTCAACTTTGCTGGCATGCGACCATGCGTTGGAATAATATCTGTTTTCACTGCATCGATCTCGAGCTTATTTCTAGTATTCTTGTGCTTCTTGTTATTTACTGCAATCCTGTTTGGAAACACATAAAAGCGAGATATATGAGTAATGCGATGTTAAGTTATGGGGCTTCATAAATTTCAATGTTCGAATAGTTTGCGGGCTTTTGTGCTGATAAAGAACTGCATATTCGATCTGAAATTTTTTGTTGCCATGAACACACCTTTGATTTATCTATCTTGAAACCACCTTTTCTAAAGACACTCTATGAATCAACCAAACAAAATTCTGGTTTTAAAACTTTGTTAATTCACTATTTAATGATGTATATATATAATATAAGTGGCTTACGTTTATTTAAAATCAGATCGACTTCAGAACTGTGAACTGTCCGGGGTTAAGGTTTTCATGCTGTTGAAGTGAATTTGAGATTTATAGTGATTCCTCAGATTAATGCTTCCTCTTCTAATTTGGATTAAATTTATAATTTCTTTTGTATGACAAGCATAGGACGGGAATGAAGTTTTCTTCAGGATCAAAAGAAGCACACAACTGAAGAAGCTTATGAATGCATATTGTGACCGACAGTCTGTGGATTTCAACGCGATTGCCTTCTTGTTCGATGGTCGCCGCCTTC
Organism: Hibiscus mutabilis; assembly: GCA_019671005.1. Taxonomy (NCBI): domain Eukaryota; kingdom Viridiplantae; phylum Streptophyta; class Magnoliopsida; order Malvales; family Malvaceae; genus Hibiscus; species Hibiscus mutabilis. The sequence continues at coordinate 4,740,866 of CM033728.1, forward strand.
GAGGCGAGCAAACCCCTGATGAGGTATCATTCTGTTTTCTCTCTGTTAGGCAAACACCACTCGTATTAATGTGCATGTTGCAGAGTGGAATATGTGCACGAACGCATAACGTAAATTCCATTTGTTTCTCTTTTGCTTCAGCTGGAAATGGAGGACGGTGATGAGATTGATGCAATGCTGCACCAAACCGGTGGAACAAATGCTTTCACAATGTTCTAATTTGTGTGAAGGCAAGTTTTAGCTTACTGTTCTTAGCACTTCAAGGGTAGAATTATTGTCTGATTATGTAGATGTTATGTATAGAGAGGCCACGGTGTGTGATGGACTTGGTCTGGTTCTGAAATATCTAGCTCTTTCTTCAAGAGATTTTATGGATGCTGTTTTACTTAATGTGATGAGATTTGGAATTTTTTTTTAAGTGACACCTTTGCTTTGATGGCTGTTTCTTGTAAGCAAAATGTTTGTTGCTTTTGGTGTGATTTTTATTTTTTAAAGATTTTATAAAAATGTTTACTAGAATTTGGTTCACTGGTTTTAAAAATTGCAGTTTTAACATATTTTTCAGGGGTAGGAAAGTTATTTTCTTTTTTGGATAAATGCCATTTTATTCATCCAAGTAACTCCGAAAAACCAAACCAATTTACAACCAGCTCCTATACCCGTATGACCTAATTACAAATTAATCCCCATCTCTCTATCAAAACAGCATTTACAAATCTGGAAAAACCAGTCAATCTCAAGCAGACATCATTTTTAATTCTAAAAAAAAAATAGCTTCAACCTGCAATGGAGATTTTCCATGGAGTCTATCATTTCTTTCCCTCCAAACATGATAGTTAAAACTGCACCAGGCCAATCTCAAAACAATTGCCAGCAATGACCTTCCCTTACCACACCCTTGCATCCATTCGATCCCTTCCTCTCAGTTGCTAGGAACCCTTTGAATGCCACAATTCTGTAGAACAAGCTCCCACACTGCCGAGAAGCTACAATCTGCAAACAGATGAGCCTTTGTTTCCAACTCATCCTCACAGAGAACATAATTTGGATCTACCTGACAACCCCAAGCAATCATTCGATTCTTTACAGGTAGCCTATCCTGAACCACCAGCCATGATATGAATGAATTTCTTGGGATATTAGGGTCATCCCAAACAACTTTAGCCCCCAGACAAAACTGGCCTTGTAACTCCCCTGTAAGCTCCCAACTTGCATGAAAACCAATCGAAGCTTGAGAAGCTTCTTCCAAGCCCAGCTATGCCAGTTCCTAATTGAAATATCCCACACTGAATTCCCTTTTAGCAGATAATTCTTAACCCAAGTAACCCACAACGACCCCGCTTTAGTGATGATTAACCACAGATACTTTAACAGGCATGCTCTATTCCAAACAAATATATCCTTCACCCCAAGTCCTCCCTCATTTTTAGTGTGGCAAATACTCTTCCAACTAACACGAGCATCTCTTGCCGAGCCTGTCAAGCCTTTCCATAAAAAAAAGCATTACAAACAGAGGTAATGTGCTTCACTACCTTAGCAGGAAGGAGAAAAATCCTACACCAAAAATTTTACATACTAAAAACCGCAGATTGAATAAGTTGGAGTCTGCATGCAAAGGATAAGCATTTAGAAGGCCAAATGTTAATCCTCTTTATAATCTTTGCAATTAGGCTCTCACAGTCAATCCGAAAAAGATTTTTTGTGACCAATGGGACACCCAAGTAGCGAACTGGCAGGTTCCCCATTTTAAATCCAGACAAATCAACAATGCCATCAACCTCATTTGCTGCCAAACCAGCACAAAATAACTCACTCTTCCCTGAGTTCAATTGTAGCCCTGACATCTTATAAAAAACATCCAAAACACTCTTAATCCTCATTACAGATTCATTAGTCCCCTTGGTAAATACCAAAAGGTCATCTGCAAAACACAGATGAGTCAGACCTATTCTTTTGCGCTTCGGATGAAAAGCAAAGACCCCATATGAAGCAATTAAATTCAGCAGACAAGAGAGTACGTTTATCCCCAAAATAAACAAGTAGAGTGACAGGGGGTCACCTTGTCTTACCCCTTTTCTTCCAGCAAAAAACCCCACTAGACCCTCATTTAAGCTAACTGAGAACTTCAATTTAGTGATACACGTTCCAACCCACTTTCTAAACATATCAGAAAAGCCCGTCACCTTTAACACTTGCAGAATAAAATTTCAATTTAGAGAATCAAATGCTTTCCATAGATCAATCTTCAGTGCACACCTAGGTGATAAATTTTTCCTTCCATATCCATTCACCAACCCTTGAGCCAACAATACATTTTTCACTAAATCCCTCCCTGCAAGGAAAGCACTCTGGTTTGACAAAATAAGAGAGGGCAAATATTGTTTCATCCTATTAGTTAGTATCTTTGTTATGCATTTATACACAACACTGCAACAAGCTATGGGACGAAAATCAGCAGGCACTTGAGGAACATCCACCTTGGAAATCAAAGTGAGAATGGTAGGATTAAACCCCACAGGCATGTAGCAAGTGTCAAAGAAAGATAACACAGCCTGTAGAAAATCCTCTTCAACTATGTTCTAAGCAACTTGAAAAAACTTAACAGAATAACCATCAGGACCAGGGGCCTTGTTCCCATTCATCCACAAACAACATCTCGAATTTTCTTTCTAGTTACAGGTGCAACAAGGGGACTCTTGAAAACTGGAGACACATCCACTTCCAAAATTTCCTTGAGCAAGTTATCAGATACCCTCTCCACATTTTCATCCACAATTCTTAAGGTACCAAAAAAATAACTCTCTAACTCAGCAGCAGTTCCTTCAAAAGATTCTACTTTTTGCCCTTTAGCATTCTGCAGACAGCAAATAGAATTCTTTTCCTGTCTAACAACCATTTTCCTAAAGAAGAAAGTAGAGTTTTGATCACTCTTTTTAACATACTGCACCCTAAACTTTAGCTGGTAGAATTTCTCCTCGGCCTTAAGCAGATCATTCAAAGTCCTACCTACCTCTTTCTCCTTACTAATATTTGCAGCAGTAGGATTATTCATCACCAACTCCTGAACATTTTCGAACTCAATCTTTTTTTCTTTCACCCTGTTTGAAATATCTCCAAAATGAACCTTATTGAATCCCTTTACCCTTTAGAGGATCTTTTAGCCGTTTAAGTTTAGCAAATAACTTTTACAAAAGGGCACCATCAATAGGTAACTTCCAAGAGTCTTCCACCACTAAGAAAATCATGATGATCTACCCAAAATCCAAAAAAATTAAAAAAAAATTGGGGGACAAGATAAAGAAGGTCTCAAAGCCACTGAACTAGGACAGTGGTCATAACATTCTGGTTCCAAAAAATCCACCCTAGCACAAAAAAAATTAGTCAGCCAGGCTTAATTCACCACCACCCTATTCAACTTCCTTGATAAAGGTGCTTCCTCCCTACGATTACACCAAGTAAATAAAGATCCCACAAACGGGTGATCCACAACATCATATCCTCCTGACATATCACAAAATCCTGCATTACACCAATTATACCCTAACTCCCAGAGTAGTCTGAACTTTCTTGAGGCTGAGAGATGACATTAAAGTCTCCAGCTAAAATTCAGGGAGCATCCCCAAATTTTCTTTTTAACCCAACCAACTCTCTTCAAAGATCAAGTCTCTCTTCCCTACTATTATAAGCATAGATGAAGGAAAAATAGAACAAGTCATCACCTTTACTTAGCTTCCCAGTAAAAGCCTGGGCTGATATATGAACAACCTTCAACTTTCAAGCACCCCTTGTAAAAATCTATATACGACCATTATATGCAGCCAGATAATTATTAAAAAACCACCAACCACCAAACTGTCGTTGAGCTATAACCTCAGCATTACATTCCTAAACTCTAGTCTCCAAAAGACAACAGAACCTCCACATCCAACCTCCTAGCTAACCTAACAATGCATTTCTTTTTTGAGGGATCGTTAAATCTCCGTACATTTCATACTAACAAAGTCATTTTAAATATGAGGATGCACTATCCTTCTGGCTCTTATCCTTATTTGCACCTTTACCTTTCTTTTTTTCTTTTGAACCTTTTCCTTAGGCTTCAGCCTATCCATTAATTCAGCCATACCACTAGCAGCAGCCCTTTCAGGCCAAGATGTATCCTCCTGCACATGATCCTCTACTACAGAACATAGCATATCAAATTTATTTAGACAAATAACAGAATTTTTCGAAATTTTTACTCCCACGTTAGAATCATAACCATCAACCTGTACCCCTAATTCTAAACCCATACCATCATCCTCAATCACCAAAACAGTACTAGATTCAACAACACCCTGACCTTTCTCCTGACCAAAAACCAAATTATCAGCCTTTGTCTCTGTCTGAGCTAAAACAGGCTGAGAATCAACCACCTCAATATTTTCCTCTAAAGAAGCTTCTACAGGAATATCATTCTTCTTACATTTTTCAACAGTATGGCCAAATATAACACACTTGCAGCACTTAGGTGGAGACCAGTCCAACTCCACTCCCACATCCGCATAATTTTTATTACCCAAATCCACCATTATAGAGTCAGGAATATCAAAAGAAGCTTCAACCTCAACACAAACCTTTGCAAACCCAAGTTGTTGCTTCAAAGCAGTGCCTCGATCCATATACAATGGCTTCCCAAAGTACTTGCAAAGTAACCAAGCACTTGCTGAGAAAACAGTTCAAGGGGAACATGCCAAAGCTTGAACCAAACTGGAGCAGTAGTAAAGCTCAGCACATCGAGAAGCATCCATGGCAGCCACTTTCGCAGAATAATAGTCTTCTGCTGGATATGCCAGGGGCCAGACTCTAAGACCCAATTCCGAACCTTCTGCGATGGAAAATTGATGATGTATACACTCGAGCTAGAAAACGTATCTCAACCGAACCTTCCTTTCCCCACAGCTTATCAGCAGTTTTTTGGAAAAGCCTTAGAGTAGGCGATTTCCCAAGAAAATGACCCAATAGAGCATTATCTCACTATTTCGCTCCCAAATCCAAGACCTCACGAGGAGGTTAAACAAGAACCTTACCCTCCTTTTGCAATGGAGGATGAAACGGTAACGACTGATTAAGAAAATGAGATTTCCATCTTTACCTGAAGCACCTGTTGCATTGCGATCAATCGATCCACCAGCAATCCCAGCGTTGCCCGCAACCCCCTTCCCTCCTGATTTATCCACCACTCCAGACTCCAGAGCCAGATCGATAGTAGCAATGAAAATGCCCTTCCCTTTTAAAGTAGTCGCCCCGACAGGCTTCAAAGACAAAAAAATCTCCCAAATCAGAACACGAATCAACCATGAACCCTCAAAAAATCAGAAATTCAAGAAACGAGGCAAGATGCCAAGAAAGCCAGACGAAAAAGAGAAAAAAAAAAATAAGAAAATCTAAAACTCTACAAGCGCATTTTAGCCATAGTAACGTGCACCAGAGAGCAACCCTCGATTTTTGTTTTCGGAAAGTTATTTTTCTAATGTATATATTTTTAAAAAAGTTATATTTTATTGTTGCAATTCTACTTGGATTTTGAACTAATTTCTTGAATTGAGATTTTGCTAAATGATTAACTCGAAATTTATAGCGTTAAAATTAGTGAAAGGAAGAAAAGTAAATTAATTGTAGCATTTTTTAGATAAACAGTGAAAAAGAAACGAAATGATTAACAATAATGAAATTTTACAACTATAACCTTTTCATAAAACAATTTATTAAAGAAGAGAACGGTTTCAAAATTTTAAAAAATTTTGTTTTAATCTTTTTCACATTTTGAAAAAGATTTTATTGAAAACAATAAAAAATGTTTTTTAGTGAAAAAAGTATGATTATATTAAAATAAATTATACATAGGAAATGTCGTCGTATACCTCATTAAAAACATCTTTAAACTTAAATAGAGGGGAAAAAAGTACATACAATAGCACCTAAAAACCAAATCAACTGAAACTAAACAAGCAACTAACAAAAACAACAATAAACAAACTAAGCAAACCTAATCAATTCCAACGACCGCCTCATCGACTAAGAGCAACTCCTACAGCTCATCCTTAGGGTGCTCAAGGACATGTATATTAAAATCCGAGGAACAAGCATAGCTTGAAATACGATCCACCACTTGGTTACTAGCGCAGTTAGCATGCTTAAAACCAACTTCCTCCAATTGCATTGCTAAGTCCCTAATATATAATAAGATTGGCATGTAAACAGGACGATCTGAATTCCTCGAAAAGAGTCTCACCGCATCACTACGATCCATTCTCAAGGGCACACACAAGTCTGATATACATATTTTTTTATGTTTTGAAGTTCACTTATATTTGTTTTTATTTTTTAAAATTATTTTGTAATTTTAAAATCAAACATGTCTTCTTTAATTTTTTTTTATTTTTCAAAAAATTTAAAATAAAAACGGCTTTTTTTCTAGAACCAAACAAAGAAATTTGGTTTACTTTCCTTTTCTTTCACCTCCCCCGCTCCAACCCAGACATAGAGTTAGATAAAATATTATATTTTAATCATACAAATAAAAAACTTATGCAAGTACAAATGTACAAATAAAAGGATCAAGGTTTATTTGGGGAGAAAAAATTTAATGCACAAGTTGTACAAATTTTAGTTTACACAAGCCTTTTAATTTTAGGGGTTATGAGTTTAGTTTAGGGGTTAAAATTTAGGGGTTTGAGTTATAGTGTTTAGATTTTAAGGTTAATATTTAGATTTTAGGGTTTATAGTTTGTGGTTTAATTTTTTAGGGTTTAGGTAATTTAAGATTTAAGTTTATAATATAAATATACAGGCTTGTGTATCAAAATTAAACCCTTATTTGGGTATGATAAAAACGTATGGGATTAATTAAGAATACTTTTGTTAATGATAGTATTGAATCCAAACCCATGCTGCATGGTTCTATATCAGTACAGAGAATAGTTTTAACATGTTTGGTAAAAAAAAGAATATGCAGACTCACAATCATTTTTGCACAAATTTCAAGCTAACTATACTACTATGAATCCAAGACATTACTGGACTACAGAGGAAACAAGCAAGGGCAAACAACTACTTACAAGATAGAGATAGAGATTAAAGACCACTCTTTTTAACCGATGGAGGCCAAGACAATCTCCTGTGGCTACTACCATCTGCCGTATCAAAGCCCCCCACCTTGCTATTTTCGTCGTCTGCTTCTTGGCATTCAATTTTTATTTCATGGCTTCTAAGGCTTTTGATAGCCAAGTCATCAACGCATGTTTCGTTTTTTCCAAGCGGGTGGAGTCGAGGGATCCTTGGCCGGTGTTGTTGACATGGGGTTGCAGAATTCCCCTCTCTCAAAATTTGAAGCGTCGCTAACGACTCTCTTGTTGCTGACATGGCCTCAAAGAATCGGGTGCAGGATGCTAAAGCAACGAGAATTGGACGGAGCATATCCTGAGCGACGAAAAGAAAAGAAAAGCATCACAGACGACATGCAAGATATCATACGTGCATATATGCATGTTTGTGTATCAAAATACATATTTAAGCCTACCCCCCAAACCGAATGAGGCTCCTTAAAATTCTGGCTCCATTGTAAATCAGTAACAGCTGCTGTTAATGCACCATAATCACTTGCAGCCTTCATTAGCAGTTCAGAAAATTGTTTCTGCAGAAATCCAAGTAAAATAGCCAATGGCAATGAAATTAGATCTTTCTTCTCTTCTTTTGTTCACGAATGGAACTATGGAAGTAAGGCAACCCGCAACCGTTCAAGGAAAACAAGAGATCATATTTATCAGATCTAATTGTAATGTTGGTTCACTAGTACAAGGCAACAAACCAGGTAAATACAAATTGTGGATAGGAAGGAACAAAAGAGTTCTAAAGATTAACCGATTATTCAACCATTGCATGAAAATATGTTCTATAACCTACAAGTACTCGGTCCAAACTCATGTTCGGAAAGCCAAGGAATTCAAAGTTTTTTAAGGCGAACATCACCAGATATGAATATCCTGGTTCATGAAACAAACCTAAATTGCATCTTTCAAGTAACTACTAAAATGCATGAGGAAAGTAGCAAACTAAGTTTCTAGTTCCACTATAGTAAACTTTCTGAATCCAAATTCAACAGCTCAGAATCTTAAAGCAAGAGAATAAATACGATCTATCTGTATGCAATCATCCCAAGGTCAAGGAAAACAAGAACCAAAAATCCCTTTATTTATTTTTGTGTGCGTTTGCATATGTTAAATTAGACCACAGATGAAGAGAAAACCTGATACTCTGCTTCCACTGGAATGCAATCCAGGGAATACGATTGTTGCAGACGAGCTATAATTCGATCCTGCCAAAATAATGAAGAGGGGAAACAATCAGATAAATAAATGGATTCATCTTATTTGTGTTTTCTGAAAAGTAAGAATATAATGTGTAAGGAAGAATAATATCTTCTTGTAGGAAATCATCATAGCTATGGACAAAGTTCAGATTTCTGTTTCCAAAATAAATTTCTTGGGACAAAATAGGTAAGCAAACGACACAGTCCTCACAAGGGTATCAATAAAAACAGGTCGTATGGCCTCACAAGGGTATCAATACAAAATACAAACATATAAATAACATATGGGCTTGTATAGTTCTATTATTTTTTATAGCGACAACCAACATTTTGATAAGAAGTTTGACAGTTAAATTTGGTCTGGGTCATGGGAGTTATAAAACCAGACACAAAAGGAAATAAAATCGCACTCATCTTCATGACCCCATTGACAAAGTAAAATGATTAAAAGGAATTGTTGCGGAAAGTAGTGGAGCAGAGAAATTTGAACCACATGTAAAATGGAAGTCATGCACTGCTTATATGAGTGTATATCTATAAAACTCGTCAAAACGACTATCATGAGGCAATCCAGTAGCAGCGTGCTAAAGTACACAATAAGAAAACCTGAAATTACCTTATTTTGAATAACATCTTTCAATATAGTAGTAATCCTCGCCAGTGTTTCACACTTCTTTTCCATTTCACTCGCATGTGTAAGGTGTGCAACATTTTTATCATCCTATAAATACCATAAAACGGGACAGATAAAACAAATAGCAGATATGCAGGTAAAGAACCTGCGCTGTGCTTGAATCAGCAATATTAAGTTAATAAACATACATTGTTTTATACAAAATGCTTCTAAATTTTATAAAAATTATTTTTAAATATATACTAAAATCTTGAGAAAAAAAATTAAATAAACATATTATGCTACCGAGGTGTTAGTCTGTGCTTTCTATTTATTTATTACTGTTTTAAACGAACATATTATGCTACCGAACAGCTCTTTTGTTTCATTTTTAATAATAGATCCAACCCTCTTAAAAACTCGAGTTTAATTTCTTCTGGTCAATTGTAAACTTGTAATACTATTCGAAAGTCCCAAACAATAAACCTTACAAGCAGTAAGAATGTGATATGGCAAATAAATCGGGAAGCTTACCTTTCGGCCTTGGAGTTTGACTCGAAAATCTGCTATGTTTCTCTGTACAGTAGTTAGCTCTCTTAATACATTTATCAAGTCATCACCCTTTTCTCCAGTAGCATATGATAAGTTTTGCACGTCTTCCTATAGAAGAAAAACAACATTATTTGTGATGTAATTTCAGCATATCCATCCATCGATTTTCTAGCTCTACCATAAACTTGTACATTCAACATGTATAACTAATCATCATTTGTCAGAGTAAAGAAAGTGCCAAGAGAAAGACTTACAACATAAACATAAGGAACAAATGAATTTGGGAAACCTATTCAACATATGTGTTCAAACAAATTTGTAGGCTTATGGTTCCATAGATAACAATGTACAAACTATTTATTCAACACAATTAGAGAGGAAATAGTCGAGATATTAGTTTAGTGGCAATACATCTGAAAATATTAGGCTTCAGTTGGTGCTTGGGAACCCTACATTTTCAATTCCAGCAAAGAGAGCATATGGTTTTGAAGGTTAAATTCTTCATTCCCAATAAATTAGTGTAGTTTGGGAGTTTCATATTTGCAGAATTTGAGTGTTTGAACTTATAATGTCCGATAACAAAAATATACCAAAAAGAAAGGAAATTATGGACGCAAGGGAATGGAAATGATTGAAAAGAAAAATAAGAGCCTGAGAAAGAGGAGGGGTAACAGAGAAACCAAGATCGGCGGAAATGGAGAGAGCATCGTACATTCCTCCGATGCGCCTCATCGTATCGGTCCCCGTCGACATTGCACGCTCAAACGCTCCCTCTGCGTATACTTCACTGATTTTTCAACTTTCACCGTATTTGAATTTGAATTTCCTCTTTGTTTCGTTTATAATTGAAGCAGTATAATTTAACTTTTAAAAAGGATTTTTTAAAAATTTGATTGTGATTATTAACAAATTAATTCAAACTAAAATCCATTGAAATGAAAAGAGATTAGATTTGGTTGATTTACTTATATCGATACGAGTGTACCACCTCAGTTTAGGGTTTAAGGTTTAGATGTTTAGTTTGTAAGGTTTAGAATTTAAGGCTGGCGTTTAAAATTTAGTGTATAGGGTTTAAGGTTTAGTTTTTTAGGGTTAAGGTTAAGAATTTAAGATTTTGGTTTTTATAGTGTAAATACACAAGCTTGTGTAAAATTAATTTTACATAGCATGTGTATCAAAATTTTACCGAATAATTAACTGGTATAATTCTTACACTTGTAAGTTAATTAATCTTTTTTAATGTTAACGGTTTTGATTAATCGAACTACTAAAAATGATGTTAATGGTTAATCTACAAGTACTTTTTTAACTAAATATGGAATTTGTGTTTAAAATCTCTATAGCTAAGTATTTTTTTCTCTAAAAAATTCAATATAATATTTAGGATAAAGTATCAAAATGGTAACTAGACTTTGTTAAAAAAATGGTAATCAATTAGAAAATGACAATTAAACTTTGTGTTTTGTTACGCCTTGGTAACTCGGTCGTTAAGTACTTAACGGGACTGTTATGAACCTTTGTATAATAGCATATTTAGTCCTTCATTTTTACACATTCAATCAATTTAGTCATAATTCAAAAAACCCAATAAATTTAGCCCTCGTTATGTACACATTCTTTCAATTTGGTCATAATCTGTCATGGATTCAACATCCGAATTTTGATAAAGATGATCAAAAGGGTTATGGAAATGCACAATATCAACATTCGAAAGGAGATCGTTATACCCTAGCTGCAAAAACTCTCTCAGGATAAAGATAATCAAAAGGGTTATGGAAATACACAATAGCGTTTTCCTTTCGGATTTCGATATGGTGTATTTCGATAACCTTTCTTATTATCTTTATTTGGATTCAGATGTTGAATCCATGATGAATTAGGACCAATTAAAAGAATGTTTACATAACGATGGCTAAATTTATTGATTTTTTAAATTATGACTAAATTGATTGAATGTATAAATATGGAGTACTAAATATACTATTATACAAAGTTTCATAACAGTCTCGTTAAGTACTTAACGGCTGAGTTACCATCTTGTAACAAAACACAAAGTTTAATTGTCATTTTGTAACATTTGAAAGTTTGATTATCATTTTGTTTTTTTAAACAAAGTTCAGTTACCATTTTAGTATTTTACCCTAATATTTATCACAAAAATAGTTTCATCATTCTCAAAAATAAGTTATGAACAAATAAAAAAGTTTTTACAATAGGTTGCAGATGAACGTATAAACGACTCGTTAAGAAACAGTTAACCATTATAATAATTAACCTATCGTAAATACCCCTATATTTTACTCGTATACATTTTTGAATAGTCTTTTTTGATCGACCACTAGGGACAAAGCCGGGATTGAACTATGAGGGGGCAAGTTAATTAATTTTGAAATAAATAAGGTTCTAAAAATTAATTAAATCATAATAATTAAGGAAATTAAGGTTTAATTTCACTAATTTTAAAATTGAAGGGTCTTAAAAAGTGATTAAACCAGAAAAAATGAGGGATCAAAGTTTAATTTAATTAAAGGGTCTTACAAATAGAAAAACAAAATTTTTTGAGAAGAGAAAAACAAAATTTTAAAACTATCAATGACTTAAAAATAATTAAACCATTGGCTTAAACAAAAAAATCCCTCAAACTATGCCTTTTTTCTGCTTTTGGCCTTTAAACTATGATTTGGGCAAAATAGGCTCTTAACTATCATTTTGGCCACTTTAAGCCCCTACTATGATTTGGGCAAAATAAGCACTTAAACTATCATTTTTTGTCATTTTAAGTCCATGGTTACAAAAATATTATTTTTTAGGATTTTCTAACATATATAAATATTTACGTTCTTTTTAAATTTTAAAATATCATATATCAAAATAAGCCCCTAAACTATCATTTTTGGTCATTTTAAGTCCGATAGTTATTTAAGTCAAAAGAAAATTATTTCGACTAATAAGATGTTGACACATCACAAAGATTTTTTAACCAATTAATAGTTTTGAGTAGGGGTGTTCAAAAATACCCGACCGACTGACCCGGGCGATTACCCGACATCAATAATCGGGTATTTACCCGAAAATTTTTTTTACCCGGGTCCGGCCCGTCACTTCTCGGGTCGAGCTCGGGTCACAAATTTAAGAATTTTCGGGTACCCGGATATATTTAAAATTAATATTTTTTATATTCAATATACATATTTTTATATTAAACTAATAAAAATCTAATTTTTTTATATTTTTATATTTAATAAATTCATATTTTTATATTAAACTAATAAATACATATTTTTATATTTTATATTAAACTAATAAAATATTTTATATTTAATATATATATATATTTATATCCGGGTACTCAAATACCCGAATTTTTACCCGGATTTTTGGGTACCCGCAAAAACCGGGTCAGGATATGGGCCGCAATTTCTATTACCCGAAGACTCGGATATCCGGTACTTCAGATACCCGAACACCCAGTACCCGAATTTGAACACCCCTAGTTTTGGAGACTAAAAGAAGAAAAATGATATAGTTTAAGTACTTATTTTGACAAAAAAATAGTTTAGGGACTTAAAGTGACCAAAAATAAAATTTTAAGAGTTTATTTTGCCTAAAAATAATAGTTTAAGGGTTTATTTTGCCTAAATCATAGTTTAATGGACAAAAAAATATAGTTTGATGGTTGTTTTTTGATTTAAGCCTAAACAATTTAAAGTTAGGCTCACCTACCACAAGCATTTTGAGCCTATTGAAAACAAACTTGAAGCCCATTTCGGCTTTGTTTCAAATCAGCAAAATAAGCCCAAGACACAAACTTAACCTAATCCCTGAATTCCAGGCTCCTCTTTGTATCCACAAAATCCCATTTAGAGATCTAGGGTTTCAACTCCAGTGCTCCCTATAAATACCTACCCTAATTGTTTTCATAAGAAACGTATAATTCTACGGTTTATCTACGGACGGCGGCGTTCAATGTTTTTCTTTCCTTCTTTCTGTGTTTTTGGTTTTAAATTTCGTTTGAAATACTGAAAAAGGTCCCAATGAGGAAGAATTCCCATAGATAGGAAGTGCCGTATGACATTTTAATCAGCAGCGGCAACATGCTAAGGAATGTCCCCGTCTTCTCAACCGCCAATCCTCAGCCCTCTGATTCTTGTTCTTAGGTGCTTGATGTTTGGCCGGGAATTCTGGGCCTTCCTCGATGCGTGTTGCCCTGTGCGAGTGATTTGGAACGGGTCTCTGAGGGTTTGTTTTTTTTTTGTCTCTTTTGTTGATTTTTTAAGTGTTGGCTATGATTGGACCGATACAAATTCCATGTTTCGCTCTCTGATAGGAACCCGTGGATCTGATTCTTTGTGATCTACGGAGCCGTTTCCGGCGATTACATTTTTTTAATACGTCAAAAAGTTTATTTGTGGAGGCCAATGAGGATTTTTTTATAGTTGGAATTACCGACTGAATTTTCATTATTTTTGATGTTAATCACTGGCTGTCTGAGGCTTCAGATAATCCTTAACTTTGGTTTTATAATTGAAAACTCCAAATTCATTTCCCTGGTGCCGTACTAACCTTACTCCTCTTGTTTCTTCTTAATGATCTGAAATATATATTCCATGATTTGGAATAATAAGCAATTTAATCTAGGCACTCAACATTGAGGTGGTCTATCAGAAACTTTTTTGAGATGACTTAATTCAAAATTTTAAAATTTTTAAAGGACTAAATAAAAAATATTTAAATCAAGTCATAAATTGTGATTTGAAATTTGGTCTTCAAAAAATCAGATATTTGATTTACATACACCAACCCATATGTCCTCACATAATTCCTCCACTGATTTATGTCAAAAAAATAGTTCTTCCTCTGATAAAAAAAATATAGTAATCAAACAAGTTTATTAAGTTTGCTTATTTGCTTTTAATGTTAAAATACAATTGAAGTAAATCCAAAATTGAAAAATCCAAATCAAATCGAATGTACTATCTCAAAGAACTACGAAATGTAGGCACAAATTACCATATCGTGTAATTATAATATTTGAATAGAACATACTCTCTTATAAGTTGGAGCGTTTACCGTAATATCATTGAAAATTGCAACAGAAGGGGATGGAATGAACCGACAACTCTCATTCAATCTCTTTTTCCGGTCCAGAATGCATGGTAAATGACACAGAGATTAAGATGAGGAGGCACCCGACAAGTCGACCGAAAGAAGGAGCAATGCTTGAGGTACCCATGCCCCATAACTGTGACAAGGCAGCCTGTAACGTAAAACCAAAGAAAGAAAGACAATGGATTGCATTATTTGATATCCACTAAATCTTTAAGCACAACCAATCAAAAAAGACTCTGAAAGAGGGACAAAAGAAGGTACCTCGACAAACAGGACATTTGCAGCTTTGCTAATTTTCTCAAGCTGTAGTCCACGAGCTAGAAACATCTGTAGCGGAACAAGTTCAGGCATATTAGGGGGAATCATCGCCATGAATACGTCGGGAGAAAAAAAATGTATTAGAAGTATTGTTGGTGCAATAGTGTTTATTGATTATTATGTTGGACAAACCTCTGCTAAGAAGGACATGATACCAAGTGCAAGCATCAGAGACAGTGAATAGAAACTTGGCAGCACAAACTCCTGAGATATAAATAAAAATATATATTCATTTCGAGCTCCGCTCATCTACCATCTATTGCTAAAACAAGTATTCATCTAAATGAATGTAAAAGATATCCAAGCTGAATTATTGGCCAGTCCAACTGAAGTGAGAGCTGTGGCAGATAGGAACTAAAAGGATCAACCAGCAATTTGGGATCATGTTATCCCTAAAAGAAGTCAAGAAATATAATTACATATTCAATTTCACCAATATTTTCTACTTGCCTTTAGCATATGACAAGTATAGAGTTTTTAAACATTAAACATTGCAAATTCCACAGTACCGTACCAGTTTGACATGGTTTACTTGTTTGGAATAACTATATTCATATCAAAAGGCACTTTCCATGCAAAAAGAATTGCTTGTTTAGGCTATGACAAACATTCAAGCTACTGCTGTTGTTACCTGTTGATATCACTTCCTAATTTTATAAGCAAAACCAGGGTTTGGCTCGAAATGTTTAAAATTATCCAAGTACGACAAATAAGGTAAACCAGGGATTCCGGATGAATCTACAATGAGATCTCTTTTGCTTCCAAAATCAGCACTTTGCAATGGTAAATGGTACAATGATGCAGAATAAATGGAGGTTTGTTACGCTAGATTAGCAGTGGCCAAACAGTAATTATTTGCATATCGAAATCTTCCCTCAAAACATTTACAAATTGTTCACATTATGACACGCACCTCAAAGGCAAATGTGCATATTCCCGCAGCAGGGCTAGCCAGTATGCCAAATGCCAAAACTGTCACCCTGGAAAAGGATTATTTGCAACAAGCATTAATCGAATGACAGAGACAACGGAATGATGCCAAAACTGTCCCTCAAAATAAGGTTTGTGAACATAAATACTGGAATGATGATAAAAAAAATCTCAGGAGCAAGCTTTATGGTAAGCAATACTTCAGAATATGGAAAAATTTGAAAGAACTCAAGGTCAAATTTTTAAACGAGTGCATCGTAGGTCAATTAACAACAAACTTACACAGGCTGATCTGAGGCCTTTGCTGCAGCCTTTATGAGACAATAGCTAATTCCACCAGTAATCGATGAAATACAACCAATTAAGACTGCATATATGTGTTTACTTCCTCCAAAACTTGAATTGCTTGCTTCCACAGTTTTATGTAGCCCTCCTGCCACATCCAGCAAAAGGTGAAAAGGACTCGTAATCACAGTAACAGTTTAGCCATCAATAATGCACAATTACAGGAAATTATATACATAATTCCATGAAGAGACAACAATATTGAACGACGCGATTTTTTTCACGGCCATTTGTTATGCAGGCATTCATGTGTTTACTATAAAAAATTGAACATGCATCACACTAGTTCATAATAATTCATTAAAGAAAAGATGCATACATGCCAGTCATTTGATGTGCCTGACACTGAATGAAATCAGTGTTTTCAAGCCTTCCTATAGAAAATTGCAATATACTCCTCAATGACATAAACTCTGAAGTTCGAATACTTTCATAGAAGAAAGAAGATACAACAATAAAAAATTGAATCCATGTGTACTATAAGAATAATTTAAAATGGATTTAACAAATTGCCTCAAACTGTTTTGTTGCGGTTTGTGATGGTTTCGTATGATAAATGGTGTTAGGGTTTAGAGATAACAATTTGTTTAAAGGAAGCAAAAATGATAACAAAAAGTTGAAGTAAGGTTTTGAGGAAAGCATGTAGATAGATCTTCCTGGCATCGCTAAGAAGATGAATTAGTTTTGACTTTTGAGGTTTCTTATGATTTGGTTAATTGATCGAATTGGCTGGTATTGAGAAAAGTCTACAAATTTAAGACTCTGAAATCTGAATAAGACACGGGGTGTCTGAAATTTGGTAGGCCTGAAAGTAACTTGAGAACAGTGAAATTTCAATATTTAGGTGTCAAGGTTTGGGACTTCTGGTGTTGGAAAAGAGAAATCACTGCTAGCTGTTATTAACTAATTGAGAAATTAATCTAAATTAGAGCATAAAAGGGCAAATAAATCCATATATTACTAACATATGAAAAAAGAAGAAAGTTCAGGAGCACTAAATGATCAACAAAGTTCAAATCCTTATGTCTTCAATAATACCACTAGATGGATGCATAGAGAATACAGGCTACCTCTCACATTTCTAACAGAACAAGGGCTTTTAATCAGGAAATTAAAAGTGACCGAAATGAAGTTAAGACCATATAAAAGTATTAATAACTTAAAAGTAGAAAACGTGTAGAAAAAGAGAAAAGAGAAGTTATCACGCATTAGCATAAATGGAAATGCTCTATTATCATTATAAAGTAAACATATAGTAGCAATCTAACTTAAAATTCCAACTATATTTAGACTTTTGAAAAATCCAGGCGTTCATTCTGAGCACATTAGAGAAGGTTCTGTTAACTCACTTCTGTACCTTGTGTAGTAAGCATCTGCTGAAAAATAAAAAGCATTCCAGAGAAACTGCAAGCAAGACCTAGAAAGGGATGACAATCAATAAAGAGAAAAACTTCAATACACAGGTTGTGTAAACTAAACCTTTTAGTTTTAGGGGTTAGGGGTTTAGTTTAGGGTTTAAAGTTTAGGGGTTTGGGTTGTAGTATTTAGAAATTAAGTTTAGTATTTAGAATTTAGGGTTTAGAGTTTGTGGTTTAGTTTTTTAGGGTTTAGGTTTAGTAATTTAGGATTCGGATTTATAGTATAAATATACAGGCTTTACACAACTTGTGTATCAAAATTAAACCCATCAATAAATTAATTAACCCTACCACTATAAGGTAGCTCGATTTTTATAGCATGAGTCAAGATAGAGTTGAGGAAATGTTAACAGACCTCCAATTTCTGCAATTTTCAACTTCTCATGCAAAAAAATTCTAGCCATGATTGAAGCCATTATTGGAGTTGTAAAGCTTAATAAAATAGCCAGAGAGAAAGGTATTCTTTGAATGCTGAAAACAAAAATTGAGCAAACGAGTTATGACTGCCAGATTATGTTATTTCTGTTAACAATGATAAAGCTTGCAAGTCATAGCAAGAGTGATTCCAAGAATTGCTAGTTTAAAATGACTAGAGAAAAAAAAAAGAAAACGCAAAAATCAATATTTGGAAACTGAGAATGCAGTAAAGAGAAACTAATGTTTAAACCATTATCAAACAGTGGGTTATACTAGCAAACAGATAAATTCATGTTTATCTTGGTAACAATCTAAGTCCTACACCAACCTGATTGTCTAATTTTCCAATTTCACTAAAGCGCTGCTTCAAATATATTAATTAAAAACTATGGCGTTGCAGGCATAAAGTGATAAACCCTTGTATACATTACAAAGATGGGACTCATAAGAACAGATATAAGCAAGAGGAAAAATGTAATTGCAGCACCACCTCCGCCACTTAAAAAAAAATCTAGCATGCCTAATGTATCACTGGAGCAACAATACTGTCCATATAATCTAGCAACAATGAAAGAAAAGCTTATAACTTTAGCAGGATGAATATGCTGTATAAAATATCCAAATAGATAGAGGGAGTAGTCCAACGTGATGAAAACTCTCTCATAAGAGAACTCTAAAAGAGGCAGAGAAGCAAGGATGTGAACTAAAACTTACCAATAGATAAAACTCGACAATGAGAGATATCCCACTAGGGCTCTTAAAACTAAAAGTTTCCTCAGATGAGTTGCTCCAAATATTGGCTGCCCAATTCTTCTCAACCATATATATGATAATATCAAGGTAACTGTACATCTTACAAATGAAGTCTCAAATAAAGGAATTGACTGAGCTGCCATTGCTAAAAAACAATGGAAAAGATAACTAAATTAATGGAAATTTTATGAAAAGACATCTCATACCAGGGTAATTTGGAATCAGTGAAATAGAGATATCAGAAGCTATAAAAAGGGCAGGCGTAAAACACTTAAAACTGACACCATATAACATCAATATTCCATTTATCTGTATTTCAACAACAATACTATACCGCTAAAACTCTACTTCATTAAACTTATGTAGCTTTTAAAACCCATCAAATTGATGTGAGAAAGGAACTCCATCTCTTCCACGCACATAAAGATGAGCACTTCTCAATATGTTTGTGATTACCAAAAATTACATACTCCAAAATGGTGAATGGCATAAGGTAGAGAGATTCTGGTTCTAATTTTAAGTGGTATTGTCCCACATTAGTCAAGATTGGAATTTATTGCAAATTGATACTCAAGCTTCACCTCTCCAACAACTACTATCAATTATCTGTATCTTGGAGGCTTAACATGGTATCAATAAAGTTTGGGTTTGTTGTAACATTACATTAGAGTTGGCCCTCTCTTGATTAATGTACATCCACTCGGTTATTATTATACCTCATGCAGTCTATTTAGATTAACTAGGGTTATATTAGGAATTCCGTTTTCTATAACTAGAGGTTCACGGACAGCCACAAAAGATCATTTACAACAGAAACGGGGAAAATTTACGTGGGAAAGAACATATAAGACATCCTTTGTATGCTGGCAGAAGCCATAGGGGAGCAGAAACTTACTAACCAGTGAAATTATCAGATAGAACTTCCATGACAAAGTAAATTATAGATGAAAAGGCCATGCACACTAGACCAGAGTATCTGGATCCATTCCACGCCCACGACAGAAACAGTGAAACCGGAGATATCTCTGTTTCTGGTACTTCTATCACTAGCTCCTGCAAGCACATTAAACCAAGTAACCTATATTCAGTCCAAAACTATAATACTTCTGCATTACCTTCTAAATTCCAGGTAAGCAAAAACTAATAATAGTTTAAGCATAAGCAATACGGTTGACCAAAAATTTCAATCAACCACATTAACCTCAATATATAGGAACTTTGTAATTTAAATTTAGCATCACCATGACGCAAATCTATACAAAATTGTTCAAATTTTACCGAATAGGAATCTGATCTAAGTCAAACTACTTCATTAATTTAACAAAGTTCTTTTCCTCTAGGGGGAATTAGAAGTTCAACAACAAAATGCGGACCAACAAAGTCCTCGGAACAAATAGTTAAAAAAGGACAAGTAAAAATAAATCATACAAATAAAGATTCAGGCAGTTAGAAACAGATAACTTTGAAGTTAAAAAAAATGTAAAGAATAGAATCAAAGGCTTAGTTGACTTACCCTAGGTTTTCTTCGGGAACGAGAGCCAGAAAAGATGTTGATCTTGGGCCTCTCGATCTGCGTCAAGAGAGGTGTTATCTCCTCCGAAGACGATGCTAAGGAGCCACCATTAGCCGCGGGTTCTGAGTCGTCAAGCACGATCAGTTCCACCGTATGATTGCCGTCGTCGGCACTGGCATCCGCTGAAGCCGCCATCACCGCGCGTCAAAAGGTCCGAAAAAGAAAGAAAGAGATCCTAAAGAGAGCTTACAGCAGATTGTAGTTCAGTTAAAAGCGAATCTGGATAATATATTAAAACGGAATCTATAAAGTTCAGTTCCGGCAACCATGAAGCTGTTTTTCCCCAACAGCGAATAAAAATTTAGAACAAAAATAAGAGGTTAGTGAATATTTTCCTTAGGAGTTCGTTGGTGGAAGCGACGTGTCAACGGTCAAGCTAGTATGCACACATGGCACGAATGTAAAATTCTTAATTTAAAATTAGAATAAAATTATTACCTACCCATGGTTGGTGCAATAGATACATTGCTCTTTTAAAGAACTCGAATTTATATTATTAAAAAAGAGTTACGAATTTTAAACATAAATATAAAAATAACATATACTTTATCAAAAAATAAAATAATTTAAATTTGATATACAAGTTATGTAAAATAAATTTTACACAAGTCTAGCTATTTATACTATAAATTAAAATTAAATTTAAACCCTAAACAATTTAATCATAAACCCTAACCTTGAATTCTAAATCCTACGACCCAAACCCCTAAACTATAAACTCTAAACTAAACCCCTAACCCCTCAAATTAAAAAGGCCATGGAGACCGAACAGACAATCAGTGAAAAGAGGAAAGTCGAAAGCACGAGGCTTACAGGGCAAGAGAAGTAGAGAACGATGTTGTTCGTATGGATCCACCGATCGTGGGACTTGGCGGCAACTAACGAGGGCACTGTCATGTTTTTCAAAGGTCGAGATGACGAGGACGACAGAAGAATACCACAAGGTTGAATGAACCAAAAAAAAATTCTCATCGAATTTCAACTCAAGGATTTTGAAACTGTGAGAGCATATATGAAATAGGAAACGAGCTCTAGTAGTCATGAGCTTGACGAACGACGGAATCATCCTTTTTTAGCACGTCGTAACCACACAATTGAGAATGAAAACAGTGAGGGAAACCGTCAGATCCAAACACTCTTCACCTTGTCTTTCTTGTCCGCCGCCTCCAAAGGGGACGAGCATCATTCTCACAAAAATGGACTTAAACTTAGACCTTGACCGTTGGGGAAAGAGATTCCCAACGAACCAATCATCAGAAAGCAAAATAAAACAACTGCAAAAGAAAAAGACAACAAACTGAAAGCAAAGAAAAAACGAAGGATCATGAAGAGAGACCAGCTACTCTTGAATAACCATCTCAACTTCTATTATTTTTTTTAAAGATCTTAACGCTGAATATTCTATTTTTTTTTATCAAAATAGTTTTTTTAGATGAAACCATTAATTAACTAGATAATATTCATTGGTGACGTGTTTTAGGCTCGAATCGATCAACTAAATTCGCCAAGAAGAGAGTGAATTGGCCTTTGAGTGATTGTGGTGGAAGCAATCGAAACTTAAAAATATTGCACAATAATTTATAATGGTTCGATTTCTAAACCAAGTCTACCTCCACTACCTTAACTATTTACACTAAGAATTTTCTATAAATTCAATAATCTGTCTTTCTTTTTTCTATGCTCAAGGAGATAACCCTT
The DNA here is from genome assembly GCA_019671005.1 of Hibiscus mutabilis. Taxonomy (NCBI): domain Eukaryota; kingdom Viridiplantae; phylum Streptophyta; class Magnoliopsida; order Malvales; family Malvaceae; genus Hibiscus; species Hibiscus mutabilis. The sequence continues at coordinate 4,762,939 of CM033728.1, forward strand.
ACAACTCGCAAAGCTTATGCGCGAAGCTTTGAGGCACACTATTTTTCAAAGAGAATATAAATTTAACAAATTAGAAAATTCTCACAAGGCAAAGAGTTTGCACAATTTAACTCTCACCCAAAATCCTAACACTTGAGCAAATGTGACAATTTGGCTTATTAGTTTTTTCTATAAGGAATATGACAATTTAAGCTCTAAAACAATTTCTCAATACAAAGAATGTTGGCAGTATGTTTCTTGTTGTTTCATGGTTGCTTGAAGCTTGCTATTAAGCTCTCTAAGGAGTTATTGACCGTTGGAGGTTGATTAGAGCCGTTGGCGACTTTAATTCCAGCCATAAAATGTAGTTTTAGGCTCGTTGGTATCAGAACTTGCTTTAAATATAAAGAGCCATTGGGCATTTATAACACTGGGTACCGATACACAGTACTATCGTATCTGTACGGGATCTTGAGTATCGATACTCAGTTTGACTACTGAAATTTGTTAAAATTTAGGAAATAAAGGACATATCGGTACACGGGCAACCATACCGATATCGGTTGTTGGAGGAAGACCGTACCGATACTCAAAATCTGTTTATGACACTTTGGCTATTTTGAAAGTATTTAAGTATGTCAAAAACCCTTTGAAATCTTTCAAACATATTTTTCAAGTTAATAGACTTTTAAAATATTTTTACAAATTAATTTAAGTCCAAAAATATTTTCATTTTATTTATATCAAATCAATTATCTCAATAGCGTGATAATTCTTAAAATTAAAATAAAACGATCAAAGTTCAATATTTATACAGAAACATTTTTAAAACTCAGTGTTAAAATTAATACAAAATTTAAAGTTCAGTGGTTAACAGTGCAATTTAACTAAAAAAATAATTACACGGTATACACGATTGAGCGTGGGTGTTAAACAAGGTGGTGCTGACGTGTCGTCCTGTTTGTTTTCCTATGACACAACAACAACAACAAAAAATGGTTCTAATTACTAGTTTCTCTTTATTTTTTTTCAACCTCGTCTGGATCTTCCCTTTCAACAGTCCTTTTTATCTCCCACTTGTTAGGGTTTGTTTCTTTGTCTCCCTTTCCCATCTCTTTCGATTCCTCGATTACACTCTTCACTTTCATATCCTCAATTCTCCCTTCGTTACACCATTTCAAAACATAATTTGCCTCCAAAAATCTCATTTTCCTCGCATTTCCATTCACATTCCTTGCTCGCAAAACCCAACCTTTTCATGGCCAAGACTAAACCTGGCAAGAAGGACCTTGATTCCTACACTGTCAAAGGCACCAACAAAGTTGGTCGTGGTATGTTTCTCTCTAAACCCATCTTTTTGTTTTCCTTTTTACATTTCAAAAATAACCCAAATTCCGTTTTTTTAAAGACCTTTTGGGTCTTTAAATTTGATACCTACAAATGTTTTTGGCTTTTGATATTTGGTTTGTTTTGCAGCTGGTGATTGTGTGCTGATGAGACCTTCGGACTCCGATAAGCCACCTTATGTTGCTCGTGTGGAGAAGATTGAAGCCGATCATAGGAACAATGTGAAGGTTCGAGTTCGATGGTACTACCGGCCGTAGGAGTCTATTGGAGGGAGAAGACAGTTCCATGGCGCCAAGGAGCTCTTTTTATCAGACCATTTTGATGTGCAAAGTGCACACACCATTGAAGGAAAGTGTGTGGTCCACACATTCAAAAACTATACTAAGCTTGAAAATGTTGGTGCTGAAGATTACTTTTGTAGGTTCGAATATAAGGCTGCCACTGGAGGTTTCACTCCGGACCGGGTGGCAGTGTGAGTTTAGATTCTTCTTATGTTTTTGGGTTGAATTTAGGGTACTTTTTCCCAGTGCCTTGTATGTTTTTAGAGTTTGTTTATTAATATTGGGGTTTCGGTTTTGAAGGTATTGCAAGTGTGAGACGCCATATAACCCGGATGACCTCATGGTGCAATGCGAGGGATGCAAGGATTGGTAAAGTCATTACTCATTTATTTCATTTCGCAGTCTAATTGAACTGTAAACTTAACGTTTGTTTGTGTGTTGAACTGTAGATTGAAGCCATTTATTTTTAGTGGTTTAGTAATGATTTATCAGCTGAAAAAGTTTCAAATTAATGTTATAGCTAATTTTGCTCAAGTTTTAATTTGAAGTCTTTCTAAGTTGTTTAACTTGGCTGCTTACATGTCTCGCATATAATATGTTAATCCTATTAGGTTGTTTTTATTAAAAAGCTTGTTTTTTGCAGTACTGTTTTTAATGTATTATAGCTCTTGAAGAAAAGGATAATTGCTAATATTTTGTTTTGTTCCATAACAAATCTTGTTCCATTATTCTCCGAACATTCAATGATGAATGCTTTTGCCATGATTGAGTTTAGTCGTACTAGCTTTTTTCGTTAACAAGTTTCGCTTTCTTTGGCTCTATTTTTGAATAACTGATAGCTCTTGAAGAAAAATAATATTTTGCATGTATTGTTTTCGTCTGCAGTAAATGCTTTTGATTCCTAGTTGCATTATTCACGAAACATACGGTGATGAGTGTACATTTTCTTAATAATACTTGTTGAAAAAATTTCGTAGCATTCCAAAGTTACTTTCCAAAATGATTTATATGTTTACTATTTTATATGGTATAGCATCTATGAAAATCTACTTCCTATAAAGCTATAGTTTTATTGTGACTGAAAGCAGTTAATGTAAGGCATTCTAGTGAGCTGTAATGGTAGATTCATTAAAGCACATATAAGTATGAGCTAGATCAACTTCAGTTCCTATTGAAAATAGAGAACTTTTATTTCCCCATTCGGAATCCTTAAGCTGATCTGCTAATGCCATCTGATGTTCCTTAACTTCTATGTTTTCTTCAGACACGATTCATTTCCATATTAATATTCTTCATTAATGTGTAATATCTTCTTTTTGTCTTCATCTCACCTAGTTCACCATGTAAATGGTAGTGATTTTAAGATTTACAATTTGATGAAAGTTCATATCTAATGAATCAAATAAGGTTTTAGTTGGTTGACGTTTTATGGAAAAATATTGGCTGCAATCGAGGATTTAGCTTCAGGTAATGTCAACCAATAGTGGAGTGTAGAGATTTTCACATAAATCACTGTAGTGTTGTTGTCTTAGATCTCCTTAAATTAAAACTTTAGATTTCACTACATTATTGAAATACCTTAAACGAACAAGTCACGACTGCAAAATAATGTCACTTTTGACCGTTTAACTCTAAACTCGTTGCAGTTTAACCTTTTAGGTTATTTAATATCGCAAAAGCTAAAACTACATTGAGACGTGCAACGGAGTTGTATTCTTCTTGGTCGTAGACAAAGAAAGTAGACGTATTTCATAAGAGCCTTTTGGAGGTTTCTAATGCTCCTCTTCACTAAGAACTTAATGAGTTTGAAATTTGTAATTTTACCAAATGTAACATACTGCTTGGTGTGCCTTAATGGGTGTTATGTATTCAGCCTTTTAAACTTATATTGCCCAGCTTTACTTTTACATTCGTTTTGGCCTGCCAATAGAACTCGGCATAAAGTTGTACTTCTAGTTACTTGTTCAGTGTTTTTCTCGGAGTTTCTTGCCAGTGATTTCATTGTACTGTGTGTCTCTCTCTGTGTGTATATATATGTATATTCCTGATTGTACATGAAATTGGATTATCATATATTCCTGACCAAACATAAGTATGCTTTTAGGTTTCATCCTTCCTGCATGGATATGACCATTGAAGAAGCAAAAAGATTGGATCAATTTTTATGTTCAGATTGTATTCCAGAGGATGATGCCAAAAGATCTTTGAATACATTATCAGTATCACCATCTCTTGAGGCAAAGGTTCGAGCATTTATGTTCAGCGTGCATACATAAATATGTCCTGTTTTCTTATTTTACTCCATTTAGGTATTGGCAGATTCTGCTATGTATTGTCTTAGACCAACATTTGTTATCTTTTGGTGATGCTCTTGCAATGCAACCTTTAGCTCCAATTATTCCTTGTTTGCAGTTTGCCGTTGTGGATACGTTGTAGTACTTTCCTTTTTCCTTCCCATTCATAGACAAGCGTCATGGTGTTTTCCTTTTAAGTTGTGAGAATAGATTCATAATGCCTTATCCTTAACCCTAGACATAGGTTCATTTTGAAAAAAGTAGGGCACAATATGTTGCGGATATGCCAAACAATAACATTTATCTTATATATGTTTATAATAGCTCTACTAAGAAACAATTAAAAATATGCAAATCAACTTCGAAGTTTCAATGTTGACAAAGTACATAGGGTGCCAAACCACTTTCCCATACTAGAATTTGAACTGTTGCTATCACGGTTGGTAATGTGATCCTGATTTCGTAGATTCTAAACGGTGTGCATTTTGGTTGCAAAGATAAGCATACTTGAGTTTAGCTGGTGGCTCATGGTTACATATTTGCTAGGGAAGGTTTTGAGCACTATTTGTTCTGTCACGGAATATGTTGCGCATTTTCCCAAGATCTGGTTTCTTCATAAGGAAATGTAATTAGTTAGCAATTGTTTTATTATGATTTAATTATATTTCCTTGATACTTCCAAAACCGAAGCAGGTTTTCATGACAATTAATTAACACCTTTCGGTTGTAAGTTTGATTCTAACACCGCCGTCTAATGCTTTAGTTATCGACGAACTATTCTCTCTCTTTCTCTTTCCACCTTAGCAATGTAAAAAATGGCCATGCATTTGATCTTGTATTTTATTCTTTTGGCTTATAGGTGGAACCAAAGCGTAGGAGAAGATAACCCCCGTTATGGTTAATGCGGAACGAGGTACTGTTTTCTTGCACATTAGCTTTGACATTGTTCTTGTTTGCTTGGTGGAATTTGTACAGTGCAGAGAAGTTACTGTGCTTGCACCCCTCACCCCCCGAAAAGGAGCTATCTTTCATAATTTCCCATTGGTCTCATGTTTGTATGTATGGTTGAACCTGTGAGTGCAGTCTCTGCTAAATGTTAATCTTAATGTAAGGCCCGAACCTTTAACAATGGCTGCTTAAACTTTAAGAATTGGGGAAACCGTCTCTGTTCTTTGGTTATGTCGAAGTTTCTAGTCTCTTATGAAAGCATGGTTAAGGATTATTTTGGTTCGGTTAAACGGAAATAACCGGATTACTGGAAATCGGGGTAGGCGGTATCATACCGGTATTAAGTAGTTGATAGTTTCTTTTAAGTGGAGGAGGCGAGTTGCGCGGTGGGGTGTAGTTGACTTGGTCTGGGGGGATAAACATAATGAGAAATAATGAAATTATAATATAAATATATGAATTTGTCAATGAATTGTTAAAATATAAACACATTTAACATTAAATATGTTAGGAGTGGAAATGGGAAAATAACAGGCTGGATAATGTCTCTTCTTCCTACTTATAAATTGAAGAATATTACATACTTAAGTATGTTCGATTTTTTACGGCAGTATTAATCGAGTTAAATTCAATAGCAATGTTGTCCATTTGATTTATGGTCATGGACCACAAAATAAAGTCGAAACGAACTAAACCTCCAATCGTTGCAACTGCGTGTCAGGTTAAAGGAAAAAATTTCCTCAGTCACAGAAGATAAATTATGAAAAAAGAAAAAAGAAATGGAATATTTTATATTATTTTCTAGAAAAAGGGGAAAATATCTTTGTTACCAAAAAATTCTTTTTAATAGTCTAAATGTGTTTATAAGGTAGTACCTGTCTATATATATTTTTAATTTTTTGACAATGTATATATATTTTGTAAACAGAGCTATTGAACCTGGGTCTTTTAAAATGAATATAATCCGTTTTTTCACTGTAATTACTTACTCGGTTCAATAAAAGTGATTTTTCAAATGTTAGAAATTTATAATTTATAGCATTTCTAACAGTATTTTGAGTAAAGTGTTTATTTATATCTTCAGTTTTTATATATTTAAAAATAATATTTAAAGTATATGTTTATATACTTCAAATTATTTTTGGCTTAAAAGTGTAAGTCATTGAGTTTTTTTCTTTAAATATTATTGGCACGAGTTTTTTTCTTTAAATATTATTGACACGTGTTACATTATAGTTTTATCATGTTATATTTATAATTTTTTAAAATTTTTTTTATAAAAATTATAAGTATTTTAAAATCTTTAGAAATTTAAAGAATTTTATAAATAAAATAAAAAATTTAAAAATGTTAAGTGAAAACACTGGGATGCAATGCAATGAGCTAGTAGATTCAAAAAATATTAAAATTTAATGGTTAAAATTTGTCAAGGGATGTAATTAATTTAATTTTTTGGTTTATGAGTCTAGTTGATTCAATTTCTTAGTTCAAGAGTGTAAAAATAATTTAGAGGCTCAATTGATTATTTTTCAAAAAAATCAAAAATTTCTTATACCCTTAAATTGTTATTTTTATGATAATTTTGAACATTTAAATTTTAATCAAGTAATCTAAAAATATTTTTAAACTTATTTTATTCACAATATTTTCTAAAAACAATATTAAACCAATATTTAATCAATTATGATAAATTAAAAAAAAAAACAGTCCACAAATGCTTTATAAATTGGAATTCCATTCCTCGCCCTTTCAAATTTTATGTATAGGTACAAAGCAACGAATCCAAAATATAGAAATTGTTTTAATTTAATTAACATTATTATTGTTATAATTTATCCATCGATATTAATTTTTTTGAACAATGACAATTGTATTTTATTAAACACCATAAAAGATATTATAAATACAATGCATCAAATGATAGAAAAAAGGAGTAGCCCATTAAAAATTTCATACAAATGAAGTAAAACACTTTCATAGAGATTAGCATACCATCAAAACCCATAAACCTTCATGAATCTCCTACATAGAGATTAACAAGCTATCATACAGATTGTTCTGCTACACAGTTTTGATTACATCGGCTAACAAACCATCAAACGAGTGAGGATCAAACTTTTCTATAACTACCGACATAATCAAATCGGAAAAGCAAAGCCGTGAGGATCTCTATACGAGTACAAAACGACTACTGAAGTAATATAACAAGTCAAAATAATTAAACTCAATTAATTAATATATCAAAAAGAAATATATAAACTAAAAATAAAGGGTAATAATTTCATTTCAAATTGTCAAGTAATATTTTTATTGAAAATATTAATTTTCTAAACAAGTTATACATTAATAGAGAAAACGAATTATAATAGATTGAATTTAACTTAATTGATATTATTTTTGATAAAATACACATGAAAATATAAAATTAAAAATATTTAAACATTCACGACCTTCTAATTTAAACGTAGGAGGAACACTAAATAATTTAACTATTATATAAAAAAGCTATCCATAATTTTTTTTGAAATAAACGTTTTTAAATTAATAATTAAACTTCTTACTAAAGTAACTTCTCTAAAATTAAAAAAAAAACATGATCAAATACTTTTCTTTCATAAACAAAAATTAATGTTAATTTATCTACGGAGTTGATCTAAGTGGTAAGCCGTTTAGTATCGCTTAAGTAGATTTTGAGTTCGAGGTCTTGTGTATATAATTTCTTTTTTTGAAAACTCACCCACTAAAATTAAATATGCGATACATATCAGTTTAAATTAATTAAGGCAAAACCCGAAAAAACTAGAATGACAACAAAAAAAAAATTAATGTTGAATTAATTAAGTAATTTATTTTTCTTTTATTTATCTTTCTATCAAAAACAAGTTCTTAAACCTTTATTTTTGGAACTTCAAAATACGAAAATTCTAATCGGATCCATTATCGCCTCTAAAATAGGTGCATTTGAATCAACATCACTGAACTAGCTTAAATCGAATTCAAGGCTGTTATTGTAAAAGTTCTTTTATGCCCTCCTTTATCTGTCCGAAACCTCAATTCCCCGTGATTTTTTCTGTTTCTATTTTCCTTCCATCCAAACAGAAAACTAAAATCCCATTTAGATAGAGCAGAGGGAAGGATCTTAATTTCGTTACCGTTTTTATAGTATTTTCTTGTTTGCTAGGCATTCTCTGTTTTTTTTTTTCTCCCTTTTTTTTGTTATTGTCCTGTAGTATTTACTTGTCTTCATCTCTTGAATCGAATTTGTTTCTAGGGTTTATATGATCATAGATCATTTAGGGGCTTTATTTTCTCTTATTCTTTTTTCCTTTCTCTTTTAGCTGGTTTCTTGCGCTTTTTGGATCTATTCAATTATTTATTCAATTGTAAGTTGAAAACAAAAACTTAGTCTTTTTCGATTCCTTTGTTTCTGTAACCTTAGTTTTAATCCAGAGAATCGTAATTTGTAAGGCATTAGATTCCGAATAGATCTTCTTTTTTGTACATATTTATTGCGTTGTTTTCTTTTAATTACAAATCTTCACTTTCCGTTGCTTGAGCCTGTAAATGATGTATAAAGGAAATGTTTATAATCTGAAGTCTTTCGTGTTGGAACCTTAGGTAATGTGGATTTAGGGTTAGGGCTTTTGTAGATATGATCAAACATATATTTGGAAAGCTACCTCGGAAATCATCAAAATCATCCCATAATGATTCAAATGGTGGAGGAGTCCATGGTAATCCCGCCTTGAATTCTGCTCTAGGTCCTAATTCTTTGAACAACTCCAAACCAGGTTCGGCTTCATCAAAATACTCCAGTTCATCACGTTCGAACAATGGCCCTCATAAACATTCATCTGGTTGGAATAAATTGTATCACGGGATGAAAACATCCCCTCTTGCAACCCAAGCTGGTCATGTATTAACTTCTGGGGCTTATGAGGCTTTGCCTAGTTTTCGGGATGTCCCAAACTCGGAAAAGCAGGGTCTTTTCCTTAGGAAGTTGGGCTTGTGTTATGTGGTTTTTGATTTTAGTGATCCATCTAAGAACCTTAGAGAAAAGGAAATAAAGAGGCAGACGTTGTTGGAGCTTGTTGATTATGTATCGTCTGTTTCAACCAAGTTCAATGAGGTTGCGATGCAAGAGGTTACAAGAATGGTGGCTGCTAATCTGTTTCGAACATTTCCATCTCTGAATCATGATAACAAGATTCTAGAAATGTATGATGCAGAAGATGAAGAGCCGGCCATGGATCCTGCTTGGCCTCATCTTCAGATTGTCTATGAACTTTTACTTAGATTTGTGGTCTCACCAGAGACTGATGCTAAGCTTGCTAAGAGATATATTGACCATCCATTCGTGTTGAAACTGTTGGATTTATTTGATTCGGATGATCAAAGAGAGAGGGAGTATCTAAAGACGATTCTACACCGAATATATGGGAAGTTCATGGTCCATCGGCCATACATTAGAAAAGCCATCAACAATATCTTCTACATGTTTATTTTTGAGACGGAGAAACACAATGGTATTGCTGAATTGCTTGAAATCTTGGGGAGTATAATCAATGGGTTTGCTTTGCCTTTGAAGGAAGAGCACAAGCTCTTCTTGGTCCGTGCTCTGATTCCTCTTCACAAGCCCAAGTGTGTTTCTATGTATCATCAACAACTTTCTTATTGCATTACTCAGTTTGTTGAGAAAGACTTCAAGCTTGCTGATACGGTCATCCGAGGCCTTCTAAAGTATTGGCCTGTAACTAACAGCTCGAAGGAGGTAATGTTCCTTGGAGAGTTGGAAGAAGTTCTTGAAGCTACTCAGACAGCAGAATTCGAACGCTGTATGGTTCCTCTTTTCCGTCAGATCGGTCGGTGCCTCAACAGCTTGCATTTGCAGGTACTAATAGCATTTCCTTGTCAGACTTTGTTATAGCCTTTACATTCTTCTTTGACTAGTTTACGCACTACTTAATCACTAAGCAATGTTTTGTTTTTCATTGCTTGAGGTCTTTTTTGTACTTTTCTTCCCCAAATGTTGCTGTTGGAGTTTGTTGCACATCTTAATGGAATGATGCTCCCCTCCAACAAGAGTTATTACACTTGGTACTTTATAGTTTATTGGTATAATATGATGAATAGAAATCCTCTGCCCCTTTTTGGTGCCACACACTAAAAGATTAGTTTTAGGGTTTAGGACTAAGGTTTAGGGTTAGTGTCTAGGATTAGGGTTTAGAGAATTGGGGTATTGTGTATTTTTAGGGTTTAGGATTTAAAATTTAGGGATAGGGCTTAGAATTTATTTTTTTAGTGTTTGGGCATAGAAATGATACTGAAAAGGGGCAGATGATTTTTGTTCTAATATGATTCACCCACAGTTTTGTCCTGGTGAGATATTGACATATTGAGAGATCATTCAATTCGACTTGCCTCAAAAAGTAATGGATTTTAGTGTTTACAGTAAATGCCAGAAGGGGTTTAATTTTTTAGGGGGATGATGTGTATTTGACCCTTCCTGGAGAATGCTCATCTGCTGAGCTTCAACCTTACATACGTGAGAAATAATGCCAAATGTGTTTTGTTCAAATTCTTTAGAGGGTCCCTGTACCACGTGTTTTTGGCGGACCTAGTGCCTCCACTGTAATTTGATCAATTCTAATTGTCTACTTTTTCAAATCTGTATTTTTAGTCTTTATACCTACATTATTCGTGTAATTGCGTCAAATAATATTATGTGAATTATTTTGGTTTTTTTATACAGTTGGACAATTCTTTTGCACATTTAAAAAATAGAAAAAGGTGTAGTATCTGTCCAATTGTACAAAAAATGACTAGGTGTATAGGCTACATCACCAATTCACCACGTCAAATTATTTGACAGAATGATGAAATTATAGTAAAGAGACTTAATCCACTAAAGCCTTCTGTACAATTTGACCTTTTGTTTTCAACCAACAGTCTATTATGTTAGAGTTAAGAGACTGTTGGTTATTTTGCTGTAGAAGGCAATTATTCTGCTAATGAGTTATATATTATCTGTTCTAGAATGTTGATCCTATTCTATTAAATTTGAATGAATTGAACACATTCAAATGTCTTCTGAATTGACAGCGATGAATTCACAACTGTCACGTGCGAGGGCTCATTCTTGCTTAAAATGAATGTTCTATGCTGGCGAATTTTGGTCTATAACCCTGGTTCGAGTAATTTAATTTGTTATAACATGTTATTTTGGCAGGTAGCTGAACGTGCATTGTTCTTGTGGAACAATGATCACATAAGAAATCTCATCACTCAGAACCGTACAGTAATCCTCCCTATAATCTTCCCAGCATTGGAGAGAAACACACGTGATCATTGGAATCCGGCAGTTCAGAGCCTTACACTGAATGTACGGAAGATATTCTTGGATGCTGATCAAGCACCCTTTGATGAATGTTTGGCCAGATTCCAAGAGCATGAAGCAAAGGAAAAAGAGACACAGGAGAAGCGAGAACTAATCTGGAAGCGGTTGGAAGATGTGGCTGCATCTAAAGCTGTTAGCAACGAGGTGCAGTGAATGCATTTTGTAGGAAATCATTCAAACCCATCATATTGAAATGATCCTCCAGTCCAGGGTACCGAAATGGTGCAGCACCATGGGAATCGGTTGACGTCGCTTTTGTTTTTTAACAGCAAGTCTCTGACCTCCTGAATGGCAAGTGGTGGGGTTCTCTGGCTATCAAAGTTGCTTCTTCTTCTTCGTCATTTTAAATGTTCTGGCTGGATTTACTCATATTTTTATCTTCCTTTCCCACCTTACTCCCTTCCTGTTCCGTGATTAAGTTTCAAGTTCGTGTATTATGACCTAAGGTATTTAGTTTATAAAAAACATTTATTTGGATTTACTATTATCAGATATTGTTATCATTTTTTTGTAATGATGCAAGGATATATATATTTCTTCCTCAGTTTGCACACTGTACAGATTCAATAATCCATGTTTCTTGTTATCTTTACGTTCTCATATGATTTTTCATCTTTTTATGACCGTGTGATCATGTCATGTTTTAGTTGTAGTTCTTGTAATGGTTGAAAGTCTGGTTTTTGAATGCTAGTTACTAATTCAAAGAAAAAGTGAAAAAGTATTATGAAGATGGTCTGAATTCAATGCAAGAGACTGGGGTGTCCTGATAACTGTTTAAACACAACACGAACATGATACAAAACACGGGACATAACACTGGGTCTATCGGTACATTTCGCGAGAGTGAAAATGAGATTAAAAAGCAGTTGGTTGCAAGCATAGACTAAGTGAACAAATGCAGAACAAGCGTCAAAGCATGTGTGTGTTTAAAGCTATTACCAGTCATCTCCATAAGCTCGAAAACTATAGCGCTCTTGGTATGGACCATTGAAGTAAAGATCAGCTTCGAACCACTTGGGATAACGAACAAGGTCCCCAGCAACAAATTGCATAAACCGATCACTACCTTCAGGGACAACCCTTACTTCCCCTTCCTCGATGTAAACCAGCTGATCAACTTGCCAGTCCCATGGCAATTTACACTTGCCTGTTTTCCATACCGACCATCTTGAAACCCCGAGCTCAGTTAATCGCTCTTGCGACACTTTCCTTTCAACCCTCACACTGTAAAGCTCCTCTAACGGTTTCTCCACTCGCATCGCTTTTACTCTACAAGATGAAGTTGCCCCAATCTCAACACCAACACCATTGTTGGACCTGTTGGTTCTCTTGAAAGATAGGTAGCCAAGACTTGCAGTAGATATCATGCTTGCCATGTTCTTTAATTTCCTACATGCAAATTTTAAGCATGGTCAATAATACGAATTAATCCCAAATTGTTGTTCATCATGCAAATAGTGAAGCTAACAAAATGCTAACAAAACCCAGATATGTAACTAAGAACCAGAGCAAAATTATTTTCAAAGATTTATCTCTTTGGTCGAATTGATTATAATATCAATTCAGCCTGCATTTCGTGAATATACGAGCAAATCCTAGGTTTTCAAGTCTAATTTCCTACAAATTTATCTCTGGGTTCCGATTGTTGTAACCCATAAACAAGATTGAAAGGTTTTTTGGCCTTTCCACTTTCCCAGATTTTCTTAGCTACCAAACACGGGAATATCAGAACATAGAACAACAAAATCACAAGATAACCTAAAAGAATAAGAAAATCTAGATTTTTTTTTACCTGTTGAAGTATTTATGCAGTAAAACTCGTACAGCCGAAGACAAAGATGACGATGAAGAATAAACAGCGGGGTGAAGCTGTTTCTAAAGCCCCTCTTGGGGCTTCAACTGAGGTTTATCTGATTATCCGCGAAAAACATAACTTAATTTTGGATAAAAAATATTAGAGGTAACTTAATTATAGGTTTATAAATAATTATGTTATTCTTTTTTAAAAAGTAATAATTTAATTATTTAATTATAAATTTTAAAAAATATGTCACTCAATTAAAATTTTATGAAAAATAAGTTATTTTGTCATTAAAATTGAAAGAACGGTATGATATAATAACAATTTTAGTCCTAAAACTTATGCATTTTATTAATTTGGTCTCAATTCGAAATAATTTAATAAACACAACCCTTCATATTTAAAAAGTTCAATATTGTGTCGTTATGACACACCTTTCGACTAGTAACCACACTCCATGCTAATAGTTCATCATCAGATAATCAATAAATGTGATAACTTAACAGACAGAGTAACTTCACTACTGGACAACTAACTCATTACAACCTTAACAATGCTTGCTAGTAGACACAATCACTTTACTAATAGAATTTTTAAATGTAAAGGGTTAAGTTTATTGCATTGTTTTGCATTACGACCAAATTAATAGAATGCATAAGTTTTGAGACTAAAATTGTTATTATACTAAACCGTTGTTTTAATGTCCAATTGACATGTTTGTTATAATATTTTAATTAAGCGACATATTTGTTATAAAATTTTAATTGAGTGACATCTTTGTTGCTAAACACATAATTTGAGTGACTGGATTGTTAATTTAAAGAAGAAAAGTGTTTGTTTCTAAACCTACAATTGAACAATTGAATTGTTACTTTTAGAAGAAGAGTGACATATTTGTTACTAAACCTATAACTAAGTGACATGCAATGTAATTTACCATAAATATTCGTATATGTTTTCTATACTTTAATCATATTATCTATGTATTGTTTGGTTCATGACTAAATTTTAACCTTTGAAAAATATATGTAGAGAAATCGATCAAATTGAATCATAGAGATTAAATCAACAACTTATACACAGTACAGGGACTAAGGACAAAGTTTGAATTTTCTCATATATAAAAAAAAGAAAATAAAAACACTCCTAGCCTCTAACTTCCCAAAACCCTAAAACCCTTTCAAAGCGCTTCGTCTTGGAGAAGCTACTCACTCCGCAGCTTCAATTTCGAAGTCCCAACGCCGCATCCCTCACCACTCGCAAACATGGTAAATCTCCCTTCATCCTTTCCATCTCTTAATTAACGTTATCCGTTTTCAGCGATTCATTTCTAGCTAATTCATTGTATTTTTCTCATGTTTAAACCAATAACATTTGGATTTGGGTTGTTCATGGTGTTTGTGTTTTGTTATGATTTCAGGTTCTCCAAAATGATGTTGATTTGTTGAATCCCCCAGCAGAGCTTGAGAAGAAGAAGCACAAACTCAAGCGTCTCGTTCAGTCTCCCAATTCCTTCTTCATGGTAAGATATCTGACCTTTCTCTCTTCATTTTCACATCAACGATTTAGTCTATCTGATGGAATAACGTTTTTCATTTTTCTTTCTCTTCCAAAGGATGTTAAATGTCAAGGCTGCTTCAACATGTACGTTTACATTGGATTTTAGATTTACCGTTTTAAGTTGTATTTCGTATCTTAAATTCTGAGTTTACACTTTTTTTTTGCAGAACAACTGTATTTAGTCACTCTCAAACGGTGGTGGTGTGTGGTAATTGCCAGACAGTTCTATGCCAACCTACTGGTGGTAAAGCCAGACTTACCGAAGGGTGCTCATTTAGGAAAAAGGGTGACTAAATCTGTTGCCTATGACCCATTCTGGGTATCTTTTTGATGTGTTAAAATGTCTTTATTTTAATAGCACTATTATTGCTTTATAAAGATTGTTACTTTTTATAAATGTAAAGGATATATTTTTTTTGTTTAAACTAGTGTTTGCTTTTACATTTGATTGGTTTTATGATCTTTATATAAACATCAATGTCTTTATTTGCTGTGTTTAGAGTTTGCCCATAGTTGTCCTGATATTTTTTTTCTTGTTTTGGTTAACTAACTCGGAGTAGTTTTCTTGTTCTGATTGCATGCTTTACATTATAAAGACTGCTGATTTTGGTTGTATGATTGGTAGATAGTGGCCATTTAGGTCGGTTAAGAGAATGAAGTTAAAGGTTAAGTAGGCTGCACGTTTTATTTCGGACATGATATAAAGATATGATCTTCTTCATGTATGAAACAATTTAAAAAAGATTGAACATATCTGGTCAAAGACAAATCTGTACTCCTTCACTCGCTCCTGATTGTGGAAACATAGCCTTCTTTAACCTCGACTGTTTTCTTATTCCTTTGTCTTCTAGAAGACACTCTAGTTGCAGTTTCCTTACAATCGCCATGCGATTGATGAAGCCTGCTTCTGTTTTTCCTACTTGCGTGTCCTTAATACACTTAGACATATCAATTTGGCTGGTTAGGTCAATTTGAGTTTTTAAGTTTTTGGATCATTTCGAGTTCGGATCACTGTGAGTCTTTATCATTTTTGGGTCCGAGCAAGGCGGGTTCTAGTTGTTGCCTTATAGTTAAATCAAGTTGAGTTGGGTTCAGATCTTAGTTGACATGTATACACTTAGTTCATGGTAGAACAGAGTTGCTGAGTGTAGTTTTTGCATTGTAGATTGTGTATGACCCCATTTAGTGAAATGGCATGATTAATTGTAAGTGAAAAACTTCAAATATAGCCTGAGATGTTTGATTCTGCAGAAAGTTAGTAGTAAACTCTATGAACATGTATCATGTTATGAGCTTGTGCAAGCATTGGCGTTATGGTAGACGTCTTTTTTGCTCAGTGCATGCCCCCTCGGTTATTTTTCTTAGCACTTTGATAATATATATACTTTGCAGAAAAATTGTTCGAACTCGGGTCTAAATTATTTCAAATTTAAATAGATACATCTAAACTATTTACAATTTTATAATTAGTAGAAACTCATTAATTGATCGAATTTTTAAAAGATGCTCATTTTCATCTTGAGTTTGAATTCCATACTTACCATGAGTAATTGTATATATAACCATTTATATTTTAAAAAAATCTTATAATTAATTTTTAATTATTCAATTTCGTGTTTATAAATGTTTATTCTAGTAGTCTTGCTTTAAACAATTAATTATTTATCGTGGAATTTTTCAAAGTGAACGGACCTGGCCCGTTTATTCCGTAGAAAGGCCCAGACGTTTCTCGAACTCATATAGAAGCCGAAAAAACCAAACGGTTTTACGCTTCTGTTACGCCCCCGACCCAATCCAAATCCAACTCTACAACTCCTTTATAAATTCATTAAACCTCACAAATTTCAAACAATATTAGGACAAAAATTACCAAACACACGCAAATTCATTTTGGAAGAGACTAAGGGAAACATTTTAGAGCTATGGATTTCGAGCTAAGGAGAGCGAGGGAGAAGCTTGGTAAAGAACAGAGGGAAAGGAAAGCAAAAGAGGAGGCTAAGAAACTATGAGATGCCATTGAAGCTGCTCAAAGAACCAGAAGGCTTGATGCCATTGAAGCTCAGCTCAAGGTACTATTGTAACCCCGATCTTTGCTTTCCGCTTCTTATTTCATTTTATTGGTTCTTCTTAATATCTATTTTTTGATCCGTAATTCTTTTTAAGCCTGAAATTAAATTTTATCGTCACTGTTAGACAATTAGGTGGAAAGTATTTTATAGGGAAGTTCTTGATTTATTTAGCTAATCTAGCTTTATTGAAATCATATATATTATGTGGATTTACATCCAGATTTCGATACGGCAAGCGATGCTTTGAAATGGCTAGAAACTTGGGGTACGAAATAGAAGAATCTTTATAAAATTTTTAGTGTGGAAAGTGTAGCGACCTAAAAAATTTCAAAAAAGTTTTAAGAGTTCGAATGAGATCGCTAAAAAGGAGTAATAGGTTTCCTTTTATTGTATTTTGAAAATATTAGGAAAATGGAAAATTCTTTAAAAAAATCGTGTATTTGGAAAACAAAAAAAACTTGGAGTCATCACCGGCCACTAAGGTAGGCCGAACACCATAAAACCAGAGATTCATAAGAAACAGGTTCGGGAGTTGGTTACGTCTGGGGAAGGATTAACACCCCATCACGCCCGGAAATCGGTACCAAAATGTATGTTGCCTTTAATTTGATAGAAATTACTGAAATTTAAATTAAATTTAATTAAATTGTTCGTAATTGAAAATAAACTTTAATTATACGGGCTTTATCAAATTGGCGAATTCGAATTAGTTAAACATTTAATTAATAAGGGTGACGAAACCTCAGACCATAGATTAAACCGACATCGAATAAACTTGGCTACCATGTTAATTTATGGTCCGAACTCCATTCATTACCTTTATGCATGGTGCAACAGTTAATCATGATGTTATGATTGTCCAAATTTTATCTTAAATTAAATTACCTTTAGACGATAAGAATTAATTCGAATATTTGGTCAACATCCAGTGAGCTAGGATTGTTACGACACAAATATCAGAATTAATAAATATTTCCATTTTATGATTTAAGTTGACTAATTACATGCAATGTCCAATTAAAATGTTAGAGGTCTCATGAATGACAATTAAAAATACATGACAAGGAAGAGCACAAAATTGAAACCTAAGGCCCACTAAAGCCCTAACATAACAAGGCCCAAATTATTGAGCATTCAATTAGTGATCTAATTATTAACTAAGATAAATTAAATATTAAACCTAAATTAATTTAATCCTAAAACTAAAAACCTATCATTTTTATTGGTTATCTTGAACCATAATAATCAATTCGATTAATTTTAAACTAGAATCCCAATAAGCCAAGGAAACTATCTAAAATTAATCGAATTAATTAGTCATGATTTTAAATTAGGTTATCTACATGAAATTCCAATTTTACCCCTAAAATAATTAAAAATTGTTCAATCAATTTAATACATTTAACATTTACCCCAATGAGCCAATGGTGAATTTAAATGGATTAAATTGATTCGAACCTAAAGTCTAACTAAGGCTCTAAATTTAACCTAAATTTAATTTAATTAATTTAAAACCTATGCCCCAATTAAACGAGCACATAGTTTAAATTAATTAAATTAAATTTTAAATTTCTCAAAATAAACCGTATATATATATATATATGATATTTTAGTATAGCATGTATATGTATACACAGTATGTAATTGATTGTAAAATAGCATTATATACAACATTCTTATTTAACAATTAAGTGTCACATAATATGTACATTAACCACATTATACACACATTAGTATAAATGAAACAGTAAATATTAGACAAGAACAAAACGAATAAATAAGTAGAAAAACAATAAATATGTGTACGAAGGGGTAAAAGGAGAAATCACACTGGACCAAGGACCTAATTGCAAAAAACCTAAAACTGGAAAGATTAGACTGAAACAAACATTTTGAAACAAATTTAATTAAAAGCAGGGACTAAAAAGGGTATTAAACCTTTTAAAAACCAATTAAATTAGAAAAACAAGGTTTAAATGGATACGGGTTAAAACCAGAAGGACTCGGAGTATAATAAAACCATTTTAAAATAGGACTCAATTCGATTTAGACGAAAACATTTGAGGACCAAAGTTGTAATTTGAAAAGGAGAAACCCTAAAAAAAACTCAAAAACAAGGTGAGGATTTAAAAAGCAAATAACCCATTTTGTTTTATTTCAAAGCATTATAAAAGACACTTTTTGCCTAAAACTGCAAACTTCTAGCCCCTTTTGCAAATGCCCCTCATTTTCTGAAAATTCAGAGAGTTCAACTCTCTGAACCCTCTTCAGCCATCAAACCCGGCCACCGCTCCCGTCGTAAGCCGCCGCATGTCGGCACCGAGAAAACTAAAAGCCGCCTTAAAACCCTTTCTCTTTACCCCGACACCGAAACCAAAACAAGATCCGAACGCTAAACCCTAATTCCCTAGATCTAACAAAAACCTTCCCTTGATCTGAGTTTTCAAAATGAATGGTTAGAGCCTCAACGCTGGTTCACCCTTTATGGCCGTAAGCCTTGGGCTTGTTACCAGAGATGAATTCGAGGAGACGCTCAAAAGAAGGTGCTGGTTCAACGATCTAAGCCTGAAGGCGAAGGGTTAACCACCAACCGACCGACACGGGCAACGGACCGACACCCAAAACTCTAAGGTAAAAAAAAAAACACCTTCTTTAGATCTAGGCTACTTCTTTTGCTATGTGGGATGCATACATGCTAGAAGAGAGGAAATACCTCTTGAAGGTTCTGTCTTTTGTATTGATATCGAACTAAAAACTCGTTACAAGGTTTGGTGCGTTCGATTTTTATAACAGAACTATGTTGTTACATGAAAACTGAAATAAACAATGGTTGTAATACACTTTGAAATCTGCCGGGATCTTCTGAGTCCTTGTTATTTTTGGCTTTATATGGCTTTTGTGCTTCATTACTGTGTTTTGTTCATTTTTGGTTTCTTGATAATATTGTGTTTTGTTCATTTTCTTCATTACTGGCTTTTGGCATGATCATCGTGGCTGCTTGGGAGGAGGGGAGGACCACTGGTGGTTACGGCCGTGGCAGATGAGCAGACAGAGGGAGTTTGGCAGTCGCGCGTGAGATCTGAAGAGCCATGCATGCAACGCACGCGCGCGTGAAGTAGTGGACGAGCCATGCTTGGGCGCGTGAAAAATCTGGAAGATTCCTGGCATTGATCTGGACCGTTAGATCCAAACTATTACTGCGCAAAGGCCGGATCTAACGGTCAGGATTTACTGCGCAAAGACACACAGAACTAGGGTTAGGTTATCAATTTAGGGTTTCTGGTTTGGGCCATTATTGGGCTGTATGTAATTATTAATATATTCGTTTTGGGGCTTCTTTTTTAATTTAATTGGACTGTTAACTTAAGACATTTGGGGCTTTATTATTTATTAAATGGGCTTTAATATTTAATATGTTTTTGTGTTTTTGTTTTCTTAGTCTGCTAATAATATATAGTAATATAATATAAAATAATAAAAAACCTAAATAATAATATAATATTAACGTAATACGAATTAAAATAAAACTAAAGAAATTTTGTTTTTTCTTGAATCACTGAGTAATATATAATAGTATTACTTTAACCGAATATAACAATAACAATTTTTTGGGTTTTTAATTGTAAATAAATAATAGCAAAAATAAAATAATACTTATAATATTTTTTTACACATAGTGACATATAATATAATATAATAATACTAATATAGTATACTAGTAATAGTAAATATCAATTAATATATATAAAGGTAAAAACAACCTAAGCCCATTATTTATTAAAAAACGGGTTAACACCCTAGATAAAATTAGTGATTACAGAAAGAATCTTGCAACTGAATATTTGTTGATTTTGGGGAAAAAGAATATGAAGAGTGTTGGATTATGCAAAAGACCAATCATAAGATGATTGCAAAAGACATACTTATTTTATTTTGTTTATTAATATAAAGTTATTATTATTATTATTATTTTAGTCATTATTTTGCGTATAAATAAATAAGCTAAATTATAATAAAGTCCTTATAATAATATGGTTATTCTTGAATGTCCTTAGTCGAGTATTATTGTGGGTATGGACAACAGTGATATATTAAGACTAATATGTAGTTGATTGATGACAGAGTGTTGTCATAGACATGGAGATGTCAAAATCAGTACATGAGTATGTGTTCGAGAACGACATATTGGACTGAGATCATCATTATTTCAACATTGTGAGTGGCCTATTTTGATACAGTCGAACGTGTGTCGTAACTGATTACACTATAAAGACTAATATTAGATATGTCACAGTCTATGTAACGGGATATGGTTGATCAAGATAGGATTTGTCCCTCCTATATAATAGGAATAATATCATAGGCCACTTATTAAATGAGATTAGAAATGCATGACCGTGCTTGAATAAATTGATATGATATATCATAGCTATTCGTTTATAATAGTCTACTCAAGATATCAAGAAATATTAGATGGACTATATAAGTGTGATTACTCTATGACTTGTGTCCAATCTAGATATAAAGGACAAAAGGATGTAATACATGAAAAAGAGTTAATCGCGAAAAGGTTATGTCGAACCACGACTTTCTGTAACTTAGGTAGCAATGATGTATTGCTAGATGCCACTCATTGCTTGTAATATTAGAATTGTTCTAAATATTAGAACCTAAAAATGTCACACCCTATGATTGAAACAAACAAATATCGACTAGACAGCATGTGTGCAAACTTGTTGTACATGAAATTAGTTAAAACCAAAATTATTATAATTATTGTAATTATAATGATAATTTCGGTTATATATTTTAATACTAGACAATTATTATAATTATTAAATACTATTAAAATAGATATATCCCTAAAGAAACCTAATTAAAGTATAATTAGATTCTACATATTTAATTATATTTGGTTAAATATATTGTATATTTAATGAATCCAAATTTAATTAGGATTAAGGTTTTGAATGCTATATAAAGGCATAAGGTCTAGTAGCCAAGGATATACCTATTGCTAAAAACCTCTATAACAGTTAGAGAAGTAAAATATTGTTCGTTTCATTCGGGTGGAATGCGTAGAGGTCGGAACGCTGCTGTGACAACTTGGACTCGACATCATGCTAGAAGAATTGAATTCTCATACGTCCCTGCTGTTATCAGATTTAATTGAGGTGATGTTTCATCCCTTTTCACCATAGATTCGTTTCTTGTACATGGATCACTGACGAAATTCGTCGAATAACTTTTTCACTACGCCATGGGGTCTATCGGCGTTTTCCTACAAAAAGCTCATAATTCTTTGGTTGACACAATTGTAAGGGGTAATCTTCATCATTCTAGAACAGGGTTTACCTCATTTGGTTTGTGCAACCACCCCTAATAGTAATAGGTGGCATTCTATTGGTCTGGGTTCGAATTCTAATATTTGCAACTCCAATTCTTATTTATAGCTTCGACCTTCTTTGTACCGTGTAAAGATATCCGTCCTCTCCATAAACCCTAATTTGGATTATGACATTTTTGAAAGATTTTAAGTTATAATTGTCAAACATGGTTTTAGGTATATGTATAGGTATGAACTCTTATAATGATTGCATAGATGATTTAGACATGAGTTAAATCATTTTGCGTTATGACATCTTTTAGTGCCTGCATAGGTGCTTTAAAAAAGAGTTGAATAATTTTGCATTATGACATTTTTTTGGTATATTTAGTAATGCCATTTCTAATATTTGTCTTTCTTTATCCTGATCAGGCTGAACAGCAAATGGAAGGAAGTTTACTTGTGGGAAAAAGGAATAGTGTTTTATAAAATCTTAGAAGCTGTACCTTTTCAGGGTAGTGGAGATAAGATCAAATTGCCATCATCCTGTTTCACAGAATTGTCTAATCAAGGTGCATTTGACAAGGAACCAATGTACTTTCAGTTGTCGACGGTTCATCAAGAGGGTTCTTCAGATACTGAAGAGGACCAAATATCGTTTTTCTTCCTTACATTCTTTTTCATGATTCCTATCGCAATCGTGCAGTCCCTTGCTAATATAGAGAGCATTGAGAAAACACTTCCATTCCTTAAACCTATAATTGAAATGTGAGTTTTCTTTTCTTCTTCCTATTATAATCTTTTTGGCAAGTTTTATTAGCAAATAACTATTGTATCCGCTAGAACTTTCTTTAGCTTATACAATTATTTTAAACTTTTCGTTCAACCGCCTAAAATAACAACAGGAAATTCATAAAGTCATTCATTCAAGGGTTTCTTCCTGGGATTGCTCTGAAGCTATTTCTTATATTTCTGCCCACAATATTGATGATAATGTCTAAGTTCGAAGGATTTATTAGCCTATCTGCTCTGGAAAGGAGATCGGCAAGTAGATATTATTTCTTCCAATTTATCAACGTGTTTCTCAGGAGCATAATCACATGAACTGCGTTTTAGCAACTAAATCATTTCATACATCAGTCTACTAACGAGTATGTTCTCATATAGGCCTTCTTCTCTTTAGTACTATCACTGAACAATGCTTAACTTAGTTCTCATTCAATGGTTTTCTCTTGTATGACCTCGTATGGCTTACTTGTAGGATACCAAAGACAATTGGTGCCTCAATTCCAATGAAGGCAACATTCTTCATTACTTATATAATGGTCGATGGTTGGGCTGGAGTTGCTGACGAGATACTGAGGTTGAAACCTTTGATAATCTATCACTTGAAGAATTTCTTCTAGGTTAAGACCGAAAAGGACCGGGAAGAGGCAATGGATCCCGGAACCCTTGGTTTCAATACAGGAGAACCTCAAATACAGCTTTACTTCTTACTTGGCCTTGTTTATGCTGTAGTTACTCCTATCCTGTTTCCTTTCATAATCGTGTTCTTTGGGTTGTCTTATGTCGTATTCCGCCATCAGGTGAGAACTTACATCTTTCAGGAGTCGGTCCGATACGTTTAGGATCGGTAATGAAAAGGTAGTGAGACCAATGCTTGATTTAGTGATCATGAACTTGCTGTGTACTTTGCTTGAAACTTACTAGGTGTCGAATTTAAGATGCGATCTAAGTCGACATCAAGATACTTTATAGAGATATCGAGATTATAGAATCAATCGAGGTTGTTTGGAATTTATGCTTCTTGAAGTTTTATCTTCTCTTGTAAATTCTTGCTCTAATATGTACTTAAATGAACTTGTAGATCATAAATGTCTACAATCAAGAATACGAAAGTGCTGCTGCTTTCTGGCCTGATGTTCATCTACGTATCATTGTCTCATTAATCGTCTCGCAGCTGCTACTAATGGGATTATTGAGCACAAAAGAAGCTGCTTCATCGACGCCGTTGCTTATCACCCTTCCTGTATTGACCATATGGTTCCACGGGTTCTGCAAAGAGCGTTACGAACCGGCTTTTGTCCGATATCCTTTACAGGTCGGTTCTCTGTTAAACCCATCTTACATGATTAGATGTAATTCAACTTACTCGTATCCAACGCCTTTTCTTTTTCCTTTTCATTTGTGTTTGTAGGAAGCAATGATGGACACATTGGAGCGAGCAAGGGAACCGAATTTGAACTTGAAAAGGTTCTTTCAGAACGCGTACATGCACCCGGTTTTCGAAAGTGTCGACGAAGACGACGTCGATGTAGCCATGGACGAGTGGAACCTTCCCTCATTGCTACGAAACGCACATCTAAAAGGTCTACGCCGTTTTCTAGTAAACACGGTGGATCATCCCTCTCCCTGCCTGAAGCTAACAATGAAAGTTCAAAACCCGAAAAAGCTTAATTTTTGTTCATATTTCCTTCACTTTGTAGTTTGTACATTCAGGTCTCCCGCGTATATCTTAAGATGATTAGACAATCCTTTATTTTAGTCATCTCACTTTTAAATGTTACAAATGATCATTGGACTATTAACCGTCGTTAAAAGAGTGAGTGGTAAGTATGTAAATTTGTATAATAATACATTTAGTCCTTTATATTTACACTTTTAACAATTTTATTATAATTTGAAAAATCAATATCTTTTAGCTTTTATTATTTACGCATTCTATCATTTTGGTCCTATTTTAATTAGAAGTAATTTAATAATCAGAGAAAAAATGGTATCAAATTGAATTTAATAATTTAAAAAATGGAGAAAAAATTATGAAATTATTTCTAATTAAAATAAGACTAAAGCATAAATAATGAGGGTTAAATTTATTAAAATTTTTGAATTAAAATTAAATTGATTGAATGCGTAAATATAGAGAACTAAATATGCTATTATACAAATTGTTTTAACCTCATCTTTTAATGACATTTAATGATGTAGTGACCATTTCATAACAAAAATTAAAGTTTAATGGTAATTTTGTAACATTTAAAAGTTGAATTACTAAAATAAATATTGTACTATATTTTAATGATCAATTGTGAACTTAATAAAAAAACTTAAAGGCTTAAATATACATTTGGTATCTAAGCTTGGCATCTTCTCCCAAATTGATACCTAAAGAATTTTTGCTTTCAAGTTAGTATTTGAACTAGACGCATTCTTCTAAGCCGGTACCTAAAGAATTTTTCTCCCAAGTTGGTACTTGAACTCGACCTTTATCCCAAATTGGTACCAAAACTTATATACATTTTATCAATTTGGTTCTAATTCAAAATAAATCAATAAATTCAATCTTTTATATTTAAAAATACTATTAATCTACTCTTTATTATTCTTCTAAATTGTTTGTTCTCCTAAAAATGTTATAGTATTACTTTCTTTTATAATAAAAGTTTAATAGTAAATTGTTGTTTTATTGTAGAATTGTCTGCGGGTGTGGGGTTTCAAACCCACAACCTGTAACTTGGGAGGCCAAGAACCCAGCCAACCGAGCTAGGAAGCTCTTAATGTTTATATTTTTCAACATTTTATTTTAAGATATAATTGGGCTGGGGGTATCAAATTTTTAAAAATAAAACCAGCTGATTTTCCCCTCCTCATTTTTGAAATTTATTCGAACCAAAACACCCCAAGAATTCCAGACCCTTCTCCCTCATTTAACCGTTCGACCTCAACATTTTCCGCCGCCACCACCTCGTTGTGTCAGCCATCGCCACCGCCGCCTTGTTCTTGAGCTCCTCCCGTCCAAAACCCCTCTGGCCACGTGCGTAATCGCCATTCCGATCGCCGACAATCGAAGTTTGAAACCTATCAAGTTTTAGGTTTAAATTCGAACCTTCTGACGTCGATTCTGGTAATCTCCAACCTCCGTTCGAGACTCTTTCGCCATGGCTACCTTCTTCTCGACGAGGCAACCAAAACCCCTAGCCACCAGCTGCCATCCGTCGCCGTTAAGACCTTCGCCGAAGATCATTCGGGTTAGGGTAAGTTAGGTTAGATTTGGTTCAGATTTTGGCTTGCTTGAATTGTTTTGGGTGTTTGGTGTGTTTTAGAGGCTTTTTCTGACAAAAAATTGGCATTTCGAGCCATTTTCTGGCCGTTTTGTCCGCGCGTGGAGTACACGCGCCACCTGGGGCGATTTTCGGCCGCCCTGGACGGTGACTGGCCTGAACCGGGCTTGAATACGGCCTTGAACCGGTTCTGCTCTGAACCGGTTCCGAACCATCCCGACCTGTTGACCCATTGACTGAGTCAACTCAGTAAGTCAACCCAGTTGAGTTAACTCAGTGAGTTGACCTGAACGAGTCAACTCAATGAGTCAACTCACTCGAGTTAAACCGTTAGCATGACGTAAGCGTTGACTTTGACCAAAAAGTCAAAAAAATCGAAAGCCTATATTTTATGTTTTTCGACGTCCTAAGTTCATTTTTGAAGTCTGTTTTGCGAAATTCAAATCTGAAAGCCTACGAATATGACCTTGAACCCGAGAATGCATGTGTCTAGTTTTTCAGTTTAAGAGTTGTGATAAAGCTAAGGTTTGATTATGGATTATGTTTAATTGAAGGTATTCACTTATCTTCATATTCGAGAAGTTGAGGACGTTGAATATGGGTTCAAGAGTTAAATGGCGTTTCAAGGGGCTGACCGATATAGCAAGGATTTAAGGTAATACTTTACTACCTCTTGCATGCTTTACGGAACTGGTTGGTATTGTTAATGCATGAATGAATTTGATTAAGGCCTAAATGTATTTAAAGTTATATTGATTACGATAGAATGATAACTATTTGGTTAAGACATGAATAACTCGAATAAGGAATTGATTATCGGTAAGTAATTCAAGTTTAGTGAATAGTCGATGAAATAGTTCACCTTGGAACTTTTATTTCAGAATATTTCTTGATAAAAAATCTAATGCTCAGAATGTTTGGTTAAGAAATAACAAAAATGCCCTTGAGGTATATGAAGGGCTAAAATGCTCCTGACAATGAAAGCTATCTTGTAATCTACACTTGATCTGGTAAAATAATTGAATTATCTGAAAACCTAGAATTGCTTGGAAAGTTCTAGTAACAAAGCTTAAACATTCGAATTGTAAAGTACTTGGATTTGCTTGATTTCTAAATGAATCTCCGAAAACAAGTTTACAGAAACTATATGTATGTCTGGATTAATCAAAGTGTCGTAAAAGATTGAATTGATTGAAATGACTAAAAGGGTTGAAAATGCTAATAAGGCTGAACTGACTGGAATGACCGTATTGACTAAAGAGACAAAATTATCCCCGGGAATTAATTGCCAAATCAACTGAAATAATGAATATATCTTTGAGAATTGAAATGAATGAATTGCTTACAAATATCGAAGGTACTTGAATGTCTGATATATTTTCAAGCACCGAAATTTGCTAAATTTTCTTAATGACAAATATGCCTTTGAGTTTCAGAAATAATTAAAATACTCAAAGGATCGAAGATAAGCCAGAATGTCTATAATGATCAAAATATATTTGTGCACCAAAACTTTCAACGACTAAGACATTCATGACCCCTGGAATAATTAAATTACCCTCATATTGTGGCATAAGGGTATACTCAGGATAAGTCTTAATTCAGATAAGTGTGATAATTGTATCGTTCTTAAAGAATGTGAAACTGAATCTAGAAATGATGGCCACTTCTTTTACTACTGTAAAGTTGGTTTATCAAATACAAAGACATGTTCGACTACTCGTTGGAAGGTCAGTAATGAATATGATGGTGATTGGTTCAACTTATGATGCCGTTAGTATTTTGAAAAGAACGCTCGTGAGTCGTATCTATCAGAACTCTAGGAACCACATTAATCTGGGTGATGGTTATAGCGAATAATTGTGAAAGTTGGATTAGCCAAACATGCTTTGCAAGTACATATTTTACCCCTTTTAGGTTAAAATTACCAAAATGCCTTTATGAACAAATTCACTGGAATTCCCCTGACATATCCGAAATCTTGATTGATCTTGATCTATTCGAACTCTAAAATTCCGTCATGATATATCTGAATTTCCTGAACAGTCTTGATATACTCAAAATACTAAATGATCTTAAAGGATAATTTCGGAATACCTGGATTAAGTTGATAATTATCGAATTACTTCTAATAAGGTTCTTGATTTTGAAAATTAATCCAGAATAGACTATAGATCAATGTCTCATTTTGTGATTAGCAAGGACCTCTGAGTGATAAATGAGACCATCTAGTGTGTTCCATGATTTCATGATTAATTGTCATGATTGGAAACCAATATATCCATTTTGATTCCAAGTGATCCTCTTACCTAAAGTAAGAATATGACTCATGGTTCCTAATATTTGGGACGTGTATACCCGATTTATGGTTCCTGATACTTCAGTCTTGTTAATTTAAAATATGTTTGTATCCTGAATCTCGATGTACTATTATTGTTTTCTGAAATTAACTGTTGCCATTCAAAACTACTTTATTGGTACTGGATACTGATTGAAGACTGTAGGTTCAGCCCTGATCAGGTTGGTAATTCCGCCCGTATTTGGTTCTCATGCTTTGGCTGGGGTAATTCCGCCCGTGACCTAAGGTATTCCCTTAGGATGGTACCCTCGCCTAATGGCCAGGGTTAACACCCGTACTCGGATCCTCAGCTACGGCTAGAGTGATTCTGCCCGTATTAGGTTTTTAGCTTCAGTTAGGGTAATTCTACCCGTATTCGGTTCTCATGCTTCGGCTGGGGTAATTGTGCCCGTGACCTAAGGTATGCCCTTAGGATAGTACCCTCGTCCAATGAGCTTGGGTTAATGCCAGTATATGATACAATTATGGGGAAAATGTATTTTCGAAGTTCGGATGAAGGATAGTTAGTCTGAAACTAAATTCCCTATTTTCTCATGTACCCATGAGGAATTATACTGATGTATGAAGCATGTTGTCTACTTCTCGATTTGTAAGTAAAGATACACATTAACCCTGTGGCTCAATTCCAAAAAAATAATAATATCACTTCATTCAGTTTTTCCATGAATTGTAAAATGCCAGTTTGAGACTCAGAAGTTTGAGTGTTGATTAACAGAATGCCATGATCGTTATTTCAGACTCATACTGTACCCATTGTAGGACGATGGGTTTATTTTGGAAAAGATATGTCGACTCCATCACTTATCTTGTCAAGCGCATGCTTTGAGTCGTAT
Organism: Hibiscus mutabilis; assembly: GCA_019671005.1. NCBI lineage: Eukaryota > Viridiplantae > Streptophyta > Magnoliopsida > Malvales > Malvaceae > Hibiscus > Hibiscus mutabilis. The sequence goes on from CM033728.1 coordinate 4,792,194, forward strand.
CCCGCCGGCTGCTGTGGTTTCCATTCCAATTCCAGTTTCATGGTGGTGTCCCCCTGGGGGTTAGCAGAAGATCAATACAGATGGAGCATGTAATTTAATGGATGGTAGAGCATCATGTGGTGGTGTTGTGCTTGATCATCGCGGGCCATTGAAAGTTGGAGTTTTATAAGATTGATGCTTTTTGCTCGGTTTTGGAGGCTGAGTTAAGAGGAGTTTATATCGGTCCAGTGAGTGCTTGAGAAATAGGTCTCCGATGTTTAATCCTGGAGGTTGACAGTCGGGGTGTTGCCCGTTTGTTGTAGCTTGCGTTTGCTTGGCAAGGTCCGCCTTCGATTCTGATGCACATTTTTGGAGATTTGGCAAGGTCCCTAGGAAGTGCATATACAACATGTTTCTCGGTCTGGTAACCATGTAGCTGATCAGCCGAAACTTGCTGATCGTCTAATCTTGGTGTGCATCATTTACTTACCCCTCCAATGTTGGTCTCAAGTATATTGAATGAGGATGGGCTCATTTAGTCCTTTTATGGTTGTTATTTTGTTCGACCGGGTTCTTCCCTTGAAAGTTAATTCTTTTATTATTATTATTATTACTATTATTATTATTATTATCATTATTATTATTATATGTATTTTTTTCTTCTGACTAAGTTTAAAGTATTTTTTAATGAGGCACGAGATATTAATTCTCTACTTATAAAAAATATGGGTAGAGTTTACAAATAGTAACTAAACTTTGGTGAATTATTTAATTTGGTAACCAAACTTTCAATTGCTTAAATGTTACCATTGAACTTTTAATTTTGCTTCAATGTTACCACTGACTCGTTAACAGATGTTAACAACCGTTAAAATATTATGTATAATTACACATTTAGTTCTCTACGTTGTACATTCAAATAATTTAATCTTAATTCAAAATAAATAATAAATTTAACTCTCAATATTTAAATATTATTTTAATTTGACCCTATTTTATTAAAAATAATTTAACCCTAAATTCTAAGGTTTTATTGTTTGAATATTCCCTTTTGGGATATTAATTGAAAATTCACCCCCTTTTGACTTTGATTTGGAAAAATACTCTCATTCAGCCCACGTATGCCAAACTCGCGTTTAGTCAAACTCGCGTTTAGTCAAACGTGAGTTTAGTCAAACTCGCGTTTCGTCAAACGTGAGTTTAAAACTCGCGTTTGACTAAATGCGAGTTACGTATTGAGTGAAAAGAAAGAATTAATTTACCAAATTTTTATTACACAGAATTCGCGTTTGACGAAACGTGAGTTTCAAACTCGCATTTGACGAAACGAGAGTTTAATAAATGGGGATATTTTTCTAAATCAAAGTCAAAGGGGATGGATTTTCAATTAATATCCCAAAAGAGAATATTCAAACAATAAAACTAAATTCTAAACTATTAAACTATAAATCCTTTAACATGGTGTATATTACATCATCGTTCCTAGTTTATTTATTGTCAGGGTGGTTCTGTCTGCGTTCTTCTTCGAACACAGATCACAACCTTAATCCCCCTTTTTGTTTTTTATTCATGCAAAATTTTCCCAAAGCATGTTTGGCTGCCGAGATTCCGTTATTCGATACGGGTAGCGCATTGTTTATGAATTGTTATTCTTAAATTTTCCGAATTAAACTCTCTTCACCTCGCCTTATGTTTTCTTTCGTCTCTGATTTTTTATTAGGGTTTATTGTGATTTCTGACCCTGCCCCATCTCTTTCTGGTTCGTTTTCATTCTCGCCTTTTATTTTGTTATTCTTTTTATTTCGTACAATTATTATTACTTTTTCCTTGGCAGTGATTGGGATAGGAATTGAATGGATGGATCCTACTGTAAAATGCACAATTTTTTTTAATTCTTCTTGGATTAGACATTCACTGAACAAATTATTTCCTTTTTTTCATTGTTTTTTATATTTTGAAGTGTTCATAATTTTGAGTTTTCCCCCTTTTCTTTTCTAGTGACTTTCTAGTGCTAAATGCCTTTTCCATAAATGATTATGAGCATTGCGAAAATGTGGTAAAAAAATGGGCAACTACTTCGCTTAACCATGAACGCACTGAGGATAAACACACGCTAAAGGATTTACTTTTCTTCCTTCATTAAATCACATAGGGTTAAATTATTATATTTAAGGGTAAGTGGCGGAGTCATGATTAATATAGTGGGTTAGAGTAAACTTTGGAGTACGAAGATTTTTATACCTCTACAATATAAATATTGTTGACCTTATACCAAAAAGAATCTTATACCACAACAAATCAAGTGGAGTCAATTGACCCCCTAAACTACATGTGGCTCCGCAACTGTTAAGGGTTTAAGAGTTTAGGGATTGACTTTAGTGTTTAAGGTTTAAGAGTTTAAGGGTTTAAGATTTATGGTTTAAGGTTTTGGGTTTTGGAGTTTAAGGGTTTAGGGTTTTGAGTTAAATCATTTTTAATAAAAAAGAATTCAAATTGAAATAATATTTAAATAATTATGGTTATATTTATTATTTATTTTCAAATTAATACTAAATTGTTTGAATGTACTAAACATGGAGAAGTAATTGTATAATTATAAGAAAATATTTTAACTGTTGTTAACGTCCGTTAACGAGTCAGTGATAATATTGAAGCAAAACTTAAAGTTTACTAGTAACATTGAAGCAATTGAAAGTTTAGTTACTAAATTAAATATTTTATTAAACTTCAGTTATTATTTGTGAATTTTACCCAAAATATTTATGTCAGGATATGTAAAAACTAAAAATTAAACAATCATTCAAACTAGAACAATTCAAAATGGAAAGCCACGTGTCATCAAGACTCGTTCAAGCAAGCACTGAAAACTCCAAGAACAGCTCAAAACCGTTGGAAACTTTCTTGGCCCTTTGATTTCTTATTTATTAATCCACAAATTCTGATCAAACAAACAAGAATCCTCAGCAAACAGTGCTTGATCTTTCGTAGTTTTGATCAAAACTGCAGTCAACCACAATTTCACATTTGAATCCTTTTGTTAATTCTTTGATTAGACTCTGCCGCTGCTACTGAGTTCTTTACCGATCTTAAACTAATGGATTTAGGTATACTTTCTTTTCTATTCAAGTTTTTATGAAGAATTTCCGGTTAAAATCAAGTGTATATGTATAGCATGTTCTTTATATATCTTTTGTTTGATCCTAGGAATTGCAGATCTTGATCAAGTCGGTGTTAAATTCAAGCAATTTGATTGCGTATCTGATTTCTCAGATCATTATTTTTACATCAGAGAGAAGTCGAAGCAGAAGAACTGCCGTGGAAAGATCAATGATAAAACTGTAAAGAGGATCATGAAAGAATGGGGAATTCTGGAAAAGAATCTCCCGGAATCGATCCTTGTGAGAGTTTACGAAGGGAGGATCGATCTCTTAAGAGCCGCCATTATCGGTGCTCAAAACACTCCTTATCACAACGGACTTTTCTTCTTTGATTTTGAATTCCCTTCTGATTATCCCAATCGTCCTCCCAGAGTACGTTACCATTCGTTCGGTCAAGGACTAAACCCTAATTTATACAACAATGGCTACATCTGTTTGAGCTTGTTGAACACTTGGATCGGCAGAGAGACGGAGCGGTGGAACCCTAACAAATCGACGATTCTCCAGGTTTTGATTTCGCTTCAAGCACTTGTTCTCAACGAAAAGCCTTACTACAACGAGTTTATATTTAGAGCGCCTTCGTCCTGGGAAGTTTACAACGCCGATGTTTTCACGATGTCTTGCAAGACGATGCTGTTTCTGTTGAAGTGCCCGTTGAGGAACTTCGAGGAATTCATCGCCGAGCATTTTAAGGACCATGGGAGCTTCATATTGAGAGCTTGTATAGCTTATCGAGACCGTCGAGTTTTAATCGGCTTCTTCAATGGCGATGAGCGGATTTCATCTAGAAAAAGAATCAAGGTGTCGAAGAAATTCATGAAATCCATGGATGAACTTTACCCGGAGCTCTATAAGGCCTTCAATGGCGCTGGAGCTTCGTTGAACAACTTACCGGAAAAGATAGGGAATGTTCAAGAAATGCGGCCGCGGGGCATTATCGGCAAAGTGAAAACGTTTTGGAAAGCCATTAAAAAGGATAACAAAATATGAACAACCGGTATGCAGATGCTGGTAATGGCTGCATGCATTCAACAGCGGATCCAGAAATATTTTGAGAGTGCACATATATTGATATCATATACAAATTCGGTTTGTTTATCGTTTAATGTGTCTCGATTCAGTTTTTTAGCGTTCGTGAACATGTTCGTAAATATACAAACGAACATGTTCGATTAACGTTTCGCGGACATGTTTGTTTGTATGTTTACGAACATAAACGACTAAGCAAATAAATTAACAATGCTTATTTACAACTGTGTAAATAAGTTATCAATGCAAACATTAGTGAATAAAAAACATTGTAAATAATTTGTTCACTCTGACTATATAGTAGATTTGCCACTGTAGTTAATACGTATATAATTTAAAGTTTGTTTAAAAAAGCAAAAAATAATGTTTGTTGTTACAACTTACAAAGGCGAACATATTCATGATGTGGAAACAAACATTTACTTTCCTATGTCGTGGGGATTGAGTACAATCCTACATAACGAAAGAGGTAAAAGCATATCATTTACGCTAGTCATAAAAACACATTAATAAATTAAAAAAAATTAAATTATAGTTTACAAAGCCTTATGATATATAATACCTATAAGGCTACAGCAAATTTGAAACAACCCAATTTGTGCATATTATCAATTTATATTCAATCAATAAAAAGCAATGACAAAAATAAATATCTTTGTTAAATTGATTCAATAAAATTATTATAAAGAATCATTAATTCAACTCAAAGTTAGAAAAAGAAAAGATAACATAAATTTACTAAACATTTAATATTTAATTATTCTACCTCTATTTGTATTTTTGCGGTTGTAAGAGAAAAAACAAAGTTTTGAGCTCTTGAGATTTTGTAGATCAAAATTTAAATAATAATTGAATATGCTTCTATATATTGAATAATAAATAATTTAAAAAATAAAAAAATTACATATTTTTAATCTTGAGAGAGTTAAGAGTTTTTAATTTTGAAAACCGAGAATTTTGTATTTGAGAAAGAAAAAACGTCAAAAGTAGAAGCAGAAGTTACATGACCTAAATAATTTTTATTTCTAAGGAACTGAATTCAAATGAATTGTTTGTGGACTCCTAAGAAAGAATAATTACTATTTATGGATATCTTAGTCATTTTTTATTATAATTTATATGTGAGTATGGATAAATAAAATTTTAGGATGGACACAAATAAAATTTCATGTGAACACAATCAATAAAGTAGATAAATAATGGCCATGTTTGGCAATTAGCGGATAGCTAATAGTCGATAGCGGATTATATCAGCTGATAGCATTAGCTGATTTAACTAGCAGATTCCATTAGTTAATTGTATAAAAGTATTTGGTAAAATTAACTGATAGCTTATAGCTGTTTGATTATTTGAACAAGCAAAATGACATATAAGGACATGATTATATTCAATACATGTTTAAATAATTTATTAGTTATTAATATTTTGTACCTATTAATATTAATTAGATTATAAAAAATAATTTTTTAATATGATTGCTAAGCATATATGAAGTATATATTATTTTTTTATCTGTGAAATTATATTTTTAATATATTTTTAATAATTATTAATTTTAAATATATATTAATTTTTTTATGAAATTATATTTTAAATATAATTTTATTAATTATTAAATTTATATGTATATATTGATTTTTTATTTATAAAATTATTTTTTAATTTTATTAGTTATTTAAATTTATGTTATTTAGAGATTTTTTTTATAATTATCAAGAACAAAATAGTCTTCATAAGTCTTTTATTAAAATTTCTAACTCAAAAAGGTCCTAAAAGAAGCTTTTTGAAAATAAGAGGTTTCACCTTATTCCGCTATTACAATTTTTTATTTACTAAATATTCAAGTTAATGGATTTGATTGGTTAAATATCTAAAAATGTTTTAAACCTCTAATTTTAATTCAAAAAGCTGTTCGACAAGTACACCATAACCCAAGGGTGAATCAACTGCTGCATGCATTCATCAAAATAAGCATGTGTTATATTCAGTAGTAGCGCATAGGCTTTGCTATGCAAAATCAGGCTTTTACAGTTAGCATTATAGATTTGTATTTAGGGTAAATTTTATTAAATAAGAACACTATAATGCTTCGTATTTTTCGCAATTAAAATTTTAGTAAATGTTTTAACAGTGTAGTATATATATAGGGTTATATTTTGATACACAAGTTGTGTAAAAAAAATTTACACAACTCTTCATATTTAAGCTATAAAATTTAAAATCTAAATCTCTAGCCCTAACACCCTAAAACCGAACCTTTAAACTAATTCTAATCATAAACCTTAAATTTTACACCCTACAACCTAAACCCCTAAAACACAACCTAAATCTATAAACCCTAAAATTGAAAGGCTTGTGTAAACTCGTGTATCAAAGTATTTTGGCATAAAGTCAAAAAAGACCTCCAACGTTTGACTGAGTAGTCACTTTGGTCCCTATTCTTTTTTTGGAGCAATTCAACCCTCAACGTTTCATTTTGGGTCAAAATGACCCCTCAGTGGATGGAAATTGTTAGAAAACTAATGTAACCAGTTTGAAATGACTTGACAAAATGATAAGTTAGCAAAAAATATATATATTTTATATAATTTTCTAAAATTATTTTTTGACTGATGTAACGTTTTTTCAAGTCAACACATTTGTCTATATGTACTGCCATGTTAGCGTGCACTGTAATATAGGTTTGTCCCGTCATTTCAAGCCATTTACCTTCAGTTGACTGACAGTTTTCATCCGCAGATGGGTCATTTTGACCCAAAATAAAACATTGAGGGTTGAATTGCTCCAAAAAAATAGAGGCCAAAGTGACTATTCAGTCAATCGTTGAGGGTATGTTTTGACTTTATGCCAAGTATTTTTCATATATATAATGCATATCTAATTAAGGAGGAATTATATCATGGGCCCTCCTCACCACGTCATATATGGTTCCAACAAATAAAAACTACACTTTGTTATTTTTCTATGTCATCTTTTTATCAAATGAATTTTTACTCATATTTACTGTAAATTAAATTAAAGAAAACTATTTTTACCAAATGAATATTCATTTAATAAAAAGATGACATAACAAATAATAAAGTGTGTGATTTTTATTAGTCGAGAATTAAGACCATGAATGACGTGATGAGAAAAACTCATGAATTCTTTTTGGGTCTAGTCTCGTTTAATCCGGCAACGATTACAATAAACAGTTAAACACATTATAGTAAATTCCTTGATCATTGCATAAGAAAAATTGCTTCACCTATTTGATAACCAATATCCATGTAAAGATCAAATCTTTCATCATACTTGAATAGATAGGAAAAAGTTAACCTAAACATAACTAATCATGAATCACTTAATTAAAAATTATTTAAATATAAAATATTAAATTAAATAAATAATTTATCTTTTAGTGATTCCCAAAAAAGTAAATAAATAAAAATAATTAAATATATTTTTTAAAAAGTAAATACCAACCAATGTTGGGTGCATTAGTAAGACATATTACATTCCCAAAGAAATGACGTAAGTTCAAACCTTGGAGACAATGTTGTTGGGAGGAGCATCTTCATACCTTGAACATAGACCATAAGAGGAACGTACATATTATAAAAAAATTATACTAAATAAAAGTGTGAATGAGACTAACAATAGATTTTTTATTCTTAATTACTAATCGAATGAAATTACTTAAACGTTGCACGTTAAAAATTGAGGTAAATAAAAGTGTGGAATAAAATTAAAAAAAAATCATAGTTTTCTCATTAAAATAGTTCTCTATTTTTTTTAAATGTCTCCTTATTGTTGTAGATTTTGTAATAGTCTTACGATTACGAGATGCTATATGATCATATTTTTTTAGCCCTTTGATAACAAAAATCTTGAAGATAAAGTTGCTTGAACTAGGACCTTTTAAGATGAAGATCATCATCTTTTTCACTAAGACCACTAATTAAATTCATAACAATAGAATTTTTGAAAGTTATTAATCTCATATTCTAATATATACACAATACAGAGATAAAAAATGACAAATTTCGAAACTTAAACTTTCAAAAATTCAGTTTTTTTGAGGTTGGACATTCACGGGTTTAAGTTTTTTTTAGATTAGTTCAAGTTTAACCTAACCAAAATAAATATAATTACTCAATATTAAAATAAAAAATCAAACCTAAAATATAATCTTATCCTAACTCAAAATCATAAACATTATTAAGCACAAACTTTTTTAGACTAAAAATTTTCTCGAGATTATATCATCATGGGCGGGTATTTTCAAGCTAAAATCATTATTAATTCTGATCAATGCAGACATATTTTAGAGCTCGGACATGTTTTGTAAGCTCTAACCCCACACATATAGATATAGTATACAAATACATGATAGCATTAAACAGATAATATCCAGGCTAATATGTTAATGTCTCGGATACTGAAACTAGCAGGCTATTACGAGCTTGTTTTTAGTCTACATATGCATGCCTATACACTTACGGTTCAAGTCTATAAAGTTAAGTTTATGCATGGGGTATTCATATTGTATACTGTGTATTCAAGCCTGAATAAGGTAAATTGCATCCCTCTTCATCGAATGAACGACCCCGGCGAGTCGCCGTTAGATCGAGTTGTAAAGCCATGGCTGATTTTTAGATTGCAAAGCAATTGTCGTAGGTTACCAAGGGATTCTGGATCAGTCTGGAAAGGAAAACAGCAGGAGGAATTGTTCAAAAGTCATGGCTTTTCTTCTCTAGAAACACAGATTTCATAAGAACCAAATGCAAGACATGAAGTTTTTGAAGCTTACTTGAAGGATATTGATATTTTTGTAATCCATCAATTTCCACGGAATGTAGGTTGCCAATTGTGGTCGGGTCCTACTTGTAGAAACAAGAAGTTTCAAACATTAAAGAATAAACTTGTAAAAGTTATATATATGTATATAGAGAACGTGTATTTTTGGATAACCTTTGGTTTTCTGAGAGCCTTAGATAGCAACCGATGATGTTTCTCAGCAGGCGCGGCAAATTTTCTTCATCTTCTTCATCAAGTTGCTCCATTAATCTTGCCAAGCATTGGCTTACCGAAAGATATCGTTCGGCAAGAATGAAACAGTACTTGAGACCTTCCTCATTCAGTAAGATTCTGTAAATTATAAATGTGGCAACCTGTAGTGTCCATTATATTAGCTTCAAGAATATAGCTTAGTATATTAACCCCAACTCTTCTTTTTCCCTAAATGACATGGACATGCACACAAAAAAGAGCATAAAACTACTGATAGAACAGTTATAGATCTCTCTATTTGAAGACAGTGCAGTCACTCACTGTTTTTGACAACGTTCTGCCAAACTCCATGCAGCGCAGGCAACTAGGAAATATCTGGGTAGAAAGAAGGTATTCAACCACTTCTGGATCGTCAACCTGCATAAATCGAAAACTCGATAAACACGAGTAGAAAGAAAGTAAACTATATTAACTGAAAAACTATTTAGTTCAACTCCATGAATCTAATGATGTATGTATTCTGCTAGACATTGACACGAAAACAGAAAAAAAATGTGAGGGAAGGCTACCTTTGCTAGTGAGCCAATGACACCTAAGCTGGTGAGCCTTAGGCACTCATAGTTCCTTTCACTGCTCTTAGAATTCAAGAAGGGATAAAGATACACTGGCATAGTAGCTACAAAGAAATACTTCAATTAGAACAGTTTTTATGATGCAGCCAACACATAATTTTATATAAGATATACTAATACACAAAGCTTTTTTTTTGGAAATTCAAAGCAAAATAATTGAATTTGAATACTTATGAAGTGCATAAAGTAATCAAGTATTTGGAGGACTAAAAGTGAAATTACCTCTGATGAATGGCATCTTTGTATCAGGGTGAGAAGCTACAGACTGTAAAGATTCAAGGAATGGGTGTAATTAAGTTTTTCAAAGAAAAAAAATGGCATAATGTAAAAACACACAGATAAATACAGATTTTACTGGTCTTCTCCAAAGAATCATCTTCGAAATTCTTAGCTCCAAGCTTAAGACATTAAAAAAGGCTACAATAACAAGAATTCATTTTATACAATACTATAGTACATGTTTAGCATCCATTGATAGAATTATAGAATACTTAACACTGATAATTATGATAAATCTAATGAACCAGGAAAGAATGAAATTAAACAATATCTGAAACTGAAAAAATATATATAAGATAGAAGTAGAAAAATCAACCCATGGGTTAAAGATATAAAAAGAAACACTTATAATCACTAAAAAATGCCCCTTTAATGGTCAGGGTTTTCATTGAAGCAAAAGACTAAAACTTGTCAATGTTTATGCACAAAAATGAAGCTAGAAGAATTGACCTGGAGAAGCGCTATGGCACTGCAAACTTGTGTAACCGCTTTGTCTGTAAGGTTGTCCGATAATAATGGACGGTAAGCTGAAGTTATTACCTAATAATGGAAAGGTAAACAATCATTTAGTATTGAATTGGTGTGGCCATTGTATGTATCAGAAAATCTTTCAAATCTATGATTTTCTTGGAGAATAACATTAGTACGGTAGACAAATAGTACTTTTCTAGAGATGCATGAGAATATTTTTTAACATATAATTTGATTATTAATCATGTTCCATCTCACATCATTCTATATATTGTACGGACAACATCAATTGAACTAAATCCAATCAACAAAGGTGCATGTGAATTGATTATTACAATGAGTAAAATAACAATTTGAAAATTTTAAATAGATACATAAAACATACTCACTAGATGAATGAAATCTATGTTATTTGAATATGACAGTGAGTATTAGATACGAATATATGTCTCAAGCGATCAAAGTTCTTTTTCATAATATTAGAAGCATTGTACCTGCTGAAACAAATATTTTATAGTTTAAAATAATAAAAAAAGTTGAAGTAACATAGAATGAAATAGCAAAACCTACCTCTAAAAGGACCTTCATGGTACCAAAAGAATTCCATAATAGAATTGCCAGACTATCACAAGTTTGTCTATTCTGGAGAGAAAAGAAAAGATTACAAATGAGACAAATCACACTTACTGAGCTAAAGAGTAGTATATAACTATACATAGTTATGTAATCTTATATACAGCTTCAAACTCTTTCAAATGGTTTTTGCTTTATTTGATCACATTTTTTTCCGAGAAACCAAACAGAAAGAAGAAAACAAATACCTTGCAGAGAAGGTCAAGAGACTGATTTCGAGTTTCATCAGAATCAAGGCCTTGGATCAAACGAGTGATCCCGGCAGTGGCGTTATGGTTGGGGCCGTCGAACGAGGGTGGTGCCGCCGCCGCTCCCGAAACCATTTCCTCCGTTGGGGGAGAAAGTGAAATCTCTGGGTGATATGTTCCTCTTATAGATACAGAAATAAGCGGAGAGAAAACAAAAGAGTCGGAAAACAGTAACGTCTTCTTGAACAGTCACCCACTCACACTCAAATTCTCAGATTGTTTATTTGTCTTTTGTTTCTCTTAGACTTCTGTCAGTTTGTGAATGGCGACAAACGTATTTGGATTAGCAAAACCAGATTCTCTGATTTTGGGTCCAATCCAGCGGACCACAATTTTAGGGGTTTTCTTTTCCAAACGCCAATCTGAATACCGAGTTTACGTGAAAAATATTAAGGAAAACAATTTAATAAATTGGATGTATGAAAATGTAAAATTTATTAGAAAATATTTTTTAAAAGAATAAAATAAATTTTGTTTTTGGTTTGATGAAGTGAAGTTTACTTTGATTGGATCTCTCGTTAAGTTTTCAATGCATAAATTTTATACTGTGGAAGAGTGATATTGGTATTCTTGTCCATATTAAATATTGCTCCTGTAATTGTAGAAGATATTCGTTATGTTTGACAATTAATTGATAGCAGATTACATTAGTTAATAATAAATAGAGGACTGTATTAGTTAGTTTGTTTAGCGAATTACATTATTTATTTAATTATTTGAATAAGCAAAATAACATATAAAGACATGATTATATTTAATACTTGTTTAAATAGTTTAGTAGTTATCAATATTTTGTATTTTTTAATATTAATTAGATTATTTTTCAAGTGAAAATATTTAATGTACTGATGGTGGAAACAAAAAGTTTCTACAAGCGTTTTAGTTTTAGGGTTTATAGATATAGTTTAGGTTGTAGGATTTAGGGGTCTAAGTTTAGAATTTAAGGGTTGCTGTTAGAATTTAGAGTTATAGTTTAGGGTAACATGGCTAGAGATGTAAGTTTTAACTATAAACGCTAAATAATAAATTTTGACCGTAAACCTTAAATTCTAATCCCCTAAACCCAAAACTTTTAGGCTCAGCTTGGTTCAGCAAAAAAACTAGAAAGAAAGGCAAACAACAAGGAAAACTGAAAAGAAAACAAAATTTTAAGCTGCTTGGTACTGAGGAAAGTTGGAAAGAAAAAAAGTGGAGGGGAGGGTGTTTTCCTCCGCACTGTAAAATGACTTATCCGTCCAAAATAGGGCGGTAGATTATCTGATTTTAAATACAAAATTACTACGTTACCCTTCATAAAATTTGAAAATGTCCATTTACTCCTTTATGATTTTACGCCTGAAATTAATTGCTTCATTTGGGTTGAAATCCCTAATTTTCTTTGTCTCAACTCCAAGATGGTTTCAGCTTGAAATCGTCGGTCAAAATTTTTTTATCAGTTTTCTATGAAATTTTCAAATCCCTAGTTTCCTTTCTCTCAAATCCCTAAATTGAAACTGTATGTTGAGAATTTTTATAGTAGAGATCAATATATTTGTTTCAAAGGTTGCAGTTTAGTAGTTTTTTTTTTCATTTTTTTTTTTATAATTTCCATAAAGAAAAAGGGAAAGAAGAACTTTCATCATCATCAAATATGATAATTAAATATGAAAAAATTATATATATATATATTTTCAAGAAAAAAAAAGTTAAATGCCAATTTTTTTGTATATACAATATAATTATACTATACGCTCAAAAGCGAATAATGTTTTTGTCACACATATAAATATAATGAATAAAAAGTAATTTTAAAAATAATTCAATTAGTTGAGTACTTACTAATATTTTGATGAAAATTAAAATTCGAATCTCACTAGTAACACGATTTATTAGTTAATCCGTACATTAATGTCTATCAATAATAATATGTTTCCTTTTGGTAAATCTAAAGATGACTGGAAGGGTCATGGGTCCCTATATTAGTACACTAATGCAATAGTTTTTCGTTAAGTACAGTTTTGGTCACTGATTTTTAAATTTAACCGATAAGGTCACTTATGTTTTCGATCTATAAATTTTTTGTCACTGAGACGTTTGTTGCTGTTAAAATTTAACGGGAGGCTGATCTGACATAATAAAAAGAAGGATAAATTACCTAGATAGTCCCTAAACTAATACTTTACTCCTATTTTGACCACCAAAATAAAAATAATTTATATAATTACACATTTAATCCTCCATATTTACCTTTTTTATTTTTTTCTCCCCGCCATCTTTCATATTCTTCTTCATCTAACTCAATCCTTAATTTTTTTTCTATATTCTTCTTCTCCCCTCCACCATCTTCCATTTTTGCAATCATATAAAAACAATTAAAAATTAATTTAAACAAAAGTTTTCCTATTAAATAATGAATCAAAATTTATTTCAATAGATATCAATCTCATGAGACAAACAACAAAATGAATTGATGCTTTTGCAGAAAAATTTTAGTAGATCTTTGTTCACTCAAGTTAAAAAAGCTTTAAATTGCTAAGATTTTATAATATAACTTTTAGAACTTTATTTTCTATGTCATATTCTCAACTTAAAATGAAGAACAAATAAATGGAAAAAAATTCAAAAATCAACTTTTTAACATATAAAGCAAAGAACTGCAGCAGAAAAAAGAGAGAAATAAGCAGCAAACGCTTATATATATATATCCTGAACAATATCTTAAAAAAATTGGGGAAAATATTTTTAGTTAAAAAATACAGGCTTTTAACAAAATTTTAAGTAAAAATACTAACCAAGTTATTCTCGAGACCTACTTTTTATTATATCAAATAACCAAACAAGCAATAAAAAAACTAATCACAATAAGTGTTAAGTAATATATTTTATTTATTTGAAAATGTCACTAATAATTAATCAATCATCTAACCCGATTAGGCCTTCAAAATTTCTCTTCAATAGTAAGCAAAATATAAAAAAGAAAAATTATTGTTGTTATTTACCATGTGATGTGAGGCAGCAGAAGCCGATTTCTTCGTAGCAGAGAAAGCAAACTACTGGTTTAGTTGATGTTATACTAGTATAGTTTATGGGTAAAACTTTGATACACATGCTGTGTAAAATTAATTTTACACAAGCCTGTGCATTTACACTATAAAAACTTCAATTCCTAAATTTCTAACCCTAACCCTAAAAAACTAAACCCTAAACTTTAAACCCTATACGCTAAATTCTAAACATTAACCTTAAATTCTAAACCCTACAACCTAAACCCCTAAACCTTAAACTCTAACCCCTAAAACTAAAAGGCACGTATAAACTAAAGTTTACACGGCCAGTGTATCAAAGTTTTTTCCATAGTTTATTGATAGAAAATTTTAAAAAAATAAAATGAAAATATTAAATTGGGAAAATTACACAGGTGGTCAACTAACTATCACCTTTTTTATTTTGGTCACTCAATTATTTTTTTCGTCAAAATCATCCCTCACGTTAGATACTTTTCCTATTTTGGCCCCTCTCCGTTAAAAAACTAACAGCAGCGCTGGCGTGACATTTTTAAATTTCTTAATCATTTCTCTCTTATCCCTTTATTAATTTTATTCAACCAATCATGTGATGACACGTGTCTTCACCATATTGATAGAAGAAAAACAAAAAAAGCTTGTGGCAACTGGGAATTGAACCCGCAGTCCCCAATATTAAAGGGCAGCATGTAAACAAATTAAGATAGGCTACATTTTTGTTTCAATTCCAATCATATTTATATTTAACGTATATTAAACTACCAAGACCACAAAATAAAATATAAAAGCTAGGAGAATGACTCTAACACAATATCTCATTGATAAAAAAATTTAAATATTTAACCACCAAGTTAAACTTAGAAGTTGTTAAATTATATTTAACTAAATTTTGATTAAAATTAAAAATCAAACTAGATTTAATTTTTTTTACATTGTTTGATAATGACAAAATTAATTAAATAAATATTTATTTATTTTATAAAATTATATATTAAATTATTTTAACAATTAATTTAATGATATTTATTTATGATAGAATAAAAACTTTTAAATTATATTTATTTATTATTTTTAAATGATTTAAAATTAGGATCTAAATAATCATTTTTAAATAATTTAAATTTCACATTCTATAATAAATAAATATTATTTAAAAATAAACATTTAGATCCAAATTTTAAGTCATTTAAAATAATTATTAAATATAATTTATAAATTAGTATTCTATCATAAATAAATATTATTAATTTAATATTAATTTTATAGAAATAAATAAATATTTAATTAGTTTTGTTATTATCGAACAAAGTGAAAAAATAAATTTAGTTTTATTTTTAATTTTAAACATAATTTAGTTAAATATTATTTAAGTTAAAATTATTGTAATTTATTAATTTGACTTGGTGATTAAATATTTAATTTTTTTATCATGAGGTATTGTGCTAGTCACTCCCCTATCTTTTATATTTTATTTTGTGGTGTTGGTAATTTAATATAGGTTAAATATAAATGTTAGTGGAATAAAATTAAAAGCTTGGCCTAGCTCAATTGGTTTTCACGTTGCCTTTTTATATTGGGGAGTGGGTTCAACTACCAGTTGCCACAAGTTTTTTTGTTTTGATTTTCTTCGATCAATATGGTGGAGACACATGTCATCACATGGTTGGTTGATTGGTTAAATAAAATTAATGAGGGGAGAAAAAATGATTAAAAATATTTAAAAAATGTCACGTCAGCTTTGCCGTTAGTTTTTTAACGGAGAGGGACTAAAGTAGGAAAAGTATATAACGTGAGGGATGATTTTGACAAAAAAATTAATTAAATGACCAAAATAAGAAAAGGGTAATAGTTGAGTGACCACTCGTGTAGTTTTCCCTATTAAATTTTATATACACATGTAATCTCTTTATCCATCTATTATCACTCATATTTTTTCAAACAAAACTCAGATTTACTATTTGTTAGCAACTTCGACCATGATAAACAAGGACGAATCTAGCTATACTCTGGGAGGGGCTCTTGTCCCCACGGAGGAATTTTTTTACTATTTTTTTACAAAAATAGATAAATTATAAATTTGTCCTCTCACCTATTAAAATTTATATTTTGCCCATAACTTTAAATCCTGATTCCGTCATTGATAATAAACAAACCTGTTACAATACTCGGAAAACGTTGAACGTGGTTGGTCACGGCAAGTCAGGCGCAAATGGTCGCATGTTCTTCTAAGAAGGAGAAAAAATGTTGGTTGTTGAAACGTGAACTTAAATTTTGCGTGACCAGTGAATTATTTGCAAGGACCGTAAGTCTGGAATACTACAAGTAATGTACTAAATGGTTTCATACTTGCTAACTATTCTTCGGTTCTTATTGTTTTTGAGGTTTGCGACTCTTCTTCTCAACAACGTCGTTTGTAAAATTCGAACTTAGATACTTTCCTTTAGAGAGTAATGTGTATTGCCATTGTACCAAATCATTATTAGTATCATATTTATGTATTTTTATCATATAATAATCATATTTAAATTTTTTATATTGGTTTTAAAAAACATATATTTATATAAATTTTAATGCATTAAGAATTTGTATTGTGTATTTGGAAATTTTGTATTGCTTGTTTTCTTAATTTATTTTTTAATGCCGTACTCAGTGTCTAAGTATTAGCTAAATAAATCAAAATTGTTTTAATCAGTGACGAAACTTGGAGTAAGAGTTTGAGGAGTCAATTTAAATTTTTAAAAATTTAGAGGTTTAAACTAAAATTTTTAAAAATGTTAAGGGTTTAACTAAAATTTTTAATAATTTTGAGAGATTTAATAAGAACTTTTAAAAATTATAAGAGGAGATTTAATTAAAAATATTTCAAATTTTAAAGCTTAATAAGATTTTTTTAAAAATCTTGAAGAAGACAATTAAATTTTTTTAAAATAACAGAAGTTAAATTCTAATTTCTCAAAATTTTAAGAGACATGGCCCTCTTTAATCCCTTACATGTTCATGTTCCGCTACTGAATTTAATGAAGCTATGTTTTAATTAAAATTAATATGACATATTATATAATGAATCAGTTATCTAAGAAACCAATATATAAAACTGATAGATGCAAATCGGATAAGATTAAGCGAAAGTTACCATCATCATCATCATGTTAAATTTTAACTAAATACATTTTTAATGAAAATAAATTAAAAACAATTTTAATATCCACCCAATTAAATATTTCATTCCGGCCCACTCACATGTGTACATGCATTTTATTTTAGGCTTAAAGTCGTCTTAAGCCTCAGAACTTTTAGGGGAAAATCAACTAAATTTTTGAATTTTTTTACACATGTAAATGTCATGAGGCAAAGCAGTAGTGTTTCACGTGACATGAATATTTGAAGAAAAAATTGTTAAGATTTAATGGTTAAAATTGGTCAAATGACTTAATTGATCTAATCTATTGGTTCGAGTATTTAATTGATTCGGTTTCTCGGGTACAAAAACTTATTTGAGTGTTAAAAATATTTAAATACTTAATTGATTTTATAAAATTTAGGTTTTTTTTTACAATGTCAACTGAATTTTATTAAAAAAAACAAGGAAGATATCACAAATACAACACATTCAGAAGAAAGAATAATGGGGGACCAGTTGGAACAACCTGAATTTCCGATTCAATGATTGGTGTTGACCCGGGTCATGGACCTTTGTGTTGGATGGAGTGTTTGGAACCGTTGGGTCAAGTTTTGGCCTTGTTGGTTAAGTTTTGAGCTACATGGGCTTGGGTATTGACCATTTTGTGACAAGAGTAAAAATGAAGGATTTTATGTTGGGATTTGACCCATTTTTAAATAAAAGCTTGACCACACTTTATTATTTTGCCTTTCACATGGGAAAAGGGGGCCATAGTGATATCACCACCCCTTTCTTCTTCTTCTTCTTCTTCTTCTTCTTCTTCTTCTTCTTCTTCTTCTTCTTCTTCTTTCCTATCAACTCCTCCATGGAACATTCATCTTCCAAAGCCTAAAAATCAAATCTTTATCTTCCAAACCTTCATTTCGGGATTCATGAGTGAAGAAAAAATTAATCATCATTTCAAGAGCTTCATGAAAGTGATCTTTTTTTTTAAAAAAAAATGAGTTCTCCATTTATGGGTTTCTTTGGGGGTTTAGCTTTTGGGGCTTCTCTCATGTTCTCAAAGTTGTTAATCTGTTGCTAGACCTCTTTTTAGTGCTTGGTTTAAGTATTGATTCGTTTTCTTGTTGTGAGGTTTAAAGGGATGTGTCTTGGGGTTTATTCAAGTTGGAACCAAAGAGAAAAGGTTGATGATTTTTTAGTGTAGGAAACAAACACGGGTTAGTGCTAAAGGTCAGTACATTTCTGACTCCTTTGATTCTTGAATATCATAAATTAATTTTCTTACTTGATTTTGTGGTTAAGATTGCTAGTTTTGGTGTAATGATAGCTTAAAGCCTTGTTAATGGTAAATCTCGGATTTAATGTTAGTAAGGTGTAAAAATGGTAGTAAACCACACTAACTAACTCCTATAATATGTAGGTTTAAGTTAAGGGGTTGAGGGTTACATTTGGGGGCTTGGGAAGTGATTTTCTGAGCCTTGGAAGCTACTTCTGGGCTTCGGTATAGGTACATGGGAAGCCCGTAACGATACATGTGTTATATATGATGAATACGAGCAAGATTTAAAGAGAGTATCAGTACGGGCTCGAGCCGTATCGATACCCCACTGCTCCATTGAATTCTAGAAGCAAAGTTTTGTACCAGTACGTTTAGAGGCGTATCGGTACTAAAGGATTTTTGGTACGTATGGACTGTGTACCGGTACAGGATTATTGGTTAACCCATATTTCTGTAAAGAACGAGTATCGGTACGCTTGGGGAAGGTACCTGTACGCATAAGCTAGATGGATTTTTCCAGTAGCCATTTTGGGTATCGGTGATAAGTGTTCAAAAGTACTATTTTTCTTACCCTTTTTACTCATATTATTGTTAGACTTAGGCTCATATTAGTTGCATAATTAGCCATTCATGCATTAATCCATGTTTCCTTCCATCGTTGAGCTTGATTACATAACTTGGTAGTTTTTGTGGAAAAAGATGCTGCTTTGGTGTGTTTTGTGTGTATGTGCAGGATCACTTGCTAAAGCAAGGCTAGAGCTAGTTGCCAGGGCAATGCATGAAGGAGATGCCGAGCTAGTTGCCAGGGCAATGCATGAAGGAGACGCCGAGCCAGTTGCCATGGCAATTGTCGACAAGAGCAAAGGTGATAAGGTAGTCGAAATTGATGACTAGACAAGCCCAAGATGACGTGGAGCAAAGCCCAAACCCAAAGGAATTGGATTGCCATGCAAAGATTAAAAAAGAATTAAATTCCAAGAAGATAGGAGAAGTTCTAGTAGGAATACAATTATAATAAAGAATTATATTCTTTAAAGATAATTTAATTCCAACTTAACTTCCTCCTCAAAGAAGGACTTTGGCCTAGCCCTATAAATAGGAAGGAGATTTCGACAATCAATAGAGAGGAAGAGAGAGGAATTTCGACAAGTCCAAAGAGAGGAAAAGGGGGAATTTCGACAAGTCCAAGGAGGCAAGAGGAGAGAATTTTCGACAAGCATCTAGGGCAAGGAGGATTTCGACAAGCCTCATTCTTCATCCTTTTCTTTCTTGTTCGATTGCGTTCATGCTAGGGATTATTTATCTTGTGTTTCTTTGGAACCTAGCCATGAACTAAATCTACTTGGCTATGGTTATTGTGTTTTGTGGTTGTGAGAAACTATTGGTTTTTGTTTAGGTAATAAGAGTTTGCACTTTTCTATTTCAAGGTTTATACATTCTTGGTTCTTATTCTTGTTTGCGAGTGAATTGGGAGAGGATCTCGTGATTTCATCTATTTATCTAATATCGGGAGAGTTAGATTCAAGAAACGAATGAATATGATCTTTATTCAATCTATTGATGGTGAAGATTAATCCGGCTTAGGAATAAGTTAAGGATTTCAACGGCTAAGAGGAGCGCAAGATTGGTTGTTGTTCACCCTTGATTCACGCAGGGATGTATTATCAAGGCATGCACAAGTAGCTAGAGTTTCGACTTAGGGGTAAGAAGAAACCATTGAAGAACGCTCTGCCGAACCTTGAAGGTTGCTGCCCAGACGCCCAAGTAGTTGCCCAACTAGTTGCCCAGGCAACCATCGATTAGTTGCCAAGGCAACCCCGTTGTGCAAGTTGCCACGACAACTGAGTTGCCCGTGCACTCTTTTACCAAAATGATCCAATCGGCTATCACACTTCAACTCACAATAACCTGGCCTATCTCTCTCTCAATTGATCTCATCTATTCATTTACTTTATTGCTTTCTAGATTAGTTATTAGTTAAACTCCTATAATCTTTTACTTGTGTTTTTACTTTTTACAGTGCAAGAGACTAGATTCTTGAAGTGGCACCAATCCCTGTGGAGACGATATCTTTTATACTATAACTTGCGACGTGTATACTTGCACATTTGCGTAGCACTTATTACGCGCAAAAATCGGCATGCATGTAGGCGTATCGGTACCCTAGTTGATTTAATAGCGGTATCAATATGTATAATGAGGTATCAGTACTACTTGGGAAATCTGCCCAAAAAATATGAAGTTGAGTTCGAGAGGTTAATAATTTGAGGGCTATGACCCAATGGGCTTCTAAGGTAGTAAAATGAATTGTAAAACTGAGAAACCAAGGTTTAAGCCTCATAGACGAGAATAACGTGCAATAGCTTGGTAAATGATGACTCAATATAACCGTGATGGTTAGTGTCATGCCTTAGGGCATTTATTAATGGCTTGGCTTGGTGTCACTTACCTCTTGGTGAGGTGTATTAATACTCGAGGAGCATATATTATCTTATGTTGTGGTAAAGGAATCCAGATGTCCTAGAGTCAGTACTACAGTACTTATATAAGGAGATGTGTACTTTGGGCTGAGAGATCAAGTACATCCAACGTACTGTTAGGCTCGATATGATCAACCGAATGCCAAGAGGGGTAAAATAGATTTTTGATTGGGTGGATGAAAGGATAAGTAATAAAAGTTTGGACACGATGATTTATAGTGGTTCGGCTACCCAACCGAGTCTACTTTCACTATCTTAGCTACCACACTAAGAATTTTCCATAAATCCACTAATTTGTCTTTCATTTTTCCAAGATCAAGGAGATAACCCTCACAAACCTAAACTTATACCCCAAAGTCTAGAAACCCTCTCTTACAAAGAGAATACAAATTAGCAAACAAATGAAAAATCTCACTAGGCAAGTATGTTTGCACAATTAAGCGCTCACCCAAAATCCTAAACACTTGAGCAAATGTGACAATTTGGTTCACTATTGTTTTCTACTAAGCTCAAACACAATTTCTCAATACATGAATGTTGGCAATATGTTTCTTGTTCTTCCATGGATGCTTGGAGAGGTCTTTTAATCCCTCTGATGGCTTCATGACCCTTGCTAGCCGTTGGGGGTGGTATGGAGCTGTTGGGGACATAAATTCCAGCCATAAATACAGTTTTGGAGTAGGGCGTATTAGTACACAAGGACTTGTATGTAACACCCTCAACCCGGATGCTGCAATTGGGCAACAAACCCAAACCACTCCCATAAAATTTTTATTTTTAAATACAGTAAAATCAATCTCATACATCCAAACATGTCATAACCAAAGCATTAAAATCCATGCTTACTTAAAAATATTCAAAATAGTTAAAGGAGCTCCTGATACGGTAATAAAACATTTGACCAATACAAGTTAAATCAAATAGAGTTACAAATACATAGGGTCATACGAATACATAGCCCACTACATTTAAGTACTTGTACTCTATGAAAAGGCCAATGCTGGATCTTCGCTTTGATGGTGCTCTGATACACTCGAACTATCTATCAACCTGCGAACAGAAACAATTATTCCGAATGCTGAGCTAACAAAGCTCAGTGCATACACGACCACTCGACCATGCTTCAAGTGAATCATAATTAAGAGCATGCTATGAATGTGATGTCAAGATAGGATAAAGCATTGGCGCTACCATAACCGCCTAAACACATGCTATAACAAACAACATCTAAATAACAACATAAAAGTAAACAAACCAAGAGTGAGGCCCAATGTCACCCGACACTGGAACCCACCCATGCTCAAAATCTCATATCGAGCTGCTTGGAATCTCGCATCGAGCAGTATACTCAGAATCTCACATCAAGTCTTCGCTCGAAATCTCACATCGAGCAAATATCATCACCCGAAATCTCACATCGGATGGCCTTCATGTGTTGCAACACTCACTCACTGGGTACCCGGATCCCATAAAACAAAGACTCATAACCAAACAAATGCCCTTACCTGACACAACCTTGAATGATCCACCAAAGATTCCTAAAACTCGCTTACCAAACAATTACTTTCATTTCAATACTCAATTAACCGTTTAATCCATATAAGCAAAGATGAACATACATTCTCGATTTTACCAGTCATTTTATATCATAAGGGACCCATTAGAACCTTTATTACAATTTATAAAACCCCCGAACTCAAAACGTAAAAACTTGGGCAGATTGCCCAGCGAGTATCGATACTCTAATGTGAGTATCAGTACTCCCCTCTAGGTATCGATACTCCATGCTGAGTACTGATACGCCATTTAAATTCAAAAAAATTTGTCCCTTGCCCCATACCTATATGTTACGTTCTATACTGGTACCCTATATCGGTACTGAGATCGCCCCGTACCAATCCTTACCCGTACCGATACACCTACTCTAGCGTACCGGTATGCAAAGCCTTTCTAGGCAATGCAACAGTGGGTACCGATACACCCCGAGCGTACCGGTACACCAAAGCCTCACTGGAATTCTGCTTTAACGAGGGGTATCGATACGCGGAGAGGCGTACCGGTACGCCTCTCACAATTCGACCCCTAAGATATAAAGGAGTACCGGTACGCGAGCCCCGATTTCAAAACCTAGATCTCGGGATTGTATCAAACCCTCCCTCAACCTCTATGGTTAAGTCTTAAAACGTTCCTACAAGTTATTTGGAGTCATTAGGTGAGTTTCTAACCACTTTTGCCCTTAAACATCAACAATCACAAGATTTACCATTGATGATCATCCAAGCTCTAAATTATCAAAACACCATATATCAAGCAACACATACCAAAATAATGATGCACATGAACATATAGAAGTTAGAAGTGTACTAACCTCGAACTACAAGCTAAAAAAAAACCCCAAACTCCACCTAAAGCCTTTTTCTTCCCTTGGGCCTTTGAACAATCCTCAACCTCTTTATCTACAAGAAAGTGTTGTAAACGAGTTACAACATGGTTTGGAGATTAAAATGAGCTTAAAAGACGATTTAACAACAAGAAATGGGATTAAAAACACCATTTCCATTCTCACTCCAAAACCCCTTTCTCCACCATTTCAAGTAAAACTTACCTTGGGTTGTAGATCCTTGAATACTTAGCAACTTTCACTTCTACCCCAATTCGAGATTTCAACACAAAACTAACAAATGTGGAGTTTTTCTTTCAAACTCCTAGTGGAGAGAAGATGAAGATGGTGGGAAGAGCTTTTGGGGGCAAAATGACTTCATCAATCTTACAAAGTCAGCAGCCCATAACTCCCCACCTCTCATCTTTTTCTTCAATTATGAAATTACCACAAAGCCCCTCTTAAAACCCCATAACTCAAGCCCAAAACCAGCCCACCAAGGTTTTAGGCTCAACAACATGACCCAAACACGAAGCCCATGCCTCGGGTTAGCCCGACACTTAGGTTCTCAAAACCCGGGTCGTTACAACTCTCCACTCCTTAAAGAAAATTTCGTCCTCGAAATTTACCTGGTGGAAAAAGATGCGGGTAGAGCTCTCTCATCTCAGCCTCAACCTCCCAAGTTGCCTCTTCAACCCCATGGTTTCTCCACAACATGTTTACAAGGGGTATACACTTGTTACGAAGCTCTTTAACTCCTCTATCAAGCACTCTCACCGACTCTTCTTCATACGTCAAATCTGTGTCAACCTCCACATCTTGGAGCGATAAAACATGCGAAGGATCTGAACAATAGCGTCTCAACATGGATACATGGAAAACATCGTGGATACGTGATAACTTTGGAGGCAAGGCTAGCCGATATGCTACATGCCCGATCCTCTCGATCACTTCGTATGGTCCAATATACCGTGGACTCAACTTGCATTTCCGTCCAAAACGAAATATCACTTTCCAAGGAAATACTTTTAAGAACACATTTTCACCAATCTCGTACTCGATATGCTTGCAATTCCTATTCGCGTAGGCATTCTGTCGATCAAAGGCCACTTGCAATCTTTCTCTGATGATGTGGACCTTCTCTTTGGTTTGTCTAACCAAGTCAGACCCCACGATCCTCCTCTTATTGAGCTCGGTCCAACACCGGGGTGTTCTACATCTACGCCCATACAAGGGTTCGAAAGGGGCCATCTTGATGCTTGATTGATAACTGTTGTTGTACGCGAACTCAACCAACGATAGCTGTTCTTCCCAACTTTCTTCAAAATTTACGGTGCAACACCGAAGCATGTCCTCAAGAATCTGAATATCCCACTCAGACTGGCTATCGGTCTGAGGATGAAAAGCCATACTAAAATGCAGCTCGGTACCTAAGGCACTATGAATCTTCTTCCATAACCTTGCTGTGAACCGCGAATCTCTATCCGATATGATCGAAGATGGCACTCCATGTAACCTCACTATCTCATTGTTGTACAACTGAGCCAGCCGTTGTAATGTGAAATCCATGAGCACATGCAAGAAATGAGCAGACTTGGTCAAACGATCCACTATTACCCATATCGCATCATGCCTCATTTGAGTCATCGGCAATCCCGTAACAAAATCCATGGTGACACGATCCCACTTCCATTGTGGAATCTGAATCGGCTGTAGTAACCCTGATGGAACTTGATGTTCTACCTTCACTTGTTGGCAAGCTAAGCATCTCGTCACAAACTCGGAAACATCCCTATTTATGCACGACCACCAATAATAGGGTCGAAGATCTTGGTACATATTGTTGCTTCCCAAATACACGGTGAAAGGACTAAGGTGTACCTCCTGCAAAATACGATCCCTCAAATCTTCTAAGGCCGGAACACACAACCTACCCTTGAAATACAAGTACCCACCATCTCGTACTTCAAAATTTGAGGCCTCGCCTCTCTGAACCGCTTCAATACGAGCCACTAAATCTTCATCCAGAGCCTGACTCCTCCTTATTTCTTGTACCAACGTGGGTTCAACCCTGAGCTCAGCTAAAAGCCCACTATCCTCGGCCATTCTCAAGCGGGCAAACATAGCTCTCAAATCAGACATTGAATTACGACTCGAGGCATCTGCCACTACATTTGCCTTGCCCGGATGGTACTCAATAACACAGTCGTAATCCTTTAGCAACTCGATCCACCGACGCTACCTTAAATTTAACTCTTTCTGGGTGAGAAGATACTTTAAACTCTTATGATCCGTATAGATGTAACAATTCTCTCTGTAGAGATAGTGTCTCCAAATCTTCAAAGCAAAGATCACCGCGGCTAGCTCCGAATCATGGGTAAGGTAATTTTATTCATGAGGTTTAAGTTGCCTCGAGGCGTAGGCAACCACTTTACCCTATTGCATAAGAACACAGCCAAGTCCATTCAAGGACACATCGTTAAACACCACATAATCTTTTCATGGTTCGGGTTGCGTCAGAACCGGAGCCTCGGTAAGGTAGGCCTTCAACTGCTCAAAACACTGTTATCTTTTCTCATTCCATACAAATGACACTCCCTTCCGAAGCAACTTGGTTAACGGGGTAGCTGTTGCACGTAATAAGTGCTACGCAATTGTGCAAGTATACACGTCGCAAGTTATAGTATAAAAGATATCGTCTCCACAGGGATTGGTGCTACTTCAAGAATCTAGTCTCTTGCACTGTAAAAAGTAAAAACACAAATAAAAGATTATAAAAGTTTTAACTAATCTAGAAAGCAAATAAGTAAAAGAAAAGATGAATTCAATTGAGAGAGAATAGGCCAGGTTATCGTGAGTTGAGGTGTGATAGCCGATTGGATTGTCTTGGTAAAAGAGTGCACGGGCAACTCAGTTGCCGTGGCAACTTGCACGACGGGGTTGCCTTGGCAACTAATTGATGGTTGCACGGGCGACTAGTTGGGCAACTACTTGGGCGATCGGGCAGCAACTTCAAGGTTCGGCGGAGCGTTCTTCAATGGTTTCTTCTTATCCCTAAGTCGAAACTCTAGCTACTTGTGCATGCCTTGATAATACATCCTGCGTGAATCAAGGGTGAACAACAACCAATCTTGCGCTCCTCTTAGCCGTTGAAATCCTTAACTTATTCCTAAGCCGGATTAATCTTCACCATCATTGGATTGAATAAAGATCATATTCATTCGTTTCTTGAATCTAACTCTCCCGATATTAGATAAATGGATGAAATCACGAGATCCTCTCCCAATTCACTCGCAAACAATAATAAGAATCAAGAATGAATAAACCTTGAAATAGAAAAGTGCAAACTCTTATTACCTAAACAAAAACCAATAGTTTCTCACAACCACAAAACACAATAACCATAGCCAAGTAAATTTAGTTCATGGCTAGGTTCCAAAGAAACACAAGATAAACAATCCCTAGCATGAATCCAATCGAACAAGGAAGAAAAGATGAAGCTTGTCGAAAATCCCTTGCCCTAGATGCTTGCCGAAAATTCCCCTTTGCTTCCTCTCTTGGTCTTGTCGAAATTCCCTCTTGTTCTCCCTATTGGATTTGTCGAATTTCCTTGCTATTTATAGGGCTAGGTCAAAGTCCTTCTTTGAGGAGGAGTTTGAGTTGGAATTAAATTATCTTTAAAGAATATAATTCTTTATTATAATTTTATTCCTATTAGAACTTCTCCTATCTTATTGGAATTTAATTCTTCTTTAATCTCTG
Organism: Hibiscus mutabilis; assembly: GCA_019671005.1. NCBI lineage: Eukaryota > Viridiplantae > Streptophyta > Magnoliopsida > Malvales > Malvaceae > Hibiscus > Hibiscus mutabilis. The sequence continues at coordinate 4,819,643 of CM033728.1, forward strand.
CATGGCAATCAAATTCCTTTGGGCTTGGGCCTTGCTCCATATCATCTTGGGCTTGTAAAGTCATGAATTTCGACATCCATATTGCTTTTGGTCTTTGTCGACAAATGCCATGGCAACTGGCTCGGCGTCTCCTTCATGCACTGCCCTGGCAACTAGCTCGGCATATCCTTCATGCATTGCCCTAGCAACTAGCTCGGCATTGCTTTGGCAAGTGATCCTGCACACACACACACAAAAACACACCAAAGCAGCATCTATTTCCACAAAAATCACCAAGTTATGTAATCAAGCTCAACGATTGAAGGAAACATGGATTAATGCATGAATGGCTAACTATGCAACTAATATGAGCCTAAGTCTAACAATAATATGAGTAAAAGGGTAAGAAAAATAGTACTTTTGAACACTTATCACACCCCCAAACTCGAACTATTGCTTGTCCTCAAGCAATGCAAACTCATAATTACGCCTTAAGACTTCAAATTTTCACAAACTTTGCTTTGAACTTGATTTCAATTCTCGAACCGGGGCACAAAGTATGATTGGCTTTTTATTTTTCGGAAAAGCGAGGAGTTACTCGGAATCAAACTATAATGCTTGTGAGTGTGTGCGAAGTTGTGTGCGAGTTGATTTTTTGATTCTATGCAAACAATAGGTTTTCAAATTACTTCATTGGGTTCTTTTTAACATGTTTTAACTAGAGCCAATTTGGGCACCTCTAGTGTTTTATTTTTAGTTTTCTTAAGTTAATTTAATCGACTAGAGCCGGTTTTGGGCACCTCTAGTTAAAAAATTTTAACGCCTCCTAGAGCCAGTTTGGGCACCTCTAGTGATCAATTTTTAGCATATGCTAGAGCCAATTTCGGGCACCTCTAGCATTCATCCAATTTTATTCTAATCCCCAATTAGTTAATTATCCACCTAAGTTTACTAGAACTCCTTAAATCAATCAAACCACAAGTGTTGTTTCATCAAATTTAGCATCATAGTAAAATTCTAAGTTTTTCCATGGTTATCCTAGAATAAAAATTCTATCAATTAAGTGCATTGGTAAAGTCATCATTGAATATTCATCAAATCTAAGCAATTCTTGTTCCAATTAAAGGCATGGCAAGCAATTTATGTATCCTAAATGTAATGCTTAAGATTAATGTAACTAAACATGGTAATTACTAATAACAATCCCCCCAAACTCGAGTGAGGCATTGTCCTCAATGCATGCATAAAAATAATGAAAAATAACAATAAAAATAAAAATACATACGAGGACTTACTCCGAGAGTTCGTTATCGTAGATGATTAGTTTCCTTCTAGTTGGCGTCTTGATTTTCTTGCTTGAACGCGATGTTTGTTTTCTTGTTGCCGGTGGTGGAATCGATCCTCGTACGGGGTTGTCCTCATCATCCTCTTCATCAATGTCAATGGCTTTTCGTTTGGAGGATTCAATTGGTGCGGTCTTTATTGGTTTAATGGAGGACTCGTCCGAATCTGAAAAATCAGAAAATGATTCCGTAGGAGTTGATTCGGGCATAGGTGCTTTACCTTTGGCTTTTGCAGTGGTTGCCGGGGCATTGTCAGGGTTGGTTGCCGTGGCGTCTGCTTCCTTGGTTGCCGTGGCGACTACTTCATTGGTTGCCGGGGCAAGAATCTCGGCGGGAAAGATTGGGAACGACACACGATTGTCCGGGTACTTTTCTAGGATGACTTGGGTGATGGCATTGTTGTGCTTCTTCATGTACCGCATGAACATTAGTTGCCGATCTTCAATTTGCCTTAGGCGGCTTTCCAATGGGTGCAAAAGTGCTTCAAAGTGTCCCGTGATTAATGGCCGAGTTGCCCTGGCATTAGGTGCTTGGGCATTAGGGATTGCCGCGGCGGCAGGAGTTGCCGTGACAATTGGAGGCCTTGAAGAATCTCCCGGTACCTCTCCCATTAGCTTTCGGATTAGTGCTTGATTCCAACCAGACTTGGGTATGGCCTTTTCATCGGTGGACTCACTCGGGACATGCATCTCCTTGCAAAGATTAGAAATTAAGCAAGGGAAGAAAAGATAACCCTTATCTTTTGAGCTGCATACAAAAATCTCATCACAAATAATTTTTCCAATGTTAATGATGCGATTATGCAAAATAGAATGTATGAGCAAAAGACGTGGTATGTCAACGGTAGTATTGTGTGTGGAGGGCATTAAAGAAGTTTTAACAAACTTATTCCATAGTTTTGCCTCGGGTTTAAGCCGGAGGCGATTTACCGTGCCCTTGTATTTACCGTCGTTCCAATGAGTTCCCGGTTGAGTGAGTTCTTGAAGCACCTTGTCGAGTTGCTTGGGATTGATTTGGTCAACGAAGGCTTGATGCTCGTCCTTCTCAATGTAAAGTCCGTAAAGGTGTTGATGCTTTCGGGACTTATAAGTATGGCCTTGTCACGAACAAAAACATAAGGATTATCTGGGTTAGGTGAGTGAGCATAGAATTCTCTTACCCATGAGATGTTACCCGGTTCCGGTTGATGGCAAAAGATTTGCCACTTTTGATGTGCAATCCTCTTGAAGATGAATGGTTCAAGGGCGAAATCTGGATGAGAGTTGGAGTATTCAAAGCCTTGTTCTTCATGAATCTTCCGGCTTTCAAACTTGGATTGAAATCTTTCTTGAACGCCGGTGTAGCAAACTTCTTGTATCTTGGTTCTTTGGAGGAACTTGGATGAACTAAAAGTTTAATCTTGGATGCCATGTATGATCTTGGTTGTGAGTAAAAACAAAGAAAAGAAAAGAAACTAAAAAGTTGCAAGATAGAAAGTAGGAATAGGTTAAGGGTGATGGGTTTTATAGAAAGGATAGGTGGGTGGGATTAGGGGAAAACGAAAAAGGGTTTAGGGTTTTGTAGGAGTTGTCGACAAGGGTTTTGGTTAGGATGAATTGGAGGCTTTATATAAGCCTTAGATTCAGCCCATTAGTTTCCTTGTTGAAGATGTTTTCCTACTTGGTTTAGAATTCCTTCTTTATCTTGAACTTCTTTTCCTACAATTCAAAAACAAATCAAATAAGGATTAAAATTAAATATAAACTAATAGAGAAAATAAATAAAGATGTGTAATAGGATTCTTAAACTTGAATAAAAAAAATCTATCCTAAAACTACTAATAATCGGAAAAAAATAAATAATAAAAAAAATCGGAAAAAATAAAATACTTAAATAGTCGAGAATAAAAATAAAAATAAAAATAAAAATAAAAATAGAAAAATAAAAATATAAAAAGGGAGAGCATGCTCATGCATCTCCTAAATTGACCACTTCCTTGTTACGTTCCACATGGGCACCATTGTAGTGCTTCAATCTTTGTCCATTAACTTTGAATTCATGGTTGTCAGAGATGGACTTGATTATCACAGCACCATGGGAGAATGGTTTGATGACTTCAAATGGTCCCGACCATCTTGATTTCAGCTTTCCCGGGAAAAGTTTTAGCCGAGAATTGAATAGGAGAACTAGTTGCCCTGGCGTGAATTGTCGTGGCAATAGTTTCTTGTCGTGCCATCGCTTTGCTTTCTCCTTGTAGATTCGTGCATTGTTATAGGCGAGTGCACGAAATTCTTCTATCTCATTGAGATCCATCAAGCGCTTTTGTCCGGCACTTTCCCAATCCATATTCATGGTCTTGATTGCCCAGTACGCCTTGTGCTCGATTTCCACCGGTAGATGACATGTTTTACCATAGACAAGTCGGAAGGGGGACATACCTAAGGGTGTTTTGAATGCAGTGTGATATGCCCAAAGTGCGTCATCTAGTCTTAATGACCAATCCTTCCTTGAGGGATTTACAACTTTCTCAAGTATTCCCTTCAACTCCCGGTTGGAAATTTCTGCTTGCCCGTTGGTTTGTGGGTGATATGCCGTGGCGATCTTGTGTGATATGTCGAAGCGTTGCAACATCTTGGCAATTAGTCTGTTGTCAAAATGCTTGCCCCCGTCGCTGATAATTGCTCTCGGCATCCCAAACCGTGTAAATATGTTTTTCTGCAGGAATCGTTGCACGGTCTTGGAATCGTCGTTGGGAACTGCAGCTGCCTCTACCCATTTAGACACATAGTCGACGGCAAGTAAGATGTAGAGGTTGCCGAATGAAGATGGGAAAGGTCCCATAAAATCGATCCCCCATACATCGAACAGTTCTACCTCGATGATGTTCTAGAGTGGCATCTCATATCGTCTAGAGATATTGCCCGTCCTCTGGCAACGATCACATTGCTTGTAAAAGTCTTGGGCATCTTTGTACAATGTTGGCCAATACAAACCGGATTGCAGGACTTTGGCCGCGGTACGAGTTCCTCCAAAATGTCCTCCATAGGGTGAAGAATGGCATTGCCGGAGTACATTCTGTTGCTCTTCTTCAGGGACACATCGGCGTATAATCTGATCTGCACATTGTTTAAACAAAAGAGGCTCGTCCCAAAAGTAATGCTTAGCATCATGGCGGAACCGCTTCTTCCCTTGGTGAGTAATGCCATATGGAAAAATACCACAAACAAGGAAGTTAACTAAATCTGCGTACCAGGGTATTGTCGAGGCATGTGCTGCCGTAGTGTCTGCTCCCAAAATTGCTGAGGCGTATGCGTCAAAGACTGCTGCGGCGTCGAGAGTTTCTGAGGCGTGTGCATCCATGGTTGCCGAGACGTCATAGGTTACCGAGGCATCAAGGGTTGTCGAGGCAATTAGAATTTGTTCATCCGGGAATGCATCGCATATCTCTAGATCCGCGTCCTTCTCCCTATTGCGTTCCAAACGTGATAAGTGATCGGCCACTTGATTTTCTGTTCCTTTCCTGACCTTAATTTCAATATCAAATTCTTGTAAAAGTAATATCCAACGAATCAAACGAGGTTTAGCATCCTTTTTAGCAAATAAGTATTTGATTGTCGAATGGTCCGTATGAACAATTACCTTTGTACCAATTAAATAGGATCGGAACTTGTCAAATGCGAAAACTACAGCTAGTAACTCTTTCTCCGTTGTTGTGTAATTCACTTGGGCACCATTAAGAGTTTTACTAGTGTAGTATATCACATGGAAGGTCTTACTGTGCGTTGGCCTAGATTTGCTCCTACCTGCGAAATCACTTGCATCACACATGAGCTCAAAAGGTAGCGTCAATCTGGTGGAGCGACAATGGGTGCGAGGCAAGCTTTTTCTTTAGGGTTTCAAATGCTTGAGTGCAAGAATCATCAAAATCGAAGACTTTATCTGTTCAAGTAGATTACACAAAGGTTTAGTGATTTTAGAAAAATTATGAATGAACTTCTGTAAAAACTGCATGTCCGAGAAAACTTGAATTCCTTTAACCGAATTTGGTGGGGTAATCTCTCGATCACGTCCACCTTGGCTTTGTCTACTTCAATTCCCTTGGATGAAATCTTGTGGCGAGCACTATTCCTTCATCTACCATAAAGTGGCATTTCTCCCAATTGAGGACTAAATCCGTTTCTTCACATCTTGCTAACACCCTCTCTAAATTGCCGAGACAGCCGTCGAAGTCATTACCAAAACCGAAAAATCATCCATGAAGATCTCAAGGAAGTCTTCGACCATGTGTCGAAAAGAGCGCCATCATGCATCTTTGGAAGGTTGCGGGGCGTTACACAATCCGAACGGCATCCTTCGGAAGACATAAGTACCGTATGGGCATGTGAAGGTTGTCTTTTCTTGATCTTACGGTGCTATGGCAATCTGATTGTAACTGAATAACCATCAAGAAAACAATAAAAGGGTTTTACGCAAGGCGACCAAGCATTTGATCAATAAAGGGTAATGGGAAGTGATCTTTCCTAGTGGCTTTGTTTAGCTTTCGATAGTCCATACAAAACCCTCCAACCGGTCTGATCTGGTTGGGATAAGTTCATTATTTTCATTGCTTACCCTTTGTTATACCTTCCTTTTTTTCGGTACACATTGTACCGGACTTACCCACGTACTATCGGAGATAGGGTATATAATGCCCGGCGTCAAGCCACTTGATGATTTCTTTCATTACAACCCCTTTCATGGCATGATTCAGTCTCCTCCGGGCCTCAATTGAAGGTTTATGATCATCTTCCAACAAGATCTTGTGCATGCACACCGCCGGGCTAATTCCCTTCAAGTCGGCAATTGTCCACCCTATTGTCTTTTTATGTAGCTTCAACATGTTGATCAGCTTCTTTTTCTGCTCAGGCTGTAACTTAGAGGAAATAATTACGGGTAATGTATTATCGATCCCTAAGTATACATATTTTCATTTTCTCGCAATTGTTTCAACTCAAGAATTGGTGGATTTTCGATAGAGGGTTTTTCGATCTTACCTTCCTTACGAGTAGTCCGGTGGTTCAAAGTATGTACCTGGTCGATTGACTAGCCAATTTGCCTCTTACGGTTGTTCCTCATCGACCGGTTCTTCATACTCCTCAGGTTCCTCTTGATCGGCAATGTAGTTGCCGAGGCAACTAAATTCTCATCGAGAGTTAAACTCGCCGTGGCATGAAGTAGTTGGCATTCTTACGGATCATCGGCATGCCTTAGTGTTTGGAACACATTTAGTTTTACGCTGGTCATTCACTCTCATTGTGAGTTCTCCTTTTCAACATCAATCAAGGTTCTCTCTGTCGCTAGGAATGGTCTCCGAGAATGATAGGTGCATGCTCATCCGCTTCACAATCCAAAACAATAAAGTCAGCGGGGAAAATGAATTTATCAACTTTTACCAGTATGTCCTCGATTTTTTCCTCTGGATGCACATAGGATCTGTCGGCTAGCTGCAGCATAACTGTTGTAGGTCTTGCTTTCCCGATTCCTAGTTTCTGGAAAACCGATTTAGGCATCAAGTTTATGCTAGCCCCTAGGTCGTATAGTGCTTTCCCGACATAGTGATTTCCAATAGAACAGGGTATTGTGAAACTTCCGGGATCCTTCAACTTGGGCGGCATGCGATTGTGCAACATTGCCATGCATCCCTCTGTCGCGGCAACTGTTTCAAACTCTCCTAACCTTGTTCTCTTGGACACAATGTCTTTAAGAAACTTGGCATAGTTGGGCATTTGTTCAATTGCTTCCACCAGTGGCAAGTTGATGTGGACTTACTTTAGGATATCAAGAAACTTCTTGAATTGGTATTCTTGCTTTTGTCGCTTCAACCTTTGTGGGAATGGTGGTGGAAGTCGGATATCTTCGATCCTTTCATTGGCTTGAAATCTGATTGACGGCATTGCCGGGTCATCTGGAGAAGCCGAGGCGTCATCGGTTGCCGAGGCATGTTTATTGCCGGTTGCCGCAGCAATTCCTGGTTCAGCATCTGAGGCTTTGCCGCTAGGTTAAATCTTGATCTTTTTGTGAAGTTTTGTTTGACGAGCGGGTTTGAACCTCTCTAAGTTGTTGGCCACTTCTGGTGGTGATTGCCTTACAATGCTCATGGCCAGTTCCTCTTGCGACTTCAGTATCGCTAGGTAAACCTCCTTGTGGTCTTGTGTTCAGATTTTGAGCAAACTTTCTGACTTGATTTTCTAATGATTTGATTGCCGCCTCTTGGTTTTGCAATATCATCTCGGTCCTGTTAATAAAAGCATCAGTTCTTTTTATGAAATTACTATTCTCAGCCATATAAGATTCATTTTTCATCATAAAAGCATTTAGAGAATTTTCCAAAGAACTAGATGTTGTCGGTTGTTCTTTGGGGCATCATTGTCGTGGCATATTCTGCTGGAATCCCGATGCTTGTGTATTTTGATTGTTTTGGTTTAGAGCATTGTTGGGATTACTCCATGAAAAATTCGGGTGCTTCTTCCAAGCTGGATTGTATGTATTTGACATCATGTTGTTGTCTCGATTGTAATTCCCCACATAGAAGCTAGATTCAGATTCTGCATACATTCGGAAGAATTATGGTTATCGCCACATAACTCACAAAAAGAATCCATTACCTTGACTTCATGTGTGTTGTTTGGTTTTTGCATGTTCGGACCATCTTGGTTAAAGCGGCCAATTGTGCGAAATTGAATCGATGATCCTAGTTCATGTATTGTGGCTTAGCGTCTAACTCCTCCTCTTCTAGTAGATGGGAATTGATAATCATTCTTGGCCAGCCTGTTTAAAATTTGCATTGCTTCTTCCGCGACTTATCTAAGAGTATGTCGTTTGCCGAGGCATCTAGCATCATCCTTGTTGGTGTATTCACGGCGTTGTAAAACATTGTTACTTGAGTCCACACCGGGAATCCGTGTAAAGGGCATTTGTGTAGAAGTTCTCTATATCGCTCTCAAGCCTCGTACATGGATTCATCATCCACTTTGCCGAAAAGAAGTAATGTCGTTCTGAAGCTTATCAGTTAAATTTTTAGGATTAAATCTAGCAAGGAAATCACGACAAAGATCAGTCCAAGATGCTATGGATCCCGCAGAATGCTATTTAGCCATGCTTTTCGCCCTATCCTCGGTGAATAGGGAATAATCTTAATCGTAAGACATCGGGGTGACTCCGTGTATCTTGAACGAGTTGCAAATCTCGAGGAAAGATTTCAGATGTTGTCGTGCATCTTGATTCTTTGAGCCGCCAAATTGACCTATTGTGTTGATCATATTAAACATTACCGGTTTCAACTCAAAGTGGTCGGCTTCAATTTCGGGTGCGACAACTCGGGTTAAGTCCATCAAGATCTTGTTCAAGATAGTCTCGAATAGTTCTGTTTCGTGCAAGAATCACTCCTCCTCCCGCTCGAACATCTTGATTCATATTGCCGTCTTGATTTGCCATTGCTTCTCTTATCCTTCGTCTAAGTCTTTGTAAGGTTCGTTCGATTTACGGATCAAAGGGATATTCTGGTGAAGTCGGTCTCGCATACGGTCATATACCAATGCAAAACCAAAGTTTGTTAGCCCTTTGAATTTTAAACAAGAAAAATAAAAGAAAGTGCAAGAAAGTAAAAACAAAGTCACTATTGCCAATCCCGACAACGGCGCCAAAAACTTGTTGCGCGTAATAAGTGCTACGCAATTGTGCAAGTATACACGTCGCAAGTTATAGTATAAAAGATATCGTCTCCACGAGGATTGGTGCTACTTCAAGAATCTAGTCTCTTGCCTTTGTAAAAAGTAAAAACACAAATAAAAGATTATAGAAGTTTTAACTAATCTAGAAAGCAAATAAGTAAAAGAAAAGATGAATTCAATTGAGAGAGAATAGGCCAGGTTATCGTGAGTTGAGGTGTGATAGCCGATTGGATTGTCTTGGTAAAAGAGTGCACGGCAACTCGGTTGCCGTGGCAACTTGCACGACGGGGTTGCCTTGGCAACTAATTGATGGTTGCACGGGCGACTAGTTGGGCAACTACTTGGGCGATCGGGCAGCAACTTCAAGGTTCGGCGGAGCGTTCTTCAATGGTTTCTTCTTATCCCTAAGTCGAAACTCTAGCTACTTGTGCATGCCTTGATAATACATCCCTGCGTGAATCAAGGGTGAACAACAACCAATCATGCGCTCCTCTTAGCCGTTGAAATCCTTAACTTATTCCTAAGCCGGATTAATCTTCACCATCATTGGATTGAATAAAGATCATATTCATTTGTTTCTTGAATCTAACTCTCCCGATATTAGATAAATGGATGAAATCACGAGATCCTCTCCCAATTCACTCGCAAACAATAATAAGAATCAAGAATGAATAAACCTTGAAATAGAAAAGTGCAAACTCTTATTACCTAAACAAAAACCAATAGTTTCTCACAACCACAAAACACAATAACCATAGCCAAGTAAATTTAGTTCATGGCTAGGTTCCAAAGAAACACAAGATAAACAATCCCTAGCATGAACCCAATCGAACAAGGAAGAAAAGATGAAGCTTGTCAAAAATCCCTTGCCCTAGATGCTTGCCGAAAATTCCTCTTTGCTTCCTCTCTTGGTCTTGTCGAAATTCCCTCTTGTTCTCCCTATTGGATTTGTCGAATTTCCTTGCTATTTATAGGGCTAGGTCAAAGTCCTTCTTTGAGGAGGAGTTTGAGTTGGAATTAAATTATCTTTAAAGAATATAATTCTTTATTATAATTTTATTCCTATTAGAACTTCTCCTATCTTCTTGGAATTTAATTCTTCTTTAATCTCTGCATGGCAATCAAATTCCTTTGGGCTTGGGCCTTGCTCCATGTCATCTTGGGCTTGTAAAGTCATGAATTTCGACATCCATATTGCTTTTGGTCTTTGTCGACAAATGCCATGGCAACTGGCTCGGCGTCTCCTTCATGCACTGCCCTGGCAACTAGCTCGGCATATCCTTCATGCATTGCCCTGGCAACTAGCTCGGCATTGCTTTGGCAAGTGATCCTGCACATACACACACAAAAACACACCAAAGCAGCATCTATTTCCACAAAAATCACCAAGTTATGTAATCAAGCTCAACGATTGAAGGAAACATGGATTAATGCATGAATGGCTAACTATGCAACTAATATGAGCCTAAGTCTAACAATAAATGAGTAAAAAGGGTAAGAAAAATAGTACTTTTGAACACTTATCAGTAGCTAAGATTGAAAAACCCTTAACAAACTGTCGATAATATCCCGCCAGTCCAAGAAAGCTGCGGACATCCAAGACATTCCTGGGGTTTATACTCTACTATTGCTTGAATCTTCTGAGGGTCAACGCGGATCTCATCCGTCGCCACGATGTGGCCCAAAAATGCCATTTCAGAAAGCCAAAACTCACATTTACTGAACTTTGCATAGAGGCGCCTGTCTCTCAACGTTTGAAGAACTACCTGCAGGTGGTAGTCGTACTCCTCAATCGAACGCGAATAAACTAGAATGTCATCGATGAACACCACCACAAATTGATCCAAATAAGGCTGGAAGATTCTGTTCCTCAAATCCATAAATGCCGCTGGAGCATTAGTGAGCCCAAAAGGCATCACCAAGAACTCATAGTGTCCATACCGCGTCTTGAAAGTGGTCTTCTGGACATCTTCTTCCACCACTTTCAACTGATAGTACCTCGATCTCAAATCTATCTTCGAGAAGACTCGGGCACCCCTCAACTGGTCAAACAAATCATCTATTATGGAAAGAGGATATCGATTCTTCACTGTTACCTTATTTAACTGCCGATAGTCAATGCACATTCTCATTGACCTTATTTAACTACCTTATTTAACCTTTTCTCTAGCAATTCCTGAATTTGCTTCAACTCTCTCATTTTTGTTGGTGCCATCCGGTAATGTAGAATGGACACCGGTGCCGTGCCGGGCATTACCTCAATTCGAAACTCAAGCTCACGATCTGGTGGTAAACCAGGTAGCTCATCCGGGAAGACATCCATGAATTTACAAACTGTCTTGAGGCTCTCAATGGTCAGACTCTCAACTCTTGTGTCCACCATATGAGCCATAAAAGCCTCACAGCCTTGCTGTATTAATCTATGTGCTGCTAAAGCCGATACTACGTTAGGGATGCAAGGGTGTCTCTCCCCTCTAACCGTTAGCTAAGATCCATCAGCCACACAGAGCTTCAAACTCTTGGTCCTACAACCCAAACTAGCGTCATGCTCAACAAGCCAATCCATACCTAGGATTGCATCAAACTCTTGGAACGGCAAAACCATAATATCTGTTGGGAAGATTGAACATTGAACTTCGATGGGACACCTCATGTACACCTTGTCTACTAACACATCTAATCCTAATGGACTGGACATATGCACTCCTATCTCTAGGTCCTCAGCCAGTATGCCCCAACGCTGGGATATCCCACTACAGATGTAGGAATGGGTAGACCCCGAATCCACTAATGCAACAATAGGAACAGAAAATAAGAAAAAGGTACCTACAATCACATCGGTGGGCTCGCAATCCACTTGAGCTCTAACTGCATACTGCCTCGCTGGTGCCCTCGTCGTAGACTGAAACGTGCCTCTACTCTGGTGGTCGGTTGTTTGGCTTGACCCTCCCCTAGAGAACCCTCAGCCCCTCTGAGCCGGATAAGAAACCCTTGGTGCCTGAACCGGAACGGCTATGGTAACAGCGGGGTAATCTTTCACAAGGTGGTCCTGAGACCCACACTCAAAGCAAGCTCGGTTTGTACCCCAACACTCTCATCGGTGCTTATGCCCACATTGATTACAAGACGGTGCGCCCGTACTCCCATGAGAACTATTTGGGCTCATCATAGACGAAGATGATGTAGGCCTCATACGGTCGCAGACTCTGATCTACGATCTAACCTCATACTCTGATTCGAAGCTCCTTTTCCCTGATTCCATCGATTTCTATCCCTCATCGAGTGAGACTGCAAGCTGTTAGAGAAATTCTTAGGCCTCCCACTAGGACCTCATTGTCCACTAGTAGAACCATATGTCATACCTTGCACTTGCTCAAGAGACTTTGCACTATCAATCAACTCTGAGAATACCTTGGGTAGGGCAGCTATCAGATAGGTTTGTATCTCCTTCCTTAACCCTTTTATGAACATCTTGCACCTCATTTTCTCGGTGGCCACAAGCTCCGGCGCATACCTGCTCAGCTGCAGAAATTCTTGTTCATACTCAAAGACGGTGTGGTTCCCTTGCACAAGGTGGGTAAACTGGTCTCTCAACCTGTCAATATGAGCTTCACCCACATATTTCTTCTCGAACTCATCAAGAAAATCATCCCAAGAAGGTCGGCTAGGATGCCATTCCAGCTTTACGGTTTCCCACCATTCTCTCACGTTTACCTTGAGCAAAGATAACACACAAGATAACTTATCCTCGGACCGCAACCTCATCTGCCTCATAATTCAACGGGTTTCTTGAAGCCATTGGTCTACTTTTACCGGGTTGTCGTGTCCCGACCCAAGAAAATCTGTGGCACCCTGCCTACGCACCCTTTCAACCAGCGCTTCCCGAGTGGTAGATGAATGCTTCACAGAATTGCCCTCACAATTCGGTCTAGGGCTCGGTGCAAGTGGGAGAAATAGTTGGCTTCATGACTAGCTCCTCCATCAGACTCCTCCACATCTGACACGTAGTCTTTATCGGAGCTTCCACCCCGGGAACCCAAACTTTCTTCCACGTTCCTAGCTCTCTTTGGCATGGTTTAACTCTGCGCAAACAAACAACATAAGTACACCATCAAAAATCTAGCTTAATTCAAGTACGACTTTGACTTATGGGCATGTATTCGTTAAACACCTATTTACCATACTAGACTCCCCCGGGGACTGCCTAGAACCGGCTAAACCTAGGCTCTGATACCAAAATATAACACCCTCAACCAAGATGCTGCAATTGGGCCACAAGCCTGAACCACTCCCATAAATTTTTTTGTTTTTAAAGACCAGTAAAATCAATTTCATACATCCAAACATGTCATAACCAAAGCATTAAAATCCATGCTTACTTAAAAACATTCAAAATAGTTAAAGGAGCTCCTGATACGGTAATAAAACATTTGACCAATAAAAGTTAAATCAAATAGAGTTACAAATACATAGGGTCATACGAATACATAGCCCACTACATCTAAGTACTTGTACTCTACCAAAAGGCCAATGCTGGATCTTCGCTTCGATGGTGCTCTGCTACACTCGAACTATCTATCAACCTGCAAACGGAAACAATGATTCTGAATGCTGAGCTAACAAAGCTCAGTGGAAACACTACTACTCGACCATGCTTCAGGTGAATCATAATTAAGAGCATGTTATGAATATGATGTCAAGATGGGATAAAGCATTAGCGCTACCATAACCGCCCAAACATATGCTATAACAAACAACATCTCAATAACAACATAAAAGTAAACAAACCAGGAGTGAGGCCCAATGTTACCCGATACTAGGGACCCACCCATGCTTGGAATCTCACATTGAGCTGCTTGGAATCTCGTATCGAGCGGTATACTCAGAATCTCACATCGAGTCTTCGCTCGAAATCTCACATCGAGCAGGGCTTGGAATCTCTCATCGAGCAAATATCATCACTTGGAATCTCACATCGAATGGCCTTTGTTCATCACCCAAAATCTCACATCGGATGGCCTTCATGTGTTGCAACACTCACTCACTGGGTATCGGGATCCCATCAAACAAAGACTCATAACCAAACAAATGCCCTTACCTAGAACAACCTCGAATGATCCACCAAGGATCCCTAAAACTCGCTTACCAAGCAATTACTTTCATTTCAATACTCAATTAACCATTTAATCCATATAAGCAAAGATGAACATACATTCTCGACTTTACCAGCCATTTTATATCATAAGGGACCCATTAGAACCTTTATCACAATTTATAAAACCCCCGAACTCAAAACGTAAAAGCTTGGGCATATTGCCCAGCGAGTATCGATACTCTAAGGTGAGTATCGATACTCCCCTCTAGGTATCGATACTTCATGCTGAGTACTGATACGCCATTTAAATTCAAAAAATTTGGCCCTTGCCTTGTACTAATACGCTACGTTCCGTACCGGTACCCTATATCGGTATTGGGATTGCCCCGTACCGATACGCCTACTCTAGCGTACTGGTACGCAAAGCCTTTCTAGGCAATGCAACAGTGGGTACCGATACGCCCCGAGCATACCGGTTCACCAAAGCCTCACTGGAATTTTGCTCTAACGAGGGGTATCGATACGCGGAGAGGTGTACTGGTACGCCTCTCAAAATTCGACCCCTAAAATATGAGGGAGTACCGGTACGCAACTACCCCGTACCGATACGCGAGCCCCGATTTCAAAACCTAGAGCTCGGGATTGTATCAAACCCTCTTTCAACCTCTATGGTTAAGTCTTAAAACATTCCTACAAGTTATTTGGAGTTATTAGGTGAGTTTCTAACCACTTTTGCCCTTAAACATCAACAATCACAAGATTTACCAATGATGATCATCCAAGCTCTAAATTATCAAAACACCATATATCAAGCAACACATACCAAAATGATGATGCACATGAACACATAGAAGTTAGAAGTGTACTAACCTCGAACTACAAGCTAAAAAAGAACCTCAAACTCCACCTCAAGACTTCTTCTTCCCTTGGGCCTTTGAACAATCCCCAACCTCTTTATCTACAAGAAAATGTTGTAAACGAGTTACAACATGGTTTAGAGATTAAAAGGAGCTTAAAAGACGATTTAACAACAAGAAATGGGATTAAAAACACCATTTCCATTCTCACTCCAAAACCCCCACCAAAACCCTTTTCTCCACCATTTCAAGTAAAACTTGCCTTGGGTTGTAGATCGTTGAATACTTAGCAACTTTCTCTTCTACCCCAATCCGAGATTTCAACACAAAACTAACAAAGGTGGATTTTTTCTTTCAAACTCCTAGAGGGGAGAAGATGAAGATGGTGGGAAGAGCTTTTGGGGACAAAATGACTTCATCAATCTTACAAAGTCTGCAGCCCATAACTCCTCACCTCTCATCCTTTTCTTCAATTATGAAATTACCACAAAGCCTCTCTCAAAAACCCCATAACTCAAGCCCAAAACCAACCCACCAAGGTTTTAGGCCCAACAACATGACCCAAACGCGAGGCCTATACTTCGGGTTAGCCCGACACTCGGGTTCCCAAAACCCGAGTCATTACATTGTACTGGTACCTGCCTTAAGAAAAGTAGCTATTAGAGCATTTATTACTAAGGGGTATCGGTACACGATACACAGTATTAGTATGAACCCAACGGTATCGGTACAGATGATGCCTTATCGGTACGCAATTTGGCTACTAAAATTTGCCAAAACTCGAGGACAAAGGAGTGTATCGGTACAGGAAAATCCGTACCAATATGGGCACTCTGGTATCGGTACGGGCCAAGCTATACCGGTACTCAGGGCCTATTTTTGACACTTTGGCTATTTAAAATCATTTAAAACATGTCAAAAACCATTTGAAAACATTTCAGACATATTTTTCAAGTTTATGGACTTTTGAAATATTTTTGCAAATTAGTTTAAGTCCCTTTTTTGATATAACGAAACTACTTGAAAATTTGTTTTTGTGAAAACTTCTTCTTAGAAAAATAATTTTAGAAAAAGAGAAATATTTTTAGAACAAAAATATTTTTTAAACGCATATCTTTTTGTTATATCAAAAATATTTTTAAAACAAAGTTTGAAATCACATTTAAGTTCAAGATAACAATAGAGAGTTAAACCCAAAAAAAATTTTGACAAAAGAAAGAATTTTTAGAAAATGGCTCCCCTTTACTCAAGCATCAAGTAAATTGTTAGTCCAACAATTCAAGATAAATAAATTTGAATTTTAAATAAATAAAACAAATAAACCAAGAAATTCAATTAAACGTGCCATATAACAATATACTCATATAGGCATACAAGACATGGCAAAAAGGAGACAAAAATATCCATTTTTGTCTACGCGTTCCGGTACGGAGTCATCCGTATTAGTACAAGACCAATGCAGTACATGTACGGTATGGGCAATACCGATTCCTTCTGCATGATTTTGGCAGAAAATGCAGCAAAAAACACTTTTAAATGCCTTTTTTATGATATCCTAAGAGAATCCAAAGGGTTTAAGAAGATTAGAAAGGCATATAAGCTACATTTTAATCAACATACTTCTCAAGACAACATATTTAGAACAAATCAAACATGAATTTCACCAAAATCAACCAAACATTACAAGTTTAAGGCTAAAACATAAAATATTAGCATACTAGGCCAAAAACATGTAACTCGTGCAATTTGAGACTCCCCTTAACTATATGCAATTAAGCACAACATGGATTCATACAAACATGCTTTGATCATTATGAAAATTTAGACATAGAAAACATGATCAAGTAATTGCATGAAATGAATTTTACCACTTGAACCAAGGTAGGATGTTAAGTCTTCATTCTCCAAGTGTCCTTCCTCCTTTGTGTGTCATGAGCTTCCATAATTTCAACTTTGATCAACAATGCTCAAGTACACCTACAAAAGACAATCAAGCAATTTTTGGTATCCAAGTTGCTTTGGATCCAATAGAGTTAGTCCCCCTTAGGAATCTATTTTTCAATTTCATCATTTTTCTTTGAAACAATGAGTCCTTTTGGGACCCAAATGTTTTTGACACATTTTCCATTTATAAATCTAGGGGAACTAGATTGTCTTTGATAAAAATTTGTTTTGGAGTTATCTCCAATTTCACACATTTGAAAATTTTTATTAAACAAATTCTTTTTGAGATCATCAAGTTCCCTTTAATGATCTTCTTGAACTTTTCAAAGCAAATTTTTAAATCCAAATTATTTTTCTCAAAAACTTCAAATTTTGCTTCAAGTTCGAGATTGGTTTTAGAATGCAAATCATTTTTTATTTTCAATTTTGAAAGCATCTTTTTGTTTTTCAAAAATGAAGCCTTGAATTCCAAAACCAAATCATCATAGGCTTTTTGTAACTCATCAAATGTATAAGAATTTAAATTAGATGAGTTAAAAGTTACCTCTTCATCTTGGATGACCATGAGACATATGTGAGCTACTTCTTTATTGGTGGAGTCCTCTTTGTCACTCCATGTAGCCACAAATACATTCTTCTTATAGCTTGATCCCTTCTTGTTGAAACGAGGACAATCATACTTGGTTTGTGTTGAGAGGCTCGACGATCAACCGAGATAGACAAGAGGGAGTGAATTGGTTTTTGAGTGATAGTGGTAGAAGCAATGGAATTTAAAAATTAGACACAAGGATTTATAGTGGTTCAAGCTTCTAACCAAGCTCTACATCCACTACCTTAGCTTCCCACTAAGTATTTTCTCAAATTCACTATGAATTTCTTCCCTTTTTCTAGGTTCAAGAGGAAAACTTTACAACTTCAAAGCTTATAGCCCAAAGCTTTGAGAAAACCCTCTCTTACAAGAGAAAAACAAATACTACAAACAAGAAAACCCTCACAAGGTACAATGTTTGCACAATTAGGCTCTCACCGAAAATCTAACACTTGAGAATATATGACAATTAAGCTCACAAGTGTGTTCTACAAAGAAAATGACAATTAAAAGTGTAAAACACTTTTCTTAATCATAGAATGTTGGCTTGATGTTTCTTGTATATCCATGGCTGCTTGATTGAGTCTTTTAAACCCTCTAATGTGTTCATGAACATTACTAGACGTTGGGGTTAGTTTGGAGCCATTAGGGTCTTTATTTCCCACAATAAATACAATTCTAGAATCTTTGGTATCGGTATGCGATGATCGATATCGATACCTATTCTTAAGAAAAATAGCCGTTGGAGCATTTATAACACAGAGCATTGATACGCTATACAAGCGTATCAGTATGCACCTCACGTATCAATACGGTATAAGCCGTATCGGTACTAATATTGGCTACTAGAATTTTTCAAAACTCGGGGACAAAGGGGTGTATCGATACTCAGAAATTCGTACCACTATGGGCACTCTAGGTATCGGTACGGGGACATACGTATCGATACTGAAGGCCAATTTTTGACACTTTGGCTATTTAAAATCGTTTTATAACATGTCAAAAATCCTCTGAAGACATTTCATACATATTTTACAAATTTATGGACATTTGAAGTATTTTTGCAAATTAGTTTAAGTCTAAAAACATTTTTCTTTAAGTTATATCAAAATTAATATTTCAACAATCTCCCCCTTTTTGATATAACAAAACTACTTGAAAAATGTTTTTGTGAAAACTCCCCCTTAGAAAAATAATTTTAGAAAAAGAGAAATATTTTTAGAAGAATACTAAAGCTCCCCCTTTTTCCTTTTGAAATTGAACTTAAACACATTTCTCCCATTTTTGTTATATCAAAAAGATTTTCAAAACAAAGTTTGAAATCACATTTAAGTTCAAGATAACAATTGAGAGTTAGACCCAAAAAAATGACAAATGAAAGAAATTTTAGAAAATGGCTTCCCCTTAATCAAGCATCAAATAAATTGTTAGTCCAACAATTCATGAGAAATAAAATTGAATTTCAAATAAATAAACCAAATAAGCCAAGAAATTAAATTTAAACATGCCATTTAACAAAAATATACCAATAAGCATACAAGGCATGGCAAAAAGAAGATAAAACTGTCCCTTTTTGGATGTGCGTACCGGTACGGTATAGACCGTATCTGTTCTGGTTGAAGGTCCTATCATTACGGTATGAGTGTATCGGTACCGAAGGCACGAAATGGTGAAAATATGCAACAAAATCAACTTTAAATGCCTTACAACTTAACTAAAAGTTCATACAAAGGCTCTATTAAGTTTTAGATATGCATTTTGATCATTTTTGCCACAAAACAACATCATGCTTCTCAAGATAACACATTTAAGCATACAAAGAATGAATTTCACCAAATTCAACCCATAACATTACAAGTTTAAGGGCAAAAACATAAAGATAGAAATATTAGGCAAAAAAACATGTAATTCATGCAATTTGAGACTCCCCCAACTATATGCAATTAAGCACAACATGGATCCATACAAACATGCTTAGATCAACATGAAAATTTAGATATGAAAAACATGATCAAGCAATTGCATGAAGCTAGATTTTACCACTTGAACCAATGTAGGATGTTAAGCATTCATTCTCCAAGTATCCTTCATCTTTTGTGTGTTATAAGCTTCCAAAATTTAAACTTTGATCATCAATGGCTCAAGCACACCTATAAATAGACAATCAAGTAATTTTTGGTATCCAAATTGCTTTGGATCCAATGACATTAGTCCCAAAAATTTTAGTCCACTTAAGAATCCATTTTTCAATTTCATCCTTTTTCTTTGAAACAATAAGTCTTTTTGGAACCCATATGTTTTTTTAAAAAATTCCATTTACAAATCTAGGGGAACTAGATTGTCTAACATAAAAGTTTGATTTAACAAAATTTTCATTTTTCTGTTCAAAATTCTTGTAAATCAAATCTTTTTATTTCTTAAGATAATCCAACTCCTTTTGATGATCTTTTTGGACTTGTTGAAGCAAATTTTGTAAATTAACATTCTTTTGTTCAAACTCATTGAGTTTTGCTTCTAGTTCATCCTTGGTTTTAGAAATCAAATCATTTTGAATTTTCAATTTGAAACCAATTTCTTGTATTTCAAAATTTAATTTTTAAATTCTAAAACCAACTCATAGTAGGCATCTTGTAATTCATCAAAAGAATATGAAATTGAAGTAGATAAATTAGAAGTTACCATTGAATCTTCTTCGATGGCCATCATACAAAGGTGAGCTACTTCATCATCGTTAGAGTCCTCTCCATCACTCTATGTAGCCACATATACCTTCTTCTTATGGCTTGATCCCTTCTTGTTGAAACAAAGGCAATCATACTTGGTGTGCCCTGGCTTCTTTCACTCGAAGCATATAATGGGATCCCTCATCTTCATTTTTGATTCATGTCTTGATTCTTCCATATGACATTTCCTGAATCGGGTGAATTTTTTAAAGACCTTGTCATTTCTTCTTCTTCACTATCCTTTCTACTTGAATATTCTTGTTGGCTTGTAGAGGAGTTAAGAGTAATATCATTCAAGTCTTCAATGTCTTGCTCTACTTTCTTCTTCCCCATCTTCTTCTCTTTCTTTTTCTTCTCCTCTTCTCTTTATTTCTTCATGATTTTATGAGTGAGAAGAGACCTCATGAGAGCATCAAGCTTCAAGGTCTTGAGATCTTTAGCTTCGATGATGGCGGCCTTCTTTGAGTCTCATAACTCGAGAATAGAATAGATTAGATTTCAAATAAGCTTTTCTTTCGAAATAATTTTTTCAAGACATTTAAGCCCGTTGATAGTGACGGAGAATCTATCAAACATCTTGGTGTCGACTTTATCCGATTCTATTTTGAAGTTCTCATAACTCAAGTTGAGGAGTTCAATCTTGGTCTCCTTTACTTTATTGGTTCCTTCATGAGTAACTTCAAGCTTGTCCCAAATCTCTTTGGCACTATCAAAAGAAGAGACTTTTGTATATTCATTCAGGCTAAGTGCACAAAAGAGAATGTGCAAGGCATTTGCATTAAGCTCTATCTTCTTGTGATCTTCTACACTTCATTTTGCCTTGTTTTTTTTTTGGAACAAACGGTCTATCAAAAATATATCACAAAGATGATAGTCTTTGGCTCTCATGAAGAACATTATCCTATTCTTCCAATAAGCGTAGTTGGCATCGTCAAAGTAAGGAGGATTGTTGATGGATTACCTCATGATCTTTGGTTGATGTAGAATGGTTGAGCACATCAAGGATTGGCTCTATGACGTTAATTTGATGTAGATACGAAGCTCTTATAGCAATTGTTGGGAGTCTCAATGATCAATCGAGATAGCCAAGAGTAGGGGTGAATTGGTTTTTGAGTGATAGTGGTGGAAGCAATAGAATTTAAAAATTAGACACAAGGATTTATAGTGGTTCAAGCTTCTAACCAAGCTCTACATCCACTATCTTAGCTTCCCACTAAGGATTTTCCTAAATTCACTATAAATTTCTTCACTTTTTATAGGTTCAAGAAGAAACCTTTACAACTTTAAAGCTTATACCCCAAAGTTTTGAGAAAACCCTCTCTTACAAGAGAAAAACAAATAACAAACAATAAAATCCTCACAAGGTACAATGTTTGCACAATTAAGCTCTCACCCCAAACCTAACACTTGAGCATATATGACAATTAAGCTCACAAGTGTGTTCTACAAAGAAAATGACAATTAAAAGCACAAAACACTTTTCTTAATCATAGAATGTTGGCTTGATGTTTCTTGTATATTCATGGATGTTTGATTGAGTCTTTTAAACCATCTAACGTGTTCATTACCATTACTAGCTGTTGGGGTTGGTTTGGAGCTGTTGGGGTATTTATTTCCTATAATATATACAGTTTTGGACTCTTTAGTATTGGTACGCGAGGACCGATTCGGAACATGTTCTTAAGAAAAATAGTCATTGGAGAATTTATAACACAGAGGTATCAGTACACTATACAAGCGTATCGGTACGTACCCTCACGTATCGATACGGTCTAAACCGTATCAATATTGATATTAGCTACTAGAATTTGTCAAAACTCAAGGACAAAGGGGCTTATCGATATTCAAAAATTCATACCGGTACATCACTCTAGGTATCGGTACGGGGACATACGTATCAGTACTCGAAGCTAGTTTTTGACACTTTGGCTATTTAAAATCATTTTAAAACATGTCAAAAATCTTTTAAAGACATTTCAAACATATTTTTCAAGTTTATGAACTTTTGAAGTATTTTTGCAAATTAGTTTAAGTCCAAAAACATTTTTCTTTAAGTTATATCAAAATTAATATTTCAACAGTGTACCCCGACTTCTTGCATTTAAAGCATATTGGGATCCTTCTTCTTCAATCTCGATTCATGCCTTGATTCTTCCTTATGTTGTTTTATGAATCGGTAGAACTTCTTGAGGAGTTTGACCATCTCTTCTTCTTCATTTTCACTCTCCTCTTCATTTGATTCTTTTGAATACTTGAGGAGGATTTGAGAGCAACAACATTCAAATCTTCAATGCTTTGCTTTTCTTTCTTCTTCTTCCCCTTGGACACCATCATCTTATGGGTGAGCAAAAATCCCATAAGCTCATCAAGCTTGAGCTCCTTCAAATTATTTGCTTTTATGATGGTGGTCTTCTTGGAATCTTATGAGTCGGGAAGTAAGTAAATTAACTTTCTCACAAGTTTGTCCTCTGAAATTATCTCTCCAAATCTTTTAGGCATGTTGACTATGGTGAAGAATCGATCGAACATAGCTTTAATGTATTTTTTTGGGTCTATCTTAAAGTTTTCATAGTTGAGGTTGAGAAGTCCAATCTTGGTTTCCTTCACCTTATTTGTTCCTTCGTATGTCACTTCAAATTTGTCCCATACTTTCTTGTCACTTGAGCAAGAAGATGTCTTTGCATACTCATCGGGTCCAAGTATACAAAACAAGATATGCATCGCTTTATCGTTGACTTACATCTTATTTCGATCTTTCACATTCCATTATGCATTTTTTCTTTGAAAAACAAACGGTCCATCAAGAACAATGTTCCAAAGACGATAGTCAATAGATTTCATAAAGAACATTATCCTATTCTTCCGATAGGAGTAGTTGGCATCGTTGAAGTAAGGAAGCGTGTTGAAGGATTGCGCCATGATTTTTGGTTGATGTAGAATGGTTGAGCACCTCAAGGATTGACTCTAGGATGTTAATCTGATGAAGATACAAAGCTCTAATACCAATTGTTGGGCTCGATATGATCAACCGAATGCCAAGAGGGGGTGAATTGGATTTTTGCTTGGGTGGATAAAAGGCTAAGTAATAAAAGTTTGGACACGATGATTTATAGTGGTTCGACTACCCAACCAAGTCTACTTTCACTACCTTAGCTATCCACACTAAGAATTTTCCACAAATCCATTAATTTGTCTTTCCTTTTTCTGAGATCAAGGAGATAACTCTCACAAACCTAGACTTATACCCCAAAGTCTAGAAACCCTCTCTTACAAAGAGAAATAAATTAGCAAATAAATGAAAAACCTCACTAGGCAAGTATGTTTGCACAATTAAGCTCCCACCCAAAATCCTAAACACTTGAGCAAATGTGATAATTTGGCTCACTAGTGTTTTCTACAAGAAATATGATAATTTTATGCTCAAACATAATTTTTCAATACATGAATGTTGACAATATGTTTCTTGTCCTTCCATGGATGCTTGGTGAGGTCTTTTAATCCCTCTAATGGCTTCAAAACTGTTACTAGCCATTAGGGACATAAATTCCAGCCATAAATGTAGTTTTAGAGCAGGGCGTATCGGTACACAAGGTCTGGTATCGGTACATGCCTTAAGAAAAATAGTCATTGGAGCATTTATTACTTGGGGGTATCGATATGCGATACACGGTATCGGTACAAACCCAATAGTATCGGTACGATTGGTGTCGTACCGGTACGTAATTTGGCTAATAGAATTTGCTAAAACTCAAGGAAAAAGGGGCGTATCAATAAATAGAAATCCATATCGATATAGGCACTCTAGGTATCGATACGGGTCAAGATGTACCTGTACTCAAGGCCTGTTTTTGACAGATTGGTTTTTAAAATCACTTAAAACATGTCAAAAACATTTTGAAAACATTTCAAACATATGGAAAAGTTTATAGACTTTTGAAATATTTTTGCAAATTAGTTTAAGTCCAAAAATATTTTTCTTTAAGTTATATCAAAATCAAATATCTCAACACATACCCACAGGCTGAGTGATCTGGGTGTGGTTAGAAACCTATCCGTGGCTATGGTGATCCAGATAAGGTAATAAACTCGATATGTTGAGTGAGCTCAAGTAACCTGATTAGCTGAGTGACCTCAGGTAAAGAATACTTATGGCTAATGTGATCCAAGTATGTCTAGGATATTTCTGCGGCTATGGTGATCCAGATATGGTCTATTTAATTCGATAACTATGTGAACACAGGTAACCCGACGGTTGTGTGAGCACGGGTAAAGTAGGGCTTCGTTAGCCATTATGTGGATGATGTATGGATGTATTTATGCATGTTGTGTGGTTGTTATAGATTGATAGCTTATGCACCTTATGGCTGAGTGATCAGGGTATGGCATGTATTAACTCGATGGACTGTGTGAGCTCAAGTATCTCGATAGGCTATGTGAACTCGAGTATGGTAAAGTTTATGGATCATGCAAGATTTCTTGTAGGCTTGTTGATGCCTTGAGATAGGTGATCTAAGTACTCTAGGTTGTGTAGGCTAGATGATAGCTCATAGATAGAAAAGCCTTATTTATGCTCTCTGACTATTTTGTTAGCGATAATGCCTTAAGGCCTATTGTATGGACATGATATTTTGATTATTGAATTTATTATTATGATAAATTTGCATGTTTTTTGTATCCTTGAATATTATTATTCTAAATATCCCCAATCAGTTATTATTGTGGGAACGATAATAAGCTAAGATTAGTATGAAGTTTGATAGATATTCATAAGATGAATATGTGAATGAGATTCAAATCAAATTCATATATGTATTTGTTGAGAACAAATATTAGGATCGACTCATCTTAAGATTAATACATGGATTAAAGTTATATATTAATCTTCAAACAGTTATGACATTAAATCCTTAGACCTAAAATTGCTACGGTTCTCAACATGATAACTATTATGTTTTGGCATAGTCAAACATCGTTTTTAATCGGACGATTATAAAGGTTATGCTTGAACATAATAAGGAATCATGC
The DNA here is from genome assembly GCA_019671005.1 of Hibiscus mutabilis. Lineage (NCBI taxonomy): Eukaryota > Viridiplantae > Streptophyta > Magnoliopsida > Malvales > Malvaceae > Hibiscus > Hibiscus mutabilis. Next base: position 4,844,886 of record CM033728.1, read on the forward strand.
AGTGAGATCTGAATGATTAAGATGGAATTTATCCCTCTTAACATAAGAGAGATATCTTTGGGCCCCCCAATGATTGAGACTGGGAAATGCATGGCCGTGCTCAAATGAGTTGATAGAGATCAATGTCATTTGTTTAGTCAGTTCAATTGGGCATCGAGAAACTAAAGATAGAATGATATAAGGTTAACATTTTCCATGCCTTATATTCTATCAAGATATCGTGAGATAAAAGGATTATGACATAAACTGAATTAAGGTTGTCTCAGATTATGAGCTTTTCATTTAACTTGGGTAGTCATAATGTCTTGCTAGAGGCCACTTATGACTTGTATAATAAAATGTGATTTTATCTACTACCAACGTTAAATGAACCTATAGGGTCACACACTAAGAATGGATAAGAATGGTTGTGGTTATTCTCTCAATAATAAATTTAAGATAATGCGGTTATTTTAAATTATATTATGAAAGATTATTTATTCAAATTTAAAAGGTTATATTCATAATAGAATATCTTATTTATTTTATTATTTTCCGAAAATAATATAAATAAATAATATTATCAAATGATCTCATTATCTAGATTTGATTGAATTTAAATTCCTTATCAAATAAGGAATCTATTTTAAATTATAATTTATTTAAAAAGAGTTTTAATTAAATTATAATAGTGAACTCAAAGTCATATGTATGTATGTATGTATGTCAAGGGTTTTGAGAAGTATCCATGGAGATTTCGAAATAGCCACCAAAACTACAAAAACTAGATTTTCGAAATCTTGATTGGAACTAGCATTCTAATAGCCGTTCGTCATCCATTCGCGTGTGGATACTTGTAGAGGGCGGTCGTCTTTCAGAAAGGCAGCGCCTCAACACAACCGGATTCCTGAATCATAAATCAAAGTAATTTTTGATTTCCTATTCGTACATTAATATGATTGTATGAGATCCTGGAAATTATTCATAGGATATTTTTTGCTGCGTTTATATGCCTGATTAGATCAGTTTATTTCTTATGAAACCCAACATATTTTATCATGCATGCTTATTTTATGATATTCACGAATTATGGTAGAGTATAAATGTACCAGGAAGCTTTGTTAGCTCAGCGTGCAGATGTGTGGTTTTTCTGTGCATAGGTTGACATGTCATCTTTTGGAGGAGCACATCGACGAGGATTTCCGAGCACCGCGTTCGATTCAGAGTACAATACTTGTTATTTTGGTTTGGGCTAATGTATTCATATGACCTTACCACTGTTGAGTCTGTAACTTTATTTGAAATATTATTTTGGTTTATGATGTTTTAAACTCAGAGCTCCTGTTTTGTAAACTTATTTAAATACTTATTTAATTACACAAATCTATGGATGTTTAATGGTTTTAAATGATGGCTAAACTTATGGCTTTAAATTGGAAATTTGATGGGTCGGTCTTGGGTGACCCGAATGTAGTACTTCAGATCAGGATCGAGATCGAGGTGTTACAACAGTCCACTAAAACCTCATACAAAAACCCAAAAGTGCAAAGATTAGCATACCGTTAAAATTTAGAATCCTTCATGAATCTCATTACGGGGTGAAAAATGAGTGGTGAGCGAGTCAAACTATCAGGTAGATTGCTCTGTTACCTAGGATTGATTGCATCGGTAAACAACCATCAACCGAGTTGTGATCTATCTTTCTATGATCACCGACATAATTATAATCAGAAACTAACCATCAACCGAGTTGCGATCTATCTTTCTATGATCACATACATAATCAGAATCAGAAACTAGCGCTGTGAAGATCTTTGTACGAGCACCAAACGACCACTAATGTATGCTGAAATCATGCCAAAACGACAGATGAAACGAAACCACAAAAAGAAAGAAAAAACGTGCCACAAAGACAGAGATTCTTATTAAAAATATGAAAAACAGGAAAATAATAGATCCATCGGTCGACAATCAATATTAAGACTGGTTGTCGACCATCGGCTAAGGAAACAAAAGAAACAAGGAGGTTGCGGCTCTAAGAATAATGTAGAGAAAAAATTAGGTTAAAGTTTTGATTGACGAAATCAATTCCTTAATCTATTTATTTATTTCTGAACAAATTTATAAAATTTAGGACTTAAAACGCTCTTTTAAGTCATCATTTTATGGTCAACAATCTCTAGAGCATGTGGTTAAAGCTCTCAGTTGACACCCTTCTCTTTCCCTAGGGATTGTGGGTTCAAGACCCAATAAGTGTAAAACTTCCCTTCCCCTCGGTAAAATTGTTCAGAAAAAAAAATCATCATTTTATGATAGGTTGTAAACTAAAAATATTATTTAATTAGTCACAATAATCTTGTGTGTTTCACATGTAGAAAGAAATATTTTCAAGTATTTATAAAAAAAATAAAATATTAAATGGTATGTTCATATCAAGATCAGGTTCAAATAAAGCTTAAATAATATGGCAAAAGTGATGGGTAATAATAATTTCTGGTACATAGATGGCAAAAGTGATGGGTAGAGTCGAGATAAAAAGTAATGGTGATTTTTAAATACTTGATCAATTAGTAGATTTAGAAATCAAGAGGTTTCTGATAGTAATTAATAATCTTTAATGACGCCATAGACTCAATTAATTGAATCACGTTTTTTACATGGTTACACTCTCTCTTTTTCCTTTTGGATTTTGGCCATTTGGTCCTACTTGCCTAAACTTGTTTTTGAATGGTATATTATTTTATTTTATTTTATTTACTTTTTTCCATATTCTTACCCTACAAACCAGGTTTAGGTAAAGGTCAGAATATTCACTCGACCGGTAGATTCCATTTATACTGGGTCGGATTTAGATCGAGAATTTTTTTGACCCACTTTGTTTTTGTTTTTATTTTTCATAATTTATTTATAACATATAAAATTATTATTTCAAGATTGTTTGAACGTAATATGAGATTTCATATTGGCTCGGCCTAATCATATATGAGTTCAAGTACGCATTAAACCTTTGATCACAAAAATTTAGAATTTAATATTTTTATTAAATATATATTTGTCTCTTTTAATTGTATCTAGAAATTAAGCAAGTTATCGTTTTTAATCATTAATTAATCGAGCATATAAAAAATCACGATCAATTAAATCTCTTTAATTGGATTTGTCATTGACCATATCGATGATTGTTAAGTTTATTGACGTGACAACATTTGATTGGTTAATTCTTTTCTTAAAAACATTAAAGCTTAACCAAAAAAATTAAAACCATTGAAATAAAATATTATATAAATATTTTAATCCATAAATAATTTTAATAGTTGTTAAAAATATAAAATTCCAACAAATTCTTAATTTCTAAAAAAATTATTCGAGAACATAAAAACTGTTAAATGATGTGGTATTGATTTTTTTTGTGAAAGTCTATAATTTTAAAGTTTTTATATGTTTTTTAATTTAAATGGTTTTAAAAAAACAAATCTTAACTATTTATGTATTGTTACATCAATAAACTTCATGATCGTTAACATGATCAACGATAACTACAATTAGAAAGACTTGATTGATTGTGATTTTTCAAATAAAAACTTAAATAATTGATGATCAAAAACAATGTATTTAATTTGCTGATATAATTAGAGGGGTAAAATATATATTTAATTTGGTTAATTTTTTAAATCTCTCACAATTAGAAGTGTGCATGAAGTACGAGAAATTTGGTAAATAATCTAACTTGAAACTAATATTTGAAATATAGGGAATGTTGAGGGAATTTTAGGAATCTAGGCCATTTTTTACAGTGTCAGGTGGCGTTCTTTATTTTTTTAATATTTTTTGGACAAAAAACGCCACCTGCAGGTAGCGTCTTCCCCTGGCACCGTAGAAAATGGCCTAGATTCTTAAAATTCTCCCAACATTCTCTATATTTCAAATATTAGTTTCAATTTGGCCTATATATCCAACGAAACCACATGAAGTATGTCATGTTATGACTCGATTTTTGAATTTTTTTGCCCAAGTCTATTTGGACCGGGCCCGATCCAATCCGAATAAGTTTATAAGTAATATGTTTTAATTCATATAATTATTTCTAAGTGAGAATTATTCTTTTTATTATTAAAACTATAATCAAAGTAATCAAAATTAAGAACCACCTTGTCCAATATCCGATTCAACACAAACCAAACCTACCCAACCTCGCATGTAGCCTCATTTTTGGACTTGCCAAACAAAAATTTAATAGATCAAAATTGTAACTAATAAAATAAAGTGATCATCCCCATTCATTGTATACAAATCACGTGATTCATGTCAAAATAAAAAAATAAATTAAAATTTCATTTCAATATAGTATTGATTTTTTCCCTTTAGGACAATTTTAAGAATGCAATTTCATGAACTCAATAAGTGTTCTCAGTGGGAAAGTGAATGGTATTCATCATAGGAGATTCAAGTTCAATCGCAATGCCTGCAAAGTGTGTGTACATTATCAAATGATTAAAAATATCTATAAACAGATACTACCTTATAATGACCTTTGACTTATTTAAAAGAAATGCAATTTCATATGCAAGAACGGTTAAAAAATTAAGGGATCTTGACATATTGTGCAATTTATTAAAATATAACATTTAACTTTAAAAAATTCTTATTAACTTGTTGTTTACATGGTAAATTGACTTTTGAATAAAAAAAAAAGTCTAACAACACTCAAACCTATAAATTACAATAATATTATGTTTCACTGGCCACTAGGTGCTTTATTGTTAGTTTATAACTATTTTTTATTTTTTATATTAACATCTAATATAATTTATTTTGGGACATCTTTTTTCGAGACCTTGTACGATCGCTCATTTTTTCTTTGAATAGTCTAAAGGTGATTACAAGATAGTATTTGTTCATATATATTTTTAACCTTTTGACAATACGCATGCACTTTGTAGACAGAACGATTTAAACCCGTGTCTCCTACGATGAGCATCATCTACTTTTTTACTAGTACACTTATTGGGTTCTATATGATCGCCCATCTTGTAATATGTCCAAAACCGACATTGTTCATATTTAAACAAAAGTATTTTCCATTAATATCTCAGAAAGTGAATAGGTATGTAAGAATCTAAAAGTACAAGTTTTAATTCGACAATTAATCACAAATTGTTCAATAAATTTTATTTATGTAATTTCATTTAAAAATACTTAATATTATTACATTAATACTTAATATTTGATATAATTTTCAAATCATTACCATAATTCAGACATGAAGAAAAATGCTAATTTTTTAGTCATAATTTATTTTTGGTTACATTAAAATAAATAATAACAAAATTTTCAACAAATTTAAACAAAGAAAAAAATTAGTGGTGAAGAAGGATGCAAGGGATTTCAGTTCAGCCCATGCGACGTGAGAAAAGCCCGACGGAGTCTAACCATTAGCTTCGGGTGTACGAACCAATCCTACGTGGAATAGTATTTAAGTCAAAGAAAAATGAGTGGGCCCATTTCTTCATCAAACTCCGTTGACTCAGATTCTTTTCCTCTTTTGTTTTAATTTCCGCTGCCGGGCCAATCGGTGCGGTGAATTTTTTGAACGCGTCAATCTCCTATGTGTTTTAATTATGTTCACCTTTTTTACACAAAAAAGAAAAAAAATATCATCAAAATTCGAAACGACTTCCCTCCTTTTCCCTTTGTGCCTCCACATCATTGCCACATGCTTATTATTCGAAATAAATAGAGATTTTAAATGCTAAATTGTGCCAATACCAAACTTAGGGTTATTTTCTTTCATGTCATTGAAATAATAAAAACTATTCAATAATATATATTGAATTGTTTATCATTCATGTTTTATGATATATGTTGGAGTTTAAGGTTGTTCTTTCAACAATTTTATCTTTAAAGATTAAATCTAAATTTCCAGTTTAGGAATGTAATGTATTGTATCACTAAAATTTATTTTTTTAACTGTTGTGTGCATTAGTAAGACATGTTGTACTCCTAAAGAGAAGACGCGAGTTCAAATTTTAGAGATGACATTGTTGGGAAAGATAACCTCGCTTCCCAAACATGGACCGTAATAGGGTATGCATATTACCAAAAAAATCCTCTACCCCTTTTTGGTGTCCATATTTATGTATAGACATTAAAAATTAAATCCTAATCCCTAACCCTAAGTTATTAATCGTAAATCATGCACCCTAATGCCTAAAACCTATTCCCTACACCCTACAATTTAAAATCTAATTCTAAACACTTAACCCCAAATTTAAGTTTTTAGTATTAGAGCATAAATTTTTAGTGTTAGTCTAGTGGGATGAGACACTAGATCCCTCAAACAAGATTAAAGATTTAAATCTTAATATTATGAATGAAGAAAACTAAGAAGAGTAGTCTCTATAATAAACTTTTGCAATAACATATCCAAATTAAACAGTGAAACACATGATTATAAAAACAAAAACAAGAGCAAGTATATTAGGTCGATTGACCAAGCTACTCATTTTTGTTTCTCAGATTCATGGGTTCTAGAGTCTACACTCACTAGAAGCTCTAGATAGTATGAAGATCATTTCCTCTAAGTAATATTAGGATTAGAATTAAGTTTGTCAAAAAAAAAAAAAACACACGCTTAATATTATTTACTACAGTTTGGTCTTGTTCTAAAGTCTCAACTCCCTTTTTATTGCCTGGTCCGTTGCCCCTTTCAAAGACTTCTCTCTTGATTTATGGCGAAACTCAGTGGACTCTCCATTGGTTCAGATCCCAATATTTCCTTCTCCCTTCACATACCAACTGTCCTCAATTCTTTCCCCGAACAAGAAGACACTAAACCAACCATCATCATCAACAACAACAATTCCAACTACTACCCAAAAGTGTCTGTGTCCGCCATGGATGATGCTTCCACGGCAAACATGTCTCCTCCACCACCCACCGCCATTCAGTTCCCCGTTAATCTCAACTGTTCTCACGATGATCACCCACGGAGGGTCATCGGCGAAATGAATTTCTTTGCCGAGAAGAATTTTAAACTCGCCGCCGAAGTCGATGATTCCGATCATGCCAATGCCGACATCAATGACCCCATCGATCGAACTGCCCTCGAGCTTAACGTTAACGTTAGTCACGTGCCCACAGTTTCTTTTCCTTCTTTATTCTTTAATCTCGGCTGTGAATCGATGAATTATATATATATATATATATATATATTGTTGTTGTTGATTTCAGACTGGTTTGAATCTGTTGACTACGAACACAAGTAGCGACCAATCCACAGTGGATGATGGGATCTCTTCAAACATGGAAGATAAAAGAGCTATAAACGAGGTATTAAAAACTGGAGAATTCGTGGGTTTGATTGATTTAAAAGCATGTTTTATAAGTTCTTTTTACGTGCCATTGATTTCTTTTTTCAGCTAGCAGTTTTACAAGTTGAGCTCGAGCGAATGAACACTGAGAATCAAAGGTTAAGGGAGATGTTGAGCCAGGTAACGACCAACTACAGCACGGTTCAAAAGCAATTGGTCACCCTTATGCAGCAACAGCAAGATGGAAAAGGTGAAAAAACTGAAGAACAAAAGAAATCTAATTTAGAACTAACGGTCCCAAGACAGTTTATGGATCTTGGCCTAGCTGCGGCTGCAGCAGCAGCGGCAGCGGAAGTTGAAACGGAAGAACCGTCGCTTTCGTCGGCGGAAGGAAGGAGTCAGGATCGGTCCGGATCGCCTAACGCGGCGGAGGTAGCTTCGAAGGATTTCAGATCGAGGAAGCGTGGGAATAGCCAAGATGGTCCGGAAGATAGTCCGGACGGTAACAAGGTTCCGAGGTTTAATTCTTCGAAAACTGTTGATCAAACCGAGGCTATCATGAGGAAGGCAAGAGTTTCCGTTAGAGCAAGATCCGAGGCTCCCATGGTAGCGTGACTGATTAATTCAATTCGAATTATATGAATATTTTAATTTATGATCTTATTTTCGTAAGTTGAATTGATTGGGTTGTATGTTTCTTTTTGTTCTGAAAGATCACGGATGGATGCCAATGGAGAAAGTATGGACAGAAAATGGCGAAAGGAAATCCATGTCCTCGAGCATATTATCGATGTACCATGGCTGCTGTTTGCCCAGTTAGAAAACAGGTTACTTCTCATTACATTGGAAATGTCAAATCAATTTAATTAGTTAGGGATTACTAAGGGTTTTTGCATAAACTACCCAACATGAAAGTCCATTGTGATTGAAATTTAACTAACCCTGACTATTTTTTTAAAAGTCTAAAAGTAATTATAAGGTTGTATTTGTTCATACATATTTTAAACCTTTTGATAATGCACACACACCTTACAGATAAAACGATTTGAACTCAAGTCCTAGAATGAATATCATCCGCTTTTTCATTGGAACCACTTGTTGGGTTCTAACCCTATCAAGGAAAATCAAAACAATTGATTTTTAAATTTTTTGTTAATTATATATTAGATATAGGATGAGTCTACATGTTTATGTCCTTGTGTTTTACAAAATATTAAAATAATTAATGATGCATATTAATATCTATCATTGCTTATGCATATCGGTGTATGATATTTATTTAAATTTTTTATTAGTTATAATACATTATTGGGTACGTTAATTTGACTGGTTCAATTGAATCGACCACCAACTTAATTAATATATATGTATATTAATAGTCAAATTTACTAAAAACCCAATTCTTTTAAGTAAACCAAAACTAAACTAAACAAAAAATTATAAACTAATGTTGTTAATCGAATTTTACTCCCCTATTATTGAACCCAACAAGCGGTCTATTAGAAAAAGCGGATGATGTTCATTATAAGAGACTCGGGTTCAATCGCTTTATAAGAGTTAAGAATATATATAAATAGATACCAGGGACGGACCTAGGGGTGCTGGGGTAGCCGCACCCCCTAAAAATTTCAAGTTCCCTTATATTTTATATTTTTTGTATTTTTTATTGATAATCTAATTCTGCACTCTTAAACTCTTATGGAGTAATTTTTGCATCCCTACATTTTTAATGTAGCTTCCTGATAGTTTACACCCCTTACATAAGATCTTAGGTCCGTCCCTGATAGATACTACATTGTAATCACTTTATACTATTAGTTTTTTTTTTTACTTTTATAAACGTTCATAAAAGATGACATAAAATACCCTACTACCAAACATTTATAACCCTATTTCTGAACCCTTATGTTATTAAATCTTTTGTAGTAAAAAAATGAATTTAGACCAAATTAAATTAATTTTATTGTTTATAAATCATAAATTTAAATAATTGTGAGTGAATTAGGTGGTTATATACATAAACAAATAAATTATCTCGCTATTAACTTAATGTTGAATATTATTAACTGTTACAGGTTCAAAGATGTGCGGAAGATCGAACAATTCTGATAACAACATACGAGGGAAACCACAACCACCCTTTGCCTCCGGCAGCAATGGCAATGGCGTCGACGACATCCTCGGCTGCACGAATGTTGTTATCCGGTTCAATGTCCACTGCCGATGGGCTAATGAACTCGAATTTCCTCACCAGAACTCTCCTCCCTTGCTCTTCCAGCATGGCCACTATATCAGCTTCCGCCCCATTCCCCACCGTCACCTTGGACCTAACCCAGACCCCGAACCCTTTACAGTTCCCCAGACCTGAAGGCCAGTTCCAGGTCCCATTCCCGAACCCACCGTCGCATCGCAATTCCCACGCCTCGCCGTTGCCATTGCTGCCCCAGATTTTCGACCAGGCACTTTATAACCAATCCAAATTCTCTGGTTTGCAAATGTCTCACGATATCGAACAACCCCAGATGAATCACCATCTGCAACAAGGCCAGCAAAATTCACTTGCCGACACCGTAAACGCAGCCACAGCGGCCATCGCGGCGGACCCTAACTTCACCGCCGCATTGGCCGCCGCGATCACATCTATTATCGGGAGCTCTCACACCAGCAACGTCGCTAATAATAACGGTGCAAACCTCACGTCCACCACCACCACAACAACAACAACCAGTAACAGCAACAGTAATGGCAACAATAAAATCAGCAATTCCAGTAGTTTTGCTGCAAATTAGAATAAATTAATATCGCCCTCTATTCTTTGTTATTTTTTATTCGTTCGAGTAAGAAGGGTACGCAGTTTTAATTTAATTTTTAAAAAAAATCTTCAATAATTTGTTCCAAATTTGTATGACGATTGTAATGTTGAAAAACTTTAAAGTATTTCATGTTGGAGTTACGTGTCATGCTGGTAATGCAGAAAGCAGTCAAGAAATCCGGCTCCAGCAAAAGTGTTTTTTAAATAAGGGTGGGGTTGGTTTGACTTCGAGTTACCTAATTAGCTTTCATCGGTTCACGTTTTGATCGTGTATTTTCCAAATTTATAGCCCACTTGGCGTGCGTTCACGTTCCGGTGGTTCATCAATCTTTATCATTTGTTCCAAGCCCCCAACTTCAAACTCTATATAATATTTAGAAAAATAATTAAATTAATAAAATTATACTACAACACAATTTAATTTGATTAACTTCATAATTAATAGAAATCTTAGAAATGATTACACCATAAAAGTTAAATGATTAATAACAATCTTTATTCTTATATCGTTTGACACGATTTTAGCATATTTTAGTGGTCGTTTGATGCTCGTATAGAGATCCTCACAACACTAGTTTTTTGATTTGATTCTATCGGTGTTTATAAAAAAGATTGATCTCACTTGTTTGATGGTTTGTTAGTCAATTAATCAAATGTGTAGCGGATCAATCTGTCTGATAGTTTGATTCACTCACCACTCATTTTTTATTCCGTAAACGTCTCGTTTGGCTAGAAACAAAGAGATTCATGAAGATTTCTGAGTTTTGATGGTATGTTAATATTCATGTAAGTGTTTGTTTGTTTGTTTTTGCACATTTGTATGGAGTTTTTAGTGGACTAGTCCCCTTTTTCTCTCTTTTTGATGTATTGTATTTGTAATATCTTTTATGATGTTTAATATAATTCACATGTCATTGTTCAAAAAAAAAAAGTTAAATGAACATTTGATCCGATTTGTAAACACTTATAATAATAAATTATTTATTTAAAAAATTTAAACTTTATATTTCCTTATATGCGGTGAGTGGTTTAAATAGAAAAGGACGGCATTGTTCTTCTTATATAATCCAGATTTGAGTAAATAACATATACTACTACATAAATAACATATACTCAAATCAGAATGTTAAAAAAATCAAATTTTGAAAATTTTTAATTTAGAAAATAAGCCTTGTTTAAAGGCTCTATCTAAACCCCTACAGCTTCAAGGAGTACTACATTGTTAAGAAGCATTATACATATAAATTTGGCTATCAATTTTGATCGATAGTTTGGTAACAATATGAAAACATGATTTTAAAAAAAAACCACGAAAACGGCGTAGTATCGCCACTTACTAATAATAAAACAAACGACACCGTTTATTCTATTGGTTTGGCACGTATCAATCTAGAGTTATAAAATGAGACGAGACAGACTCCGAGCTACTCAAGTTCGATTCAGTCAAAGTTTGATTAACACTTGACTCGATTGGACTCGACTAGAGTTCGAACTTGGTTCGAGTTCTTAACGAGTCGAACCGAATTACTTAATACCCGACTCGAAAAACTTGCGGGCTACTCGGAAATATAATATATTCTTTTTTAATTTTTAAAATTAAAGTGAACTAAAATGTAGGTTGATGGTTTTGGTTGTTATATTATGTTAGTTTAATTTTTAGTTTAACTTTATGTATATTTTCATGTGTACTTTTTCCTCCGACCAGGATTATATGTTTTTAATGAGGCACATTGAGATATTTTTTTTATATGATTCTATCTATAATGAAATCATGCAATTTGATCAACAACAACAATAATAACAACAAAAATAATAATTTATTATTATTATTATTATTATTATTAGGGTTGTAAATGATTGAGACATATCGCGAGCTATTCGGGTCCGACTCGATCAAAGCTCGATCAACACTCGACTAGATTGGACTCGACTCAAGCTCGAACTCGACTCGAGTTCTTAACAAGTCGAGCTCATCACACTTAGGCTCGAATCAAGCTCGAACTTGACTTGAATTCTTAATGAGTCGAGCTCAGCACTACTTAGGCTCGACTCATTTACAATCCTACGTATCAAGGTCCAACTGACGACGAAATGAGACAGTGTTTGGGTTTGTTAAGAGGACGAGGAGGGGCAGAGTTGAGAAGGTCGAGTTTGGAGTACATGCCGATGATGTGGACGTGAGTGGCTCGACCGAAGATGAGGGCCGAGTGGAGATGGCGGATTCGGGGAGGAAGCCGCCAGCCGAGCTCATTCGCGGTGAGTAATGGCATTGGTTCTAGTTTTAGTGGTGGTGATTGATCATGTTTAAGGATTTATGGTAGCAAAGGATTTTGGAGGCGACGGATTCAAGAACAAAGGTCGTTTTTAAGAAATCTGTCATATTTGTTCAAAAAAGATAAATCTGTCGTCAGTTCACGGAGATTTATCAATAATAAATTATGGGTAATTATTCAAAACACAGGTATGATAATAACAAGTTTCTACAGACGTCTTAATTTTATGGTTAGATTTTAGAGTTTAAAGGTTAAGGGGTTAAATTTATTGATTTAGAATTGATGGGTTTGGTTAGAATTTAGAGTTTATAGGTTAAAATCTAAATCCTTAATTATATACACTAAACTTTAAACCCTAAATCCTAACTATAAACCATAAATTATAAGCCTCTAAACATAAACCTCTAGCCTCTAAACCCTAAAAATTAAATTATAAACCCTAAAACTAAAGAGATTGTAGAAATTTTTTGTTTTTACTACCTGCGTATTGAATATAAATTCATAAATTATTATGGAATTAACCCCCAAAATTACAATTGCTTTCCGGTTATAATTTAAAAATTATTAAATACATTATTGATAAAAAAATAATTTCACAAATAGGCTTAAAATAACAATAAATGTTATAAAAAAATTCTAATACAAGGATTAATTCAAATTAGGTACTTTTATTATCAAAACTAAAATTTTTTTGGTGGATGAAAGTATATGACAAATCTATATAATATAGGAATCTATTTAAATTAACAATTTTAATATAATTTTTGGTTTAATCACTGACATCCTACTCATTGACAGACTTAGATTGAATTTTACAGAGGTCCAATATAGGGCGATCCTCTCAACTTAGTTTTCTCTATTCACAACACAAGGGACCAATTAGTTGTTGGTAATATTTTTAATATTAATGAATTAATTTAGTTTAAATGATTGAAATAATGGAAGGATGAAATTGAAACATTTAATTATAGAAGGACTAATTTGAATCGATCCATATAATGGAAGGATGAAATTGAAGCATTTAATTATAGAATGACTAATTTGAACAGATCAACAACATTAAAACTTCAAAATTTGTCTCATTTCTGCAAAAAGCATCCACTCCAAAAAATTTGCGATGCCGCCATTATCACCAACAGCCACACTCTCTGTTTCTTCGTCTTCTCTATCTTTCTTCCATCTCTCTTCGTTCGATCCTTCAATAAACCTCCGCTAAGCTTCTGCCATTCCCCTTCCGCCGCCACCTCCACCACGGCCTCACCAATTTCATATCCCTCGCCAAACCCAATTCTCCCATTCGCAGACTCATGACGACCTCCGCCGTTTCCATCGAGAAAGAAACTGTAATTTCCGAGAGGCCCCACACTTTCCTCCGTGAAACTGACGGCGCAGATGACGGCTCCGTCAGGTCGCGCTTCCAGCGTATGATAATGGAGGTGCAGGAAAGCGTGTGCGACGCCTTGGAGGCTCTCGACGGAGCTGGGAAGTTCAAGGAGGACGCTTGGACCAGGCCAGGGGGTGGGGGGGGGGAATTAGCATAGTGTTGCAATACGGTGCCGTTTTTGAAAAAGCCGGTGTTAATATCTCTGTTGTTTATGGAGTCATGCCTCCTGAAGCTTATCGAGCTGCCAAGGCTTCTGCCGCCGATGTGAAGCCCGGCCCCGTTCCCTTTTTCGCCGCTGGGGTCAGCTCGGTAATTTACAAATCATCATTATTCTTTCAAATTTTGGTTCAATTCCATCAAAAGGAGAAAATACTTGGTGTCGTTTTGGGAACTCTTTTTTCTTCCTTTTTTGCAGGTTTTGCATCCGAAGAATCCGTTTGCTCCTACATTGCATTTTAATTATAGGTATTTCGAAAATGATGCTCCTAAAGGTACTTACTTGATCTTGAATTATTTGTTATTAAGTTCCTGAACATGCTCTTCAACTGTGAAATTTGAACCGGTAACTTTAAAAGACATGCTGCAAACTTGCAATCCTGATTTGTAAACAAAGTGACAGGAAGAGTTTATGTTTGAGTTCCCCGGCTCTTTCTCCTTGTCTATATTAGCAAAATGTTAGTATTCGGCTAGAATTTGGTAGTTTTACAGTGTTACTTGATCTCAAAAACAAAGTTTCTATTGGCTAGAGAGTCATTATTTGCATAATAATCCAAAAAAAAGCATTCCTTGTTATTCGCGATTCAGTTGCAATGCATATTGTGCTGTATGGTTTGCTTTGGTATTTGTTCTTAATGAACAAAAGAGAGAGCTTCTTGATGAAAAATGTTCAATTTGCCTGCTTTCTCTTAGTAGCATTCTTGATACTTTGTTATTATGCATTTCATTAGGGATTTTGTGCTTTGAACGTCAGTGGTGTAAGTTTAGGTGGTCATTTGTCTTGAAAATGTGCAGACGCTCCTGGAGCACCTAGACAATGGTGGTTTGGTGGTGGAACTGATTTAACTCCAGCTTACATCTTTAGGGGGGTGTCAAGCATTTCCATTTAGTAAGCTGAATTTTCCTTGTTAAATCATGTAGGTTTCTTGGTCTTGTGGCAAAATTTTCTTTGAAAGCTTGAGACCTTTGATTTTCGCATGATTGAAATACCAAGGACCTTATATAGTTAGATTATCTGACTAATTATCAAATACAGATTTTGTTGAAAGCCCATGGATTAATTCGTTAAGAGCAGTAACCTATGTTCCTTTTACATTATAGTATGGATTGATAGATAAACTGGAGACTAATGTTTCTGATGCCTGCAGATTGCACATCTCAGCTTTAAAGATAACTGCAAAATTCTTTAACTGCACTGTGTATGTAATGTGCAGAACACTGATTAGACTTGTAAAAAAGTCTTTGCAATGAAATGTTTTGCTGAACGCTTGTTTGCTAACCTTGGCCTTCTTTTCTAGATACAAAAAAGGGCTTGCGATAAATTTGATCCATCCTTTTATCCCCGGTTCAAAAAATGGTGTGATGACTATTTTTACATTAAGGTATGATTTTGTTACAATTTTTTTGGGTGTTTTATGAGTTTCTTAACTACTTTCCTGAGTTTTAGGATGTGTGTAGCATTTGAACTAACAAATGGGCGGATAATCACTTTCTCAAAATGTGCATCTTTTAGACCATCATCTAGAGAAGGATTGATGGGGTCTTATTGAGGGCGGAAACTTTGTAGCTAAGGAACATCAGTAGCCTTGGTTATGATCATGTATTTTTCAATCTTCATGTTTACTTCTAATTTTTGTGCAGCATCGAGGTGAGAGACGAGGACTTGGGGGTATTTTTTTCGATGATCTAAATGACTATGATCAAGAAACGCTGCTTTCATTTGCCACTGGTAATTCCTGAAGATTGAGATTGAACATTGGATGTTCCCGACCTGTATAGTCCAGGGGACTTGCAGTTTTTCATGAACCAATTTTCTATTTGATCTGTAGAATGTGCAAACTCTGTGGTTCCTGCATACATACCCATTCTAGAAAAAAGGAAGGACACACCATTTAATGAGAGCCACAAGGCATGGCAACAGTTGCGAAGGGGCCGCTATGTAGAATTTAACTTGGTATTGAATCGAACTATAACTAAACTAGAAAGATTTTACATCTAGGATTTCTCCAAATCAAACCTTTAAATTATATTTGGTTTGTTGATGAAAGGTCTATGATAGAGGCACAACATTTGGACTGAAGACAGGAGGTCTAATTCAAAGTATTCTTGTTTCTCTCCCTTTAACTGCACGATGGGAATATGATCATGTAAGCTTTTGTTACCTATTTCCTTCTTCACCTCCAAGTAAAACTTTGTTACACATTCCGTAAAAATGTTCACTGTGATATGTTACCAAGAAACCATAAATATAACTAATTATGAGATGCAAATTTATTGTCCGACTCGCAGAAACCAGAAGAGGGAAGTGAAGGTGGAAATTGTTAGATGCCTGCATGAATCCTAAGGACTGGGTCTGATCCTTATGCATCAACCCCAAGGTATGATCTGATACTTACAGGTTGAGTTTCTTCATATCGTATTGAAATTCCCTATCGGTTCCGTATTTTCAGTTCTTTTCTTTCCCCTCCCCCTATTCTCCGTCCTTCTAAGCTCTTCTTCTTTTAAGGGAATCTTTTCTGGCAGAAGTTGTAAGTTATCTTCATGGTTTTATGGTATTAAGGTGATAGAGGACTCTTGCTGTAAATCACGTAGTCTAAATGCCAAAAGTTGATAATTATAATTGCAAATCTGTTAAGTGTTAACATTCCTGTATTTCGAAAATTGTTGATCAAATTCGGTACTCCTGATAGTGGCAATGATTTTTTTTAGATTATATTTGATGCATTGTCAGAATCCATATTACGTATCATAATATCGTCGAAGCAAGAAACTTTCGAATACATCTATTTCACGTTAATTTTCTGTATCAAAAGTTTTCAGGTTTTTTGTTTATACATTATGATATCATATAAAGCATGAACAACTCATATATGCATTTAGAATGCACTGCTCTTGAAACCCTATCAGATTCATAGAATGAAGGAACCAAACTCAATAGCTGAATTAAATCGCTATATCTAAGTGATAATCACATCTAGCCACGGTGCTGGTTCGAACTCTGAAATGATTGGTCTTTCGTATGGCTCTTTCGTGAGTTCATGAGTGATCAATTCTTGCTGAACTGACATTTACCAAAACCTGTCAATTTCGAATTTCATTACAAAAGATGTTACTGTGAGAATCATATCATAAAGATTTTCATTTGCATATTGGGAAAGTTTGAGATTTGAAACCATAAAAATCAGATGAAACTTACTAGGATCAACGGTGACAAGCATGGCGGTTCCTCCGAAATCACAAGTGCCACCACGCCCCTTTGTGTTCTGCCAGTAGCTGTTGAAAGCATATGATGCATGAGCCACCATTGTGTTGGGTTGAAAGCATACCTGGTTGGGTTGAATTGACTTGCAATCCGCATCAGACCCACATGCATAATCCATGGCTACTTGGATCAACGAATCAGGCACCGTCGGCTTAGCCACACACCAACCACCAGACTGTGACCCTTTGTGCAGAGGAGGGCGAGGTGGTGGGTTCAGCACTGGCGGTACGGAAATTGGTCCGCCTGGAATCTGCCTAGGGGGTGTAGGAACATGTTTGGGTGGACTAGGTTGAAGTTGAGGTGGACTTGGAAAAATGCTAGGTGAATTAAACCCATGTTTCGGAGGAGCAGGTTCCGGTGGATTTTCTGGCGGGCTGTGGATGGCATTACTCGGCGGTGGAGGTGTTGGAAGGCCGTAGCTTGTCGGAGGCGGGGGAGGGCCGGAAGGCAATTTTGGGGTAAATGCAGGAGAGTGGTTAGGCTGAGGAAGTGGTGGCGATAACGAGTCCGAAGGAGGTAGATAGAAAGGTGAGTCGAGGGTATACGGATCACCACTGGAGGCAACACGATTCGTTATTATTAGCTTTTGATGGAGGTTTGAGCCATGGCGCTCCCATCTATGAACCATAAACCTGGCATCTTTGCAGACAAAAAAGAAACAACGAATATACAAAGATACATTTAACCTTGTTAATCCATCAACTGAATATGAAACAAAATGAAAATAAATAAATAAATAAATAAAGGAAATTACATACCACAGTGAGTGAAGAGAATGGTGGCTGAAATGCATAGGACTGCAAAGTGAAACTTTAAACAGTGGCTGCTTGACTCCATGGATGTAATTAAGCAATGATTAGGGAAGGAAGCAAGTTGTATACATGTATATATAGGGAAACTAAAGAAGATTCAAAAGCAATCATTGCAGTAATTTAATCAGATTCTTACAGATTTTCTTGTTTAGAATATATGCTTGCTTGGAATGGAGAAAGGATGCGGGTCAGTTTTTTCACTTTTTATTCTTGCTTGCTTTCTACTCAATGTCTAAGAACACTTGTCTGCTATCCACTGATCGAACTAGAATCCCCGGCAGAGTTTCCTATTTATACTGCCTGCACAATTAACATTTTTCTCTTTTAATCTAAAAGAGACAACTCTTAATGCTATTTACAATACTCTTCTCAGACAATAGAGAGCCTTGAAACAGTTTAGCATTCCTCTGCCTCCAAAATAAATATATAAAATATTCCAAGCAAAATCGAATCCGAAAACTTTATTATTGTAAAAAAAACTCAAATCCAACAATGTGATAAATTATTCCAAACCAAACTAATACATTGCATTAATAAACTTCAAGTCCTAAATTAAAGGTTTGTGCTTAAATGTATTGTAATTCACGACTTTTTTGGACTAATAATACTGTTAGTTTTATTGAATAAAGTTACAAGAAGAGTCTACAAATTAGAGTATACTAATTCACCCTAAAACCATTGAAGTGGACAAGTTAATCACTGAAGCACAAAATATGATCATACAAAAAAATGGTTAAAAGATAAATAATACATAAACAAACAATACTGTCGTAGGCGAAGGATGAAAACATCAACACTAAGATAAATTGTCATATAATAATGATAACAAGTTGACAAATTTAATTTTGCCACAATTCAACTACGAATTATCTTTGGTGATTGCAAGCACCTATCAATACAAGAAAATCAGTCAGAGAGTCCAAACTAAGAGTAAATGCCAACTGGAAAGACGGTGTCAAATCTAACCCTAATAAGAGGGGGAAAAAACATGCTACAAGAGTACAGAAAACGTATCGTAAAAACATAAAAAATATAATACAGGAATAGAAAAAGCATTCTCCATTTTCGTGAGAAAAGAAAAAGATCTATTAAATCAAAACACACAAAAATTCATGTATGCAAAAATAAAAATTTAAAAGATAAAAAGAAAAAATAGAGAAAAAAAAGACGAAGGATAACCCAATAATAGTTATGATAATGCATGATGACAACCATTTAGCTAAAGGCACGACATCACCTCCTAAACTATCAAGAATAACAATTTTAAAGGAAAAGAGAAAAAATTTATCACCTGTTAAATATTATAATAACAACGATATCAATTGAATTAATACTTAGGGTCCGTTTGTTTCATGTAGTTTGAATTCCAGAATTCAATTTCCGTAATTTACGGTGTTTGGTTCATGTAGTTTTACATGGTCAAAGGAGTTTGAATTACAATTGACTATTTTTTCTTTACATTTTGTTGCAGTTTTTTTTACCATATTTTTTTCCGTAAAACAAACTACATTCTCTTCAACTCTTAACGCTAAACACTAATCTAAACCCTAAACCTTAAACCACAAATATTAATATAAACCCTAAACACTAACCCTTAAAACCTAAATGCTACTATAAACCCTAAACCATAAACCATAAATCTTAAACCCTAAATGCTACCATAAATAAAAAACTCTAAACTATAAGCACTAACCTAAACCCTAAACCTTAAAAACTAAATATATACCCCTAAACCCTAAACAAACCATACACCCTAACCCCTAAATAATGCACTAAAACTTAAACCCTAAACATTAATCTAAACCCTAAACCATAAACCCTAAATGTTAAACCCTAAACACTACCAAACCTTAAACCCTAAACCATAAACACTAACCCCTAAACCCTAAGCCCGACCTAAACCCTAAATCCTAAACACTAAACCCTAAATTTTAAACCATAAACACTAACCCTAAATCCTACCCTAAATACTAATTCCTAAATGTTACCATAAATCCTAAACACTAACTTAAACCCTAAATCCTAAACACTAACTTAAACCCTAAACACTAAATGCTACCATGAACCCTAAACACCAACCTAAACGCTAAACCCTAAACACTAACCCTAAACCCAAAAATGCTACCCTAAACCTTAAACCCTAAATGCTAACCTAAACACTAAACCATAAATCCTAAATGCTACCCTACTCTACCAAACAACGAAAAATGAATTACACAACATCATCCAAACACCAGAAAATACTTTCTGTAGTTTGTTTTCCTAGAAAATGTAGTTTATTTTCCAGAATTCATTTTTCGGAAACAGATTTCAGTGAAACAAACGGACCCTTAATTAATATCATTTTATTCATATTTATTTTTTTACGGTTATTCATATTTAACTTTAAATACAATAGACATATGCTAATGAGGCATTAACAATGTTAGTAAAGGTTATGGTTCTAGATTCCATGCTAAGGTTTTATATTTATTTTTGTTTAAATCCCCCGCTATATATACGAAAAATTATTAGATAGGTCTGGCTTACCACATCCTCTATAGTCTCATCCAATTATAATTTTCCATCTCATTTTTTTTAAAGTGAATCTTCACATCTTTCCTACATGTTATTAAATGAATGAATCTCATTGTATGAGACCATAGATGACGTGGTGAGACAGGACCATGTAATAATTTCTCTATATAAACATATGAACTTGCATATCCTAGATACGTGGAAGGGAGCTTATATTGTTTCTAAGCCAAAAAATACAATAGACGATGAGGTTTTCCAATTATTTAATACCAAAAACTTGCGGAAGATTTAGTAACCAAATTGAAATTTATTACTGTTGAATTAATTAAATTGAAGTAATTTTATGAATAAAACCAAAGTGATATTTTAAAATTTCTTTTAAATGATTACTCGATGCACAAAACAAATCAAAAGCATCAAACTAAAAAATATAAAAAATATAAATCAACTGCAGCGTAAAACTTAACAAAACAAGCCATATGCAATAACGAGAATAACATTATGCTTACCTCTACTAAATTATTATCCCAAGTCGGTCCATAAAGCAATGACACCATACTTGACATTAATTGCCGACGCCTAGCTTTATTAGTAACAGCAAATGAAGAACATGGAGCCTAACCCCAAACCAACACTATCTTCACCGTTCTGTGTTGGTCTGTTTGTTCCACATACAACTCTTTCTTTTCCGTTTCAATGATGAAGAAAGCGGAGCTAGTGTTCATCCCAGTGCCTTTAATGGGCCATTTGGTATCCGCAGTTCAAGTGGCTAAGCTTTTAGTAGACCTCTGTTACAAACTCTCCATCACTGTCCTCACCGTCAAGCCACCGCACGACGGAAAAGTTTCCGCCTACGTGGACTCTCTCACCGCATAATTATTTTGTGATTAAGATGATATGTGAGACGGGTCTTCATTGAAATTCATGATTTTTTAACAGGTTGATGGTTGAATGAGGAAAAATTTAGTTAACGGTTATGTCAAAGAATAAGAAAATATGCATTTCTTTTATAGCTGAAAAGATTACATTTATCTTCCTAATCTCTGAAAAGTTAATCTCTCTCTTTTTAATATCTGAAAAGTTGACGTTTCTCTTCCCAATCCCTGAAAAGATTATGTTTTTCTTCCCAATCTCTGAAAAGTTAATCTCTCTCTTCCTAATCTCTAAAAAGTTGATATTTATCTTTCCAATCTCTGAAAAGTTGATGTTTCTCTTTTTAATCTCTGAAAAAGGGATGTTTATTTTCCCAATCTCTGAAAAGATGATGTTTCTCTTCTCAATCTCTGAAAAGTTTATCATCTCTCTTTCTAATCTCTGAAAAGTTGATGTTTCACTTTCCAAAATCTGAAAGTTGATATTTCTTTTCTCAATCTATGAAAAGTTTGTTGAGATGATGAATCAATGGTGGAAGGCTAACAGGTGAATTAACAAATTAAAAAATTTAGTAGAAGCAAGTAGGAAAGTAAAAAGAATTGGGACACACGATTTATAGTGGTCCAACTTTCTAACAAAGTTTACATCCACTACTTTAGTTATCCACACTAAATGTTTTCTCAAAACCACTAGATTTGCTTTCTTTTTGAGGCTAAAGTAGATAACCTTACACTCTCTTAAGTCTTATACCCCAAAGTCTTAAGAAATCTTCACAAAGTGAATACAAATAAAGCAAACTAAAAATCCTCTCAAAGGCAGAATGTTTGCCCAATACAAAGTTCACTCAAACCCCAAACTTAAATAAAAAAGATTACAATTTTGCTCTAACAAGTGGGTTACAAGATATGACTCTAATAGGCTCAAAGATTGTTTGATCTGTGCTTGAAAGCTTTATACTTGATCAATTATTGTTGTTGAAGCTTTGAAGACTTGCTTTTATACCCTCTCATTGATTTTCAACCGCTTGTAGTTGAGATCATTATTATAGCCGTTGAGCTTCATTTTCCCGCAATAAATGCAGTCTGCCAACATTGTGTATCGGTACTCGGGGAAGGATATTGGTACCTGCTATAAGAAAAAGAGCCATTGTATAAATGGATATCGATACGCGTGAAGCCGTATCGATACAAAGTGTGCATTTTTACAAAGGCATATCGGTACGAGCCATACCATATCGGTACCAATTTTGCTCACTTGAATCCTGATAACTTGTGCAACAAAAAATTATCAATACGCCTATATGGTATCGGTACGCTATAACTGATTTTCAAAGTTATGGTTTCAATAAACTAACAAGGCAATGGCCGAATATTTATTACAAAATATTTACGAAATCTTAACACTCCGTACCGATATGCATAAGGCCGTACCGATACTCGAAGCTTAAATTGGTTCCCAAGTTGAATGGCGTACCAATACGACTACACGCGTATTGGTACCCTATAGCCATTAAGTATAAAAATAAAATCCAATAGCTAAAATATGTATCGATACAACTAAGGGTGTATCGATACTCCTAGGCCAATTTGGCTATTTTGAGTACAAAAATACTTAAAAAATATTTAAGGTTTAAGGTTTTGACTTAGAAATTATTTTAAGTTTGAATCCTTGTCATTTTTTTTAGTCTTTTGAATATTTAAAAAATTATCTCTTTTTACTAAATAGTCCTTGAAATTCCATGTTATATCAAAATCAAAATATACGTTTTACAATTTCTCCCTTTTTGATATAACAAAACAAAAATAAATTTTTAAGTCTTTTGAGATCACTCCCCCTTTCGTTAAGGCTAAAAGATGGTTTATTTTTGAAACCTTTTAAAAAAATTAATCTCATTCTTCTCCACCTTTTTGTTAGATCAAAATCAATAGGGCAAATAAGGGCAAGATATAAAGCAATAAAGAAGTCCAAAGAAAATTAAACAACATAGATATTATTAAATTCAAAGCAAAAAAGATAATCCAACTTAAGCCCTAAAACATAATCCAAAAGCATAATGTCATAGGAAATCAAACAAAGAACAAAAATGAATAAAAATCAAATCATAATATGATAATATAATATGAATGAGATGCAAAAGCCTAAGGAGCGTCTTCATCCTCATCTTTTTCCTCCATGCTACTATCACCAAGAGAGTGACCACGTCATTCACCATGAAACGCGGTGAGAGTCATATCCATAGAAGCTTGGCGAGACTCCATGGAAGTCACTCGAGCATTCAAAGAATTGAAACGAGTATCAAGAGAATCAAACCTTGTGTTCATTTCGGCAAATCGGGTGTCTATGTGAGCAAACTTCCCATCAAGATAGGCCATGAGAGCATCAAGGAAAGGCTGAGAAATCGGAGCATACGAAAAAACTGAAGGATTCGCCACATGATCGGGTTGAGCATCATCGGGAAGATCTGCAATCCTAATCTATTCTCCATTGTAGTAGGTAAACTTTGTTCGACGAAGAGAATAATCATCAATAGGATAGGTGATAGGCAAACCAAGATCATAAGAGCAATCGATACCAAGCTTTTGAAACATATAACTCAAGGCGGTGCCATAGGTGAAAGAGGTGACAAGAGAGGTATGACGATTTTAGACAAGGAAGACTATCTCGGCAAACATAATTTGGGCTAGGTTTGGGCGTTTTTTCTCACAAAAAAATGAAGCCAAAATTCATCGACTTGGCAAATGGTAGACCACTTACCATCAAATGGGAAAAACTACTAAGTAATAAGAAAGTGAAGAAAACATTCACGAGCATCAAGTACGGTTACGGAGCCACCATAAGTTTGACTAACAAAATTTTCATCATTTATACCCACATCCTTTAAACCCAAAAGATCGACTATTTTTGTGGAATCAAGTTGAAATTTTTGTCCCATAAGATAAGACTCAATAGCAACGACATCGGTTTTGTCTCGGTTTAAAATACACCGGGCATTGGAATAAAAAAATAAGGACAAGGTTTTTATAAAGAATGCTTGGTATGCTTAAAAAATGTATGAATTTCTATTGTCTCATTAAATCAAGATAGCGAAAATGAAATTCATCGGAAGTTATAAAAGGCAGGGACACATCACGTTCACAACAGATTCTAAAATTTTGGTATTGTTTAAAACGATCTATGGCATGTGGATATTAAGGCTCATTAAAACATTTCATAAAAATATGGTTTAGGTTGGGTTTGTTACCATTGTTTTCGGGATTGGAATTCAGATTTTGAGCATTAGAATAGATCCCAACTCTTTTCTAGACCTCTTCTTAGGAGGCATGGTTAAAACCTGAAAAAATTTAAACCACAAAATACATGTATGCATAAACATCACATTCAATCCAATAAATCTATCCAATGATCAAGGTAAGATAAAAATCTATATTGTATAGTTTAAAATCATATACAAGTATAAATACTACTTTTGGTAAAATTGAAATTGAAAAACAATATAAAAAATATACGAGTATAAATTTATATTCAAACAAAAAATTTTCAATTTTGAAAAAGATTTCGTAAAATCTGTGAAAACTATGTTATATAAATATAAAATATATAAATTTGAATTATAAACAATGTATATATATGAAAGAAATCAAGATTTAAAAAAATAGAGTTTATACCTTGAGTATGGATGATGGATGAAAGAGAGGATGTTGTGCATAAAGCTTGATGATTTTGACTTGGGTTTGATGTTGAAAGCAAAAACCCGTAAGAGATTTGATTTTTGGTGAAAAACTAGAGATTAAGAGGATATTTATAGGGATTTTTGGCTAGGGTTTTGAGAAAAAGTTAGAGTTAGAGTTTAATTAGGAAATCACTTTTAAAACCCCATTTAAAGCTCTAGCGGATATGTGTACTGACATGTAAAAACATGTACCGAAACAGTATACCAATAACCCTGACCCATATCGATACAAGCTTACTTCTACCTATCTACTACCCTTGATACCCGTATCAATACGCTATGACCCGTATCAATACCTCTGGACCAAAAATGACATTTTTTTTGCAGCAAGGGACCCAAAAAATTGATTTTACTCGAATCAATATGCATGTATATGATATGAGAGCATCATGAATGGGCAAAAACAGATGCATACTCCCTCTAACAACATGAATAGATGCATATAGGATCAAAAACACATAAACATGTAAGCCCTAACTCTCTCCTAAGAGACCAAAAATGCTCTTTGTCTAAAGGTTTGGTAAAGATATACGCTAATTGGTTCAAGGTGTCTACATACTCTAGAACTACGTCATTTTTCAAGACATGATCTCGAATAAAATGATATCTTATCTCTATATGCTTGGTTCTAGGATGTTGGATGAGATTCTTAATGAGACAAATAGCACTAGTATTGTCACACTTTAGAGGGATGATACCTGCATCAATTCCATAATCTAAGAGTTGTTGCTTCATCCAAAGGACTTGAGCACAACAACTACAGACCAATATATATTCTATCTCGGTGGTAGACAATGCTACACTATTTTGCTTCTTAGAAAACCATGAGATAAGCATACTACCTAGGAATTGACAAGTACCGGAGATACTCTTTCTATTTATCTTACAACCTCCATAATCTGTATCCGATTAAGCATTCAAACTAAAGGAAGAGTCTCTAGGATATCAAAGACCTAAATAAGGTGTGTTTCTAAGGTTTCTAAAGATTCTCTTAACAACTATAAGATGTGATTCTCTAGGACTAGCTTGAAATATAGCACACAAGCAAACACTAAACATGATATCTGGTCTACTTACGGTAAGATAAAGTAAAGATCTTATCATTGATTTACAAAGCTTAAGATCAACACACTTACCTCCTTCATCTTTCTCAAGCTTCGTAGATGAGCTCATTGGTGTGGCTTAAGGTTTCACATTCTCTAAGCCAAACTTCTTGAGCATATCCTTGGTGTACTTTGCTTGATTGATGAAGATGCAATCATTCATTTGTTTGATTTGGAGCCCCAAAAAGAATAAGATCTCCCCAATCATGCTCATTTCAAATTCACCTTGCATCAACTTAGCAAATTCTTTGCAAAGTAACTCATTAGTAGAACCAAAAATAATATCATCAACATAAATTTGAACTACTAAGATGTCTTTGTCTTTTCTTTTTATGAAGAGTGTAGTATCCACCTTTCTTTTTTTAAAACCTTTTTCAATTAAAAAATTTGACAATCTTTCATACCAAACTCTAGGAGCTTGTTTCAAAGCATATAAAGCTTTTGAAAGTTTAAAAACATGGTTTGGGTAGTTTGAATCTTCAAAATTGGGTGGTTGTTCTACATACACTTCTTTATTTATAAAACCATTTAAAAAACACTTTTAACATCCATTTGAAAAAGCTTGAATTCATGATAACATGCAAATGCAATAAGCATCATAATAGCTTCCATTCTAGCTATGGGTGCATAGGTTTCATCAAAATCGATTTCTTCTTCTTGAGTGTAACCTTGAGCAACAAGTCTAGCATTGTTTCTCACTATGTTACCACTCTCATCTAGTTTGTTTCTAAAAACCCATTTAGTTCCTATGGTAGATTTATTACTAGGCATATCAACTAATGTCCATACTTTACTCCTCTCAAATTGGTTTAACTCTTCTTGCATAACCAATATCCAATAATCATCATTTAATGATTCTTTAATATTTTTAGGCTCTACGCATGAGATAAATGCAACAAAGTTATAAGTATTTCTAAGAGAGTATCTAGTGGTTACCCCTTTGGATGGATCACCCAAAATATTATCACATTTGACATAGTTGAACTCCCTTTGACCTCCTTTTCCTCTATAGTCATGTCCTTCAAGGCTTCTAGAGGTGGATCTTGTGGTTCGTCCTTTGTTGGAACTTCATTCACCTTTGATGATTGTGCTCCACCATCATCGACATCAAAATTTCTTACATCATCATCATCACAAGTATCCTTCCTCGGAAGGAGGTTATCATTGAAAACCACATGTATAGACTCTTCAACTACCAAAGTTCTTTTGTTGAATACTCGATAGGCTTTACAGTTTAAAGAGTAACCTAGAAAAATAACTTTATCACTTTTTGCATCAAATTTGCCTAAATTATCTTTTCCTTTGTTTAAAACAAAACATTTGCATCCAAAAGAATAAAAATAGTGAATGTTAGCCTTTTTGTTTTTGAAGCTTATAAGCTGTTTTCTTTAAAATAGGCCTAATCATTACTCGGTTGGCAATATAGCAAGCTGTATTAGTGGCTTCCACCCAAAAATACTTAGGCAAATTATTTTCACAAAGCATGGTTCTAGCTATTTCTTCTAAAGTTTGATTTTTCCTCTCAACAACCCCATTTTGTTGAGGCATGCGAGGAGCAGAAAATTATGGCTAATATCATTAAAGTTAAAAAACTATTCAAAACCAAGATTTTGAAATTCAGTTCCATAATCACTCCTAACATGTGAAATAGAGTAACCAACATCGTTTTGATTTGCTTTTGAAAATGTGACGAATTTTTCTAAAGCCTCATCTTTGGTACTTAAAAATAGAACCCAGGTAAATATAGAGTAGTCATCAACTAAAACAAATGTATATGATTTTCCACCCAAACTCATTGTTCTAATAGGGCCAAAAAGATCCATGTGGATCAATTGTAAAACTCTACTTGTAGAGACATCATTAATATGTTTAAAAGAAACTCTTTTATGTTTGCCTTTTGCAAAAGCATCACAAATTTTGTCATACAAAAACTTTATTTTTGACAAACCTCTTACAAGATCATTTGAAATCAATTTTTCTAAAACACTCATGCTTGCATGCCCTAGTTTTCTATGCCACAACCATGAATCATGCTCATATTTCGCAACAAAATATGCATTTGAGATATGAATATCATCTAAATGCACTATGTAATTGTTTCCTATGCGATGTCCAACAAGCACAATTTTGTTAGTTTCAATGTTGATAATTTTGCAACCATTTAAATCAAAAAGAATATTGAAACCTTTATCACAAAGTTGGCTTATGCTCAAAAGATTATGCTTAAGGTCGTTGACATACAAAACATTGTCAATAAGTATAGAAGAGTGA
The DNA here is from genome assembly GCA_019671005.1 of Hibiscus mutabilis. Lineage (NCBI taxonomy): Eukaryota > Viridiplantae > Streptophyta > Magnoliopsida > Malvales > Malvaceae > Hibiscus > Hibiscus mutabilis. The sequence goes on from CM033728.1 coordinate 4,873,428, forward strand.
TTACCAATGGAACCAATTTTTTCAATGTGGCTTTTGGAGTTGTCACTAAAGGTTACTACTCCTCCACTCTTTGGTTTTAGCTCTAAGAATCGACTATTGTCACCGGTCATGTGTCTCGAGCATCCACTATCAAAGTACCACAAGTTTGCACTTGAAGCTTTGGCCTTGTAGCAATGCTCCCCCTACAAACAAAGAATCAAGTCTTGATTTTTGGTACCCAAATCTTTTTGGGTCCATGAGAATTAGCTCCCAAAATATTGGTTCCTTTGGAAATCCAAGAAGCAATAGCACTAATATCATTAGAAGTGACAAGTTCCTTAGGAACCTAAACACTTCTAATCTTCTTACCATGAGAGGGCCTTTGGAAGCCTCTTTGTTTGTAGCCACCAAATTTCCTTTTCACATAGTTGGGTTTTGAAGATGTTCATTTTTCAAAACTAGATTTCCCAACTTTGTTCAAAGAAGCTTTGAGATCACCCACATCCTTTTGGTGATCATCATGAACTTTAGAGAGAAGGTTGTTTAAAACTTATTTTTTTTCAAAATTATTTTGTTTTGCTTGCAAATATAAAACCTTTTTCTCAAGTTCTGAGTTGGTTTTAGATAGGGAATCATTTTGGTTTTTCAAATCAAAAATCGTTTTCTTATTTTTCAAAATTGATTCCTTGTACTTTTCAACCAAATCATCGTACACCTTTTGTAACTCAACATAAGCTTCTTGAAACCCATCAAATGTAAAATCAAAGTTGGATGAGTTTGAGGTTACCTTAGGATCATCTTTTAGTGCCATGAGATATAGGTTGGCTACTTCTTGCTCTTCCTCATCGGACGAGTCCTCATCGCTCCAAGTAGCAACATAAGCCTTTAGCTTTTTCTTCTTCCCAAAGCTCTTCTTTTGAGTTAGGGACAATCGAACTTGATGTGTCCCGGCTATTTGCACTCACAACATACTATTTGATCATTCTCTTATTCCTTGTTCTTGTTCTTTAAACCCTCTCTCCGGTGGAACTTTCTTCCCCGGTTGGATTTTATGAACCAAGTGAACCTCTTGGCTAACATAACCATTTCTTTATATTTTTTTCACTCGAAGTGCTCTCCTCTTATGAAGCTTTTAAAGCAATCCCCACCTTTTTCTTCTCTTTATTTTTTATAATCTCATGGGTGAGAAGATACCCCATAAGAGCATCAAGCTTCAAGGTTTTGAGTTCTTTAGCTTTGATGATGGAGGTCGTCTTTGAGTCCCATGACTCGGGAAGAGATTAGATTAGTTTTCAAACAAGTTTTTCCTCCAGAATGACTTATCCAAGGCATTTAAGCCCGTTGGCAATAATAGAGAATCTATCGAACATCTTGGTGATGTCTTCATCCTGTTCTATTTTGAAGTTTTCATAGCTCAAATTGAGGAGTCCAATCTTGGTCTCATTTACTTCGTTCGTGCCCTCGTATGTAACTTCTAGCTTATCCCATATCTCTTTTGCACTCGTGCAAGAAGACATCTTAACGTACTTGTCCAATCTAATAGCACAAAAGAAAATGTGCATTACTTTGTTATTTATTTGCAATTTCCTCTGATCTTCGTCGATCGTCTCTTCTATAACCTTAGGAACAAGCCAATCTCATTCTCTCTTCATTGGGATAGCTGATCCATATTCTACAACATTCCAAAGAAAGAAATCGTTGGATTTGATGAAGAGCCTCATGTGATTCTTCCAATAAGAATAGTTATCCCTATTGAAATAGGGCAGTTTGGTGATGGATTGAGACTCGTAGAAATTATTGCTGGAAGTAGAGGCCATGGCTTGATTGTTGATTGATTGAATCTCCTTCGGATTGACTCAAGAGGGTGTTAATCCTTTTAATGAGTGTAGCTCTGATACCAATTGTTAAGATGATCAATCAATGGTGGAAGGCCAAGATGAGGTGAATTGGCAAATTAAAAAAAAAATTGGTGGAAGCAAGTAGGAAAGTAAAAAGAATTGGGACACATAATTTATAGTAGTTCAACCTTCTAACAAGGTTTACATCCATTACATTAGCTATCCACATTAAGGATTTTCTCAAATCCACTAGATTTACTTTCCTTTTGAGGCTAAATGAGATAACCATACACTCCCTTTAGACTTATACCCCAAAGTCTTAAGAAATCCTCACAAAGTGAATACAAATAAAATAAACTAAAAATCCTCTCAAAGGTAGAATGTTTGCCCAATACAAAGTTCACTCAAACCCCAAACTTGAATAAAAAGGATTACAATTTTGCTCTAACAAGTGGGTTACAATATATAACTCTAATAGGCTCAAAGATTGTTGGATGTGTGCTTGAATGCTTTAGACTTGATCAATTATTGTTGTTGAAGCTTTGGAGACTTATTGATTTCCAACCGTTTGAGTAGCTGAAGTCATTATTATAGCCGCTGGGCTTCATTTTGAAAGTCAAGATGATGCAGGAGTTGAGATTGCATCGTATCATTTGGTTGGAAGGAAGAAAGAAAAATTGAAAAGAAAATAAAATGTGGACATTAAAACTATTGCAGCTAACATGGAAGAAAGAGTGCAAAAATTTGATCATTACATCGAGGGGACTAATGCCAATAATCAAGACATGAAAAACATGCTGAAACAAAATTATGAAGTTCAACTTGTATGAGCTAAATATGACAAATGACACCAAGAAAACAAGATTTTAATGAAAGATTTGGATTTCATAAAAGATCCCAGACTACGTGAGGCTATTCGAGTTTAACAAAATAGATCATGACCAAACGTGCTGAAGATGAAACAACTCAACGAGAATTTGGATCTTTTGGTGGATTAGGAGGCAACAAGTATGTTTTTCCAGACTTTTTGGGTAGATTAGGAGGAAGTGGATCTAGTCTTCTTGAGTATTAAGTTGAAGTGATTTATTATGCTGTTAAATTGTTAACGATATCTATTGTATGTTGCAATCTATGTTTTAATATATAAAATTTATTAGACATTTAAAAATTAATCTATGATGCAATGTATTTTATTAAAAAAAAATTATATTCTATTTAAGTTTTTAATCTATGAATAATTTGTAATTATTTTTATTGATTATTTTTCTATTGTGAAATGTTAAATTTACACTTAAATTAATATTTAATTTATTAAATTAATTAATTAAAAAATAGAAAATAAGGCAGGGGAAAGAAAAAGAAATAATATTTTCCTTTTTTTTTAAATAAAAAAGAAAATATTTTAGTGTTGTTACAGTTCCACACTAAATATGGTATGACACTATAGACAACACCAAAATTCTGACATAGAAATTTGAAATATAGTATTGAGTTGGAAAATGAATAGTGACCAAAATATATAATTTTAATAAAATGACGTGAAAAATGAACAAAATTAAAGATGCTCTAAGAGAAGTGAAAGGTATAATGATGAATACATTTTCGGAGCTTGAATCCCATGTCGTTGACTCCCTTTATAACGGTAACTGTCAATTTTTTGTTTGGTTGCCGAGATGTTTTTTTGCGCTGTGGAAGATACGGGTGATGAGGAAATTTGATGGTACAATGAGAGTAAACGGAAAATTTTGATGGTTGAGATTATTTTATTAATTTTTTTAAAAATATAATTTTAAAATTTAAAAAGATGACATGTGTCAGATAACAGTAAAAATTAATATTTGTTACGGTAAAACATTTATTCGAATAACATAAAAAAAATATTAAATATTTATTTAGCCTAAAATATAGTTCAAGCATATATCTAAAAAAAAATATAGTTTAGTCCAGGGTTAAACCTAATATAATTTTTAGCTTGAGCACAAAAAGATATAAAGTGGAGGGGTAGGAGATTTTTGTCCGAATCCAAAACCCCAGCAAAGCAATGACATCATACTTGGCTATGCAAGTAACCTGAAATGAAGAACATCAGCCAAAACCCAAACCAACACTACTGCCATCGATCTATCTTCACCGTTCAGTGTTGGTCTGTTTGTTCCACATACAACTCTTTCTTTTCCGTTTCAATGATGAAGAAAGCGGAGCTAGTGTTCATCCCAGTGCCTTTAATGGGCCATTTGGTATCCGAATTCAGTTTATTGATCTTGATCATATCTATTATAGTTTGGTTCTAACAATTTTTAGACTGAACAGCTGAAATTGGTAAAATCATTGGTTGGGCACCACAAGCGGCAATCTTAGGCTACCCAGCAATTGGAGGGTTCATGTCGCACTGCGGTTGGAATTCAACGTTGGAAAGTATATGGTTCGGAGTACCAATGGCTGCATGGCCGCTTTATGCAGAACAACAGCTGAATGCAATGACATTGGTGAAGGAGTTGGGATTAGCGGTGGAGATTAAAATGGATTATAAGATTGGTGAGGGTGAGGGTGAAATTGTAAATGCCGAGAAGATAGAGAGAGGAATCATGTGGTTGATGGGGAATGATAGTGATGTTCGACGGAGGAAGAAGATGAGTGATGAGAGTAAAAAGGCTTTGATGGACGGCGGATCTTCACACACGGTGTTACATCGTTTTATCAACGATATCATGTACAACATGCCATGAAAATTTCAGTGCATTGCCTAAAGCAATAAATATAATATTTTTAATTCTCTCTCCCACGTTTATGTTCTCTTTCGAGTAGAAATAGTCTGTCCCTTTTCGATAATCTTACTTATGTAAATTAAAGTTTGTATAGTTTGTGAATTAATTTTTTTAAAAACTTAAATAGGGATGACAATGGTCAATTGATGTAGTTTTTGAGTAATTTAGCTCAGACCCTGGGACCGGTTGTGAAAGAAGTCGTTACCAACATAGTTGAGCACTCCATCTCAGTTTCCGGCTCACCTCGACTCGCCGGGTTCGTTCTTGACTCATTATTAACTTCTTCCGTAGATTTGGCTAACGAGTTTGGCGTTCCTAGCTATGTATTTTACACTTCAGGAGCTGGTTCCCTTGGTTTCCACCTCTACACTCAGGCTCTGCACGATGTGCAAAAGATTGAGTTCGGCGAGTTAAAAGATTCGAACACTGAGTTCACAATTCCATCGTATGTCAAACCAGTTTCCAGTAAATTATTTCCAACTGTTCTGTTGCAGCCTGAAAATTTCACTTTATTCCGTAGCTTGATGAAAGGGATAAGAGAAGTGAAGGGTATAATGATCAATACGTTTTTCCGAGCTTGAATCCTATGCCGTTGACTCCCTTTCCATTAAATTATCTCCTTCTCTTTTTTTTTCATAAAAATCTTCTCATTTTTTTAGTGTTAATTTCAATCATCAATTTATTTTTATTCAAAGGTCTAAAAAAATTATAAAATTTTAGTTATATTATACATAATGTATGCCACAAAGTACAATATATATAAGGGATAAGGTTTCCCATCATCGAATACTAAAAACTTGTAGAAGTTTTAATAATTAAATTGAATTTATTAGTGATAAATTAATCAAATAAAAATAATTAAATTGCACATATTAATAATTCAAAAAACGTAAATTTTACTATGTGTAAACGAATCTTACGCCATAAATAGAGAGAAATAGATTCAGTTACACAAATATATATATATATATATATATATATATATATTAGTTTTACACTGATTTTGAATCATTTACTGAGTGTAAATTGATGATTGATATTAAAAGTTAAAAAATAATATTTTTAATACAAAAAAGAAATAAATAATCTCAACCATAAATTTACACTCATCCAATAATCTAAAATTAACATAAAAGTAATTAACCTTTACATCGTAAAAGTTAATTTTACTTATATATATATGTATGGTGTTAGAAGGGATATTAAAAAATACCCGACATGAGGAATCACCGACTCGAACCCTAAAAAATAGAGTATTTGCCTAAAAAAATATTTGACCCGTGATTTTTCCCAGGTAATCGGGCTAGGTTTGGGCGGAATATTTTTTTTTGTAATTGGAAACCCGACTGACACTTTTAATACATGCGTATTTTTTAAATTTTAAATTATATATATTTTTACTTTAGGTTTCTTAATACTTTTACCCTAATACTAAATTTAAATCCCTAAATTCTTTCTATGTTTGTATTATGTACCTTTAAGTTTTAAAATTTTTAAAAATATTTATATTAATTTGTCAATATGAGATTTGAAGGAAAAATCACAATCGAGATTAAAATTTTTAATGTTTTCTTTTGATGATAAACTTTAATATATATATATATATCTCACCAAATATTTCTCCTTAAAATTAACTTCAAATTACTAATTTTTAAGTTTGGATTATGTATCATAAACTTTTAAATTTTATACGATCCATATGTTTTTTTATTTAAATTTTAAAAAATAAAAAACTTTGAATCATGTACTCGGTAGTCACGACCCCAAAAATATGCTATCCGAGAAACTGGATACCCGACATCTCAATTACCTGGATTTGAACACCCCTAGAGATTAGGATTCGCTTACATATACAAAACTTTTTTAGTTTTATACTTTTTTTGGATAGTTGCATAAACGTAAATGAATGATTGAACTTATCACATTTACTTTTTTTCTCTTAAATATTTCCTTTTTGATTATTAATTACAACCAATCATTTATTTTTATCCAAAAATCTAAAAAATATAAAAATTAAAAATTATACATAATATAATACAAGAGAATCCTACATATGAACGTACACATATTAAATATGTGGAAGGGAGCTCATACCGTTCTAAGCCACAAAGTCCAATAAATGATAAGCTTTTCAATCATCAAATACTGAAAATTGGATGAGTTTAAAGTAGATGTTATGTATCAATATGTACTATTAGTCATATGTATGATATGTATTATTAACTATTTTAATAAATGTATTAAAAAATTATTTTAATAAATTTTGAAATTATGAGGACAACATGACTTTTCTTTTTTGAGAATAAAATATGTTAAACAGTGTCATTTTCCTGATTTTTTTAGTTTATGGTCTTAATATTTTAATAAAACTTTTTTATTTTCAAAATAAAAAAATAAAAAAATCTGAAAAATGGTACAAAAAGTGTGTCAACATATTTTATTTTTTTAAAAATCACCCTTTAGGTCTCCATGATTTCTAAAGTTATTAAAATGGTTAATAGTATATATCTGTATATATGATTAATGATATATATCGATACATGACATTTACTCTAAAAATTTCCCTGGAAACTAATATAAGTTTTAATAATTAAATTGAAATTCATTAATGATAAATTAATCAAATAAAATAATTTTATTTGTCTTCATTTAATCAAATAAAAAGTGATATCTCAATTTTTAAAAAATAATTATACGATACACATCCAAAAATAACGAAACAAATTAAAATCATTAAACTAAGGGTAAAATTTTAATACACGGACTATGTAAAATTAATTTTATACAAGCATGTATAATTACACTATAAAACATAAATCTTAACTAATCCTAACCCTAAAAATTCAAACTCTAGACTTTAAACCCTATAGCTTAAATTCTAAATACTAACATTAAATTCTAAATCTTACACCCTAAACACTTAAATTTTAAACCTTAAACAAAAACTTTAACCACGAAAACTAAAAGAGACATGAATATCAAAATTTTTTCATTGAACCGAACCATACCAAGAATATAAATAAACTACATCTTTGATAAAAAAAAAAAAACTAGTCATATCAAATGACAAAAATAACATTCCGTCAATAAATTCGGTAAAGAGGTTTAATATTGTTTTTTTGAGAATATTTTTATAAAATGTTGTTAAAAATATTTTTGAATGATTGAGTTTAAAATTATAGTATTTAATATTGTTATCATAAAATATTTTCAAGAAAAAAATATATTTGTTTTAAATATAAATTGTAAAATAAAAACAATTTATTTTACTGATGGTATAGTAAATTTATATTTTAATTTTTAAAAATAAACTTTCAATATATATTAGAAAATGTTCTATTTAACCATGAGATGTGATGTGGCGGTTGATTACCTTATCCCTTAATCATACCAATGGGAATGAAAAACATTTCATGGCCAGCCGTTTATCTTTTAGTGAGAGCACCCACGACTAAGGGATTAATCACTGCTATCGACGGTGGATACCTTAACTCAAACAAAAAAAATACTCTATTTATAAAATTGATAAACACTTTTAACCTATAAATAATAAACATATTATTAAAAAATTATTAGATAAATCTAACTTATCGTCTATTTATTTAATAATATTATAAATTTTTACTTTTTTATATATATAATTAAAAATAATAATTACTTAAAAGTTACAATAAATTATTTCTCCACATTACCCAATACAATCTTATCTTTTATCCCAAGATTCCCCACGTCGGTCCATAACCCCAGCAAAGCAATGACACCGCCGTACTTCACATAATTTGCCGACACTTAGCTTTATTAGTAACATCAAATGAAGAACATCGGCCATACCCCAAACCAACACTGCCATCTCTTATTTTCTGTTTCAATGATGAATAAAGCAGAGCTAGTGTTCATCCCAGCACCTTTAATGGGCCATTTGGCATCCGCAGTTCAAGTGGCTAAGCTTTTAGTACATCTCTGTTCCAACCTCTATATCACCGTCCTCACTGTCAAGCCACCGCACGATGCAGAAGTCTCCGCCTACGTCGACTCTCTCATTGCAGCCGGCACCACCAACAGCCGTGTTAAATTCATGAACCTCTCTCAAACTGACCTAGACGTAGAAGGTTTGAAGTTTTTGACTAATTTAGTTCAAACCCTGAGACCGCTTGTGAAAGAAGTCGTCACCAACATAGTTGAGCACTCCAACTCAGTTCCCGACTCACCTCGACTCGTCGGGTTCGTTCTCGACATCTGTTTAACTTTTCTCGTAGAGCTGGCTAACGATTTCGGCGTTCCTAGCTATGCATTGTACACTTCAGGTGCTGGTTCTCTTGGCATGCACGTCTTCGCTCAGGCTCTTCACGATGAGCAAAAGGTTGAGTTCAGCGAGTTAAAAGACTCGGACACCGAGTTCACAATTCCATCGTATGTCAACCCGGTTTCTATTAAATTGTTTCCAACTCTTCTGTTGAACCCTGAAAGTTTTACTTTATTCCATAGCTTGATGAAAGGGATCAGAGAAGTGAAGGGTATAATGGTCAATACATTTTCGGAGCTTGAATCCCATGCCGTTGCCTCCCTTTCTAACGGCCAGTTTCAGATTCCACCCATTTACCCGGTGGGACCCATATTGAATCTAGAAGGTTCAAGCAAGATCCATCAGAATTATGATACAATCATGCAATGGCTTGATGAACAACCTCGTTCGTCGGTAGTGTTCCTCTGTTTCGGGAGCATGGGAAGCTTCGGTGCAGATCAAGTGAAAGAAATCGCCTACGCACTAGAGCAGAGTGGGCATCGATTCTTGTGGTCCCTAAGACGACCGCTCGAACAAGTAAAGGGCATCATGTGTAGTCTAATTGATTATGAGAACGTGGCGGAGGTGTTACCGGAAGGGTTTTTAGATCGGACAGCTGAAGTTGGTAAGGTTATTGGTTGGGCACCGCAAGTGGCCATCTTAGGCCACCCCGCAACCGGAGGGTTCATGTCGCACTGCGGTTGGAACTCAACGTTGGAAAGTATATGGTTCGGAGTACCAATGGCGGCATGGCCGCTTTATGCAGAACAACAGCTGAATGCAATGACATTGGTGAAGGAATTGGGATTAGCGGTAGAGATTAAAATGGATTATAAGATTGGTGAGGGTGAGGTTGAAATTGTGAAGGCCGAGAAGATAGAGAGAGGAATTAAATGGTTGATGGGGAATGATAGCGATGTTAGACAGAGGATGAAGAAAATGAGTGATGAGAGTAAAAAGACTTTGATGAACGGCGGATCTTCACACACAGTGTTGCATCGTTTTATCAACGATATCATGAACAACATGCCATGAAAGTTTCATTCCATTCCATTGCTATTGTTATTTTTAAAGCTGGTTTAACCCTTCGGAGTTGTCGGCCTTGGTAGATCGTTTGGTATTCGAGGACCTCAGTGCTGGTTTTTTTTTGTTTGTTTAGATATGGCAGGGGCTGGTCCCCATAAATCAATTTCTACTAACTGTAGAGGCCCAGTATATGTCGTAGTTGAAGCATTTAACTTTAGTTTATTACTTTTTCCCGTCTTACAAGCAACACACAATAGAGGAAGAAATTTATTTTTATTATCAGAAAAAGAATTTTTACAAAGTTTGAGAGCATTTCCTGACGTTTCATCCGACAGATGTCCTAAACGTCTATGCCACAACTCAACATCAATAACTAAAGAACTATAACAGGTGCTATTCATCTTATCAATCGAAGAAGTATTAATCTCCGCAGTAGATTTAACAAACGAAGCATTTCCAGTCTAAAGTTTGTATAAACCATTATCTTACAACCCACGAAGTTGCTAAGTACTTCACAAGACAAAAACCAGGATAAAATTCAAATGAGACATTGTTGTCTTTAGTACATTGATTGAACTATAGTAGGCTCACATGTCAGGCTTTAAATTATCAATAAAATATTTGTCGAGCAAAAAAATATTTTTTTTCATTCGGCTGGCAGAACTGTAGAACATCATTCCTGGGAAAAGAATTTTGACTAAATTGCAAAACCCCATTACCAATTCCTTGAACACCATTCTGCTGCATGAATCCATTTCCAATTTCTTGAACACTATTCTGCTGCACGACTCTAAGACTTGCTATAAAGATGACCAGTGGTAGCCAAACTATCGCATATTGCTTGTATCTGTGCAAGCCGATTAAAGACTTGGTTTCCTGGATTATGCACCAAGGCTCCATTAACCGTATTGATTGGGCTATGTGGGAAAGACCCATTTATCTGATTTTGAACGAGATTAACAGCAAGAAGATTCTGAGCAAGTGAATCTTGTCTTGCTTCAGTGACTAACAGCACACTGCACACCCCATCGAGTTTATAGGGTTGTTGACTCGATGCTATAACCGCCACTACAGGTTCATACTCAGGTGGCAAACCGGATAATATCGCAGATACGAGAATCGTTTCTGACAAAGGATGACCACAGGTAGCCAAACTATCGCATATTGCTTGTATCTGTGCAAGATACTCTCGCATAGACTGATCTCGCTTCCTCAGACTCCTTAAAGAACATTGCAAGTGCATAATCCTTGTTGTTGAAGAAGTTGAGAACATCTGTTGCAATTTTTCCCATATATCAAAAGTAGACCTGCAGCGCACTAAAGCAAGTAAAATAGCTGGACTACTGGAGTGATCGACGCAAGAAGCCATGAGGCCAATGCGCTTTCTTGTTTTTACAACAAATATTCTTCGTCAAGCATTTTTCCCCTCCACTCGTAACATACTGAGGTGGAATCGAGAGTGTTCCATCAACATAGCTTGTAAAACCTAAATTTTCATTGGTGAATAATACTTGCTGCCTCCACAAAAGGTAATTGTTGTCATCTAAACATATCGTAATTGTTTTATTAGTAAATGGTTTTCACATGACTAACCACCCGTTGCAAACAATGACTAGAATGAGAAAGAACCAGCCAGCTGCTATGAGAAGACAGAACCAACATTAACAAAATAATTGTTACCGTAACTTAATCGCGAACAAGAAACAGTAATTGTGAATGCGTATCTAAATTTAATATGTGGGTCCAAAGCAGAGAATGTCAACAAGATAACAAATAAGTGTCATCTTGATCAGTCGAGTCGTCGTCAAATTCACCCTTGAGAAAATATAAAATGAAAAGAATAGTCATACGACTGAAAAATAAATAATCATGTCAAAAGACAGAGAAAAACATGCCACAAAGACAGAAAAACATGCCACAAAGTGGGACAAACAAAGACAGAAAAACATGCCACAAAGTGGGACAAGTATGTTGTGTGACAGTCTAAAAACAGTCAACTTAAAATATTACCAAAACACATAATATTTTAAGTTACAATATAAAATGTTAAAAACATGCAACCTAAATTGTTACGTTTTGATAAAATTTTCGATTGCAACCTAAAAAGCTATCTCATATACAACCTAAAATGTTACCCACACACAACCTATATACGGTTTGATAACTTTTTTCAATTACATATTATTTTAACCGTCTTTTAAGTTGTCGTTCTTTAGACTCTCCTAACAAAGTGGCAGATTTCATAGCAAAGCATTGTGCCAATGACTAGTGGCGGAGTCAAGATTTTCATATAGTAGAGTCAAGAGTAAAATATGAGGTATGTAGAATTCTCATACCACTACAATAAATATTGTTGAACTCATACCCCAAAAGTTAAGCGGGGTCAAAAATAATATTTTTTATGAAAGTTTTAGAAATTACCACCTTAAAAATCAGTAAATCACATACCCTAATAAATTAGAAGTCAATTGCACCCTATTTCTACACTACATCCGCCCATGCCAATGACGACCATAACCTTGGAATTTACAATGACCCAAGACCTTCATTGACAATTTGATTCTCGAAGCTGGAGCATTTTAGTACTCATATCTTCTAATTCAAAATTAAAAAGATGTTAAAAAATTCAACCAATTAACTCTTAATACTAAGATTTAGTAATGATAGACAAGGAAAAATTATTAGATGAGTCTGGCTCATAATGTCATCCATGATCCTATTTAATAATAATTTTTCATCTCATTTTTTTCAAGGTGAATCTTCACATCTTTTCTACATGTTATTAAATAGTGGTAGTTATTTAGAAGTTACGCTGAAATGGATGAATCTCATTGGATGAACTATGAATAACGTGGTGAGCCGGGTCCATCTAATAATTTTTCGATAGACAAGGGATAATACGAGATAAAAACAGAGATGTGATAGTGCTGTTAATCTCCCCAAAAAATAAAAGATATCTAAATCAGATCAAGTTAGGTTCTATATACTAATATATGAAGAAGTTGTTTGGTAAATAATTTTTTGAATAAATAATTTTAAATAAATAATTTTTATATAAAAATATTACAAATTAAAAGTAGCAGTATTATTTTTTTTATCAGCAAGTATGATTTTTTTGATAAATTCTAAATATAATTTTAATCCGACCTAGAGGGGAGGGGAAAGAGGGGAAGAGTTTCTAGTGGGTCTAGAACCCCGGACCTAAGGGAATATGAGAAAATAAAGATGAACAACGTGGCCAACCGGCCAAATGTGCTTACTCAACAAGTATGATTTTATTCAGATAAAAATCATACAAGACAAATATTTTTCATGTGCTCCATTAAAAGTATTCTTAAACCTAAATTAGAGAAAAATAGTGCAATACGGAAATATTTAAAGGACAAAATACCAAGAAAAAAAAAACAAAACACCATGCCGAGATGACTGTTGCCAACACACAAGACTAATCCACAAACACCATCAAGGCCCGAACTTATATCCCCAGCACTCAAAACCAACTAAAGTCATATAGATAAAATCATGCCCCATCATATCACGCAAATCAAAACTAAGCAAGCAAGCATAATAATGCAATGCAACAACACCCAGAGTCTCGGCCAAAAAATAGATTCACAACACTTGGAACCAATTCGACACTACCTTTCGCCAAATTTATGAACGAATGACATACCCCATCGATCCACAACAAGACGTGGATTTGCTTCCCCTAACACCACGAACCTTTCACAACCTCAGCCGCATAGCTCAACACTATTGCCTCCTCTCCCTATTCTCGATAATCCTCTCAATATCCCGGATAATAAACTCCTCGTTTCCAATAGTCGATGTGCCAAGCCTTACGCAGTATTTGCCTAAAAAATACCCGACCCGAAGACCCACCGACTCAAACCCTAAAAAACAGAGTAATTGCCTAAAAAATTACCTGACTTGTGATTTTTCCCAAGTAGTCGGGCTAGGTTTGGGAGAATATTTTTTTTGTAATCGGGTACCCGACCTGACACTTTTAATACATGCATATTTTTTAAATTTTAAATTATATATTTTTCACTTTAGGTTTCTTAATACTTGTACCCTAAAACTAAATTTAAATACCTAAATCCTTTCTATGTTTGTATTATGTACCTTTAAGTTTTAAAATTTTCAAAAATATTTGTATTAATTTTTCAATATGAGATTTGAAGGAAAAAATCACGATCGAGATTAATATTTTTAATGTTTTTTATTATAAACTTTAATATATATATATATCACCAAATATTTCTCCTTAAAAGTAAATTCAAATCACTAATTTTTGAGTTTGGATTATGTATCATAAACTTTTAAATTTTATATGACTCATATGTGTGTGTTTTTTAAGAAATTAAATTTAAAAAAATAAAAAAAATGTGAATTGGATACCCGGTAGTCACGACCCAACAAATATGTTATCCGAAAAACTGGATACCCGACACCTCAGATATCTAGATTTGAACACCCTAAAGATTAGGATCTGCTTACACATACAAAACTTTTTTAGTTTTATATTTTTTTTGGATAGTTATATGAACATAAATGAATGATTGAAATTATTACATCTACGTTTTCCCTTAAATATCTCCTTATTTTCTATTATTAATTTCAACCAATCATTTATTTTTATCCAACAATCTAAAAAAATTATGAAATTTAAAAATTATACTTAATATAATACAAGATAATCCTGCATACGAACGTACCCATCTTAAATATGTGGAAGGGAGCTCATACCGTTCTAAGCCACAAAGTACAATAAGGGATAAGCTTTTCAATAATGAGGACAAGATGATTTTTTTAGAATAAAATATGTTGAAACATTTTTTGTATTATTTTTCTTTATGTTTTTAGTTTATGGTCTTAATATTTTAATAAAACTTTATTATTTTCAAACTAAAAAATAAAAAAAATCTGAAAAATGGTAAAAAAGTCTGTCAACATTTTTTTAAAAAAAAATTACCTTTTAGGTCTCCTTGATTTCTAAAATTATTAAAATGGTCAATACTATATATCGATATGTATGATTAATAATAAATATTGGTACATGATATATACTCTAAAATTTTCCCTGAAAACTGGTAGAAGTTCTAATAATTAAATTGAAATTCATTAATGATAAATTGATCAAGTAAAATAATTTTTTTTCTTCATTTAATCAAATAAAAAGTGATATCTCAATTTTTTAAAAATAATTATACGATACACATCCAAAAATAACGAAACAAATTAAAAGCATTAAACTAAGGGTAAAACTTTAATACACAAACTGTATAAAATTAATTTTATACAAGCCTGTATATTTACTCTATAAAACATAAATCCTAATCCTAACCTAAAAACTTAAACCTTAGACTTTAACCCTATACCTTAAATTCTAAACCATATAATATAAACCCTTAAATTATAAGCCTTAAACTAAAATACTAACTCTTAAAACTGCATCCATGAATAAATAAACTGCATCTTTGATAAAAAAACTACTTATATCAAATGACAAAAATAACATTCCGTCAATAAATTCTGTAAAGAGGTTTAATATTGAATATTTTATAAAATATTATTAAAATATTTTTGAATAATTGAGTTTAAAATTATAGTATTTAATATTGTTGTCACAAAATATTTTCAAAAAAATAAAATATTTATTTTAGATATAAATTGTAAAATAAAAACAATTTATTTTACTGATGATATAGTAAATTTATATTTATATTTTTTAAAAATAAACTTTCAATATATATTAAAAAAATGCTCTATTTATAAAATTGATAAACACTTTTAACCTGTGAAGAGTAAATACATTATCGATAAATTATTAGATAATTCTACCACACTAATTCATTAATAGCTTATTCAATAATATTTATTTATTTATTTAGCTAAAGAATAAGTTAATTACTTAAAAGTTATAATAAATTATTTCTGCACATTACCCAATACAATCTTAACTTTTATCCCAAGATTCCCCACGTCGGTCATAACCCCAGCAAAGCAATGACACCGCCGTACTTCACATTATTTGCCGACGCTCAGCTTTATTAGTAGCATCAAATGAAGAACATCGGCCATACCCCAAACCAACACTGCCATCTCTTATTTTCTGTTTCAATGATGAATAAAGCGGAGCTAGTGTTCACCCTAGCACCTTTAATGGGCCATTTGGTATCCTCAGTTCAAGTGGCTAAGCATTTAGTGCATCTCAGTTCCAACTTCTCCATCACCGTCCTTATCCTCAAGCCACCGCACGACGCTAAAGTCTCCGCTTATGTCGACTCTCTCACTGCCACCACCACCACCAGTACAGCAGCCGCATTAAATTCATCAACATCCTAGCTATGCATTTTTCACTTCAGGTGCTGGTTTTCTTGGCTTCCTCCTCTACACACAGGCTCTTCACGATGAGCAAAAGATTGAGTTCGGCGAGTTAAAGGACTCGGACACTGAGTTCACAATTCCATCGTATGTCAATCCAGTTTCCATTAAATTATTTCCAACTCTTCTGTTGCAGCCCGAAGGTTTCACTTTATTACTTATTCTCTCGCTCAATAGTTTATTTTGTATTTTAAAATTATCTTACTTAAAATATTTTATTAAAAAAATTAATTTTTATAAAGTAGTTTTCTTTTTTATATTTTTTTTATTTTCTCAAAAAATCAAAATTTAACTTTTTAAAAATAAAATTATTATTTTATTTATTTTATATCATATTTATTATACAATTTTACACAATTTTTTTAAATAGTATAAGACAAAATAAATAAAACAGAAAAGTACGTAACTTGAAAAGCATGAGAGAAGTGAAGGGTATAATGGTCAATACGTTTTCCGAGCTTGAATCCCGTGCCGTTGACTCCTTTCTAAGGGTAAGCTTCGAATTCCACCCATTTACCCAGTGGGACCCATTCTGAATTTCGAAAGCTCAAGCAATGTCCATCAGAATTACGATACAATCATGCAATGGCTTGACGAACAACCTCGTTCGTCGGTAGTGTTCCTCTGCTTCGGGAGTACGGGAAGCTTCGGTGTGGATCAGGTGAAAGAAATCGCCTACGCACTAGAGCAGATTGGGCATCGGTTCTTGTGGTCCCTACGGCGACTGGCAGAACAAGTAAAGGGCTTCATGTGTAGTCTAATTGATTATGAGAACGTGGCGGAGGTGTTACCGGAAGGGTTTTTAGACCGAACAGCTGAAATTGGTAAGATCATTGGTTGGGCACCACAAGCGGCAATCTTAGGCCACCCAGCAATTGGAGGGTTCATGTCGCACTGCGGTTGGAATTCAACGTTGGAAACTATATGGTTCGGAGTACCAATGGCTGCATGGCCGCTTTATGCAGAACAACAGCTGAATGCAATGACATTGGTGAAGGAGTTGGGATTAGCGGTGGAGATTAAAATGGATTATAAGATTGATGACGGTGAGGTTGAAATTGTGAAGGCCGAGAAGATAGAGAGAGGAATCATGTGGTTGGTGGGGAATGATAGCGATGTTCGACAGAGGATGAAGAAGATGAGTGATGAGAGTAAAAAGGCTTTGATGGACGGCGGATCTTCACACACAATGTTACATCGTTTTATCAACGATATTATGAACAAAATGCCAGGACTATCATGTTTAAAATAAACCTATTATGAGCAAGTATATTTGACTTATTATTTTTTTATATTTCTTTAGGTTATGAGTTATAACTTACTAAAAATATCATTTTTTTTAAAATCCCTTATTTTTTTTCTTCTAAGTAAGATTATGATTAAAATTTATCAAAAATATATATTATATTTTTAAAATTCCTTTTTAAAAATAATATCAAAAATTTTGAAGTAGAATTTACGATGGGATGTTATTTTCATTATTGATACGGCTAGTTTTGTTAAGTTTTACACTGCAGCTGATTTATATTTTTGGTATGTTTTTTATATTATATTCTTGGTATGTCTGTCTTAATTTGATGTTTTTGATTTGTTTCGTTATTTTTGGCTGTGTACCATTTAATTATTTAAAATATTTTTTCAAATATCACTTTTTATTTGATTAGATGAAGACTAATAAAATTATTTTGATTTGATTAATTCGTCCCTTAGAAATTTGAATTTAAATATTAAAACTTCTGCAAGTTTTTGGTATTTGATGATTGAGAAACCTTATCCCTTATTGTACTTTGTGGCTTAGAAACAATATAACCCCCTTCCACATATTTAAGATGTGCAAGTTCATAGGATTAACAATAGAAAATTAGAAGGTTTTTTTTTTTTTTTTTAAAAAAGAGAAGAGAATAACTTGATTGTCTATTTAACCTGATTCAACGGCCTAAAAAAAGGTGTGAAACTAAATGAGTTTTTACATGGTGTAAGTGGATCCAAACCATATTTAGAGTAATATTCACTTATATAGTGTAAAATATAAAAGCTTTTGTATTGATTTTGGATCATTAGAAGAATGTATATTTATGGTCGAGATTTTCTCTTTTCTTTTGTATATTGAAGATCTATCATTTTCAACTTTTAATCTAAGTTATCAATTTACACATGTAATCACTGATTTTCATCCAGTCTTATTATTATTAATGTTTAATATTATTATTGTTATTATAAAAGAAAACAAACCCAATACTAAATAATGAAAGCCCATTTTAATCAATAATTAGTCCAAGTCCATTACAAATTCAACTAAAAAACAATACAATACATTGGCCCGATAGGGCCCATATGATTAATCCCTAAGTCTAAATAAAAAACCCTAAAAACTGATATGATATTCCTTTTCTCTTATGCGCAACCAAACCAGAACGTTGGATCAAATCTGATCCACCAGTCTAGATGCAAGCAAAAGAGATTGCCCAGCTTCCCCACTCGTTCATGGACTCAGAACCGCAACTGCTGGCGTTCCTACGCGCCCAATGCCTCATTTCTCCTTTCTACGTGGCCTCACCGCCTGAGATCATGCCGCCACCGTACGACCACCGTCCTCTCCCAACCACTGTGCAAGGTAAAAAATTAGAAAAAGAATGAGATTTCAAAACCCTCGTCAGCAACAGTATAACTGTAACGACCCAAAATTCGGGTTCTTAATTTGGGTCTTGGATAGTTTTTGGGCCTTTTGAGTTATGGTTTAAATAAAAGGTTTATCAATTTGTTGGGGTATTTAAATGAGAAAAAAAGGGCTGAAAAGGAAGGAGGATAAAGAGATGATTTGACGGAGAGAGAAAATTTGAAAGAGGGGAGAAAAAAAGAAGGAGATAGCTTTAAATTTGATCTACCGTCGTCCAAACCTCCGTTCGTGACACCGTCGACACCATTGGAAAGAGCTCGCTTAGACGAGTCAGCCAGTGTTCGCCATGTCGTCTTTGCCAATGCCGTTCACTAGGGTAAGGGAAAAAGTTTTGAAAAGCTGAATTGGGGTTGTTTTGGCTGCCAAAATCAAAACATGATGCCACCGGCGTGCTCCCCGATGTTATAAAACTTACAAAAATAATATAATATATTAGCCCGATAAGGCCCATCTGATTACAAACTCAAATAAAAAATAATATAATACATTGGCCCGATAGGGCCCATCTGATTAATCCCTAAGTCTAAATAAAAAACCCTAAAAACTGATATAATATCCCTTTTCTCTTATGCGCAACCAAACCAGAACCGTTGGATCAAATCTGATCCACCAGTCTAGATGCAAGCAAAAGAGATTGCCCAACTTCCCCACTCGCGCGTGGACTCAGTACCACAATTGTTGGCGTTCCTACGCGCACAATGCCTTAATTCTCTCTTCTACGTGGCCTCACCGCCTGAGATCACGCCGCCACCGTACGGCCACCGTCCTCTCTCAACCACTGTGCAGGGTAAAAAAATTAAAAAAAGAATGAGATTTCAAAACCCTCATCAGCAACAGTATAATTGTAACGACCCAAAATTTGGGTTTGTAATTTAGGTCTTAGATAGTTTTTGGGCCTTTTGAGTTATGGTTTAAATAAAAGGTTTATCAATTTGTTGGGGGTATTTAAATGAGAAAAAAAGGGATGAAAATGAAGGAGGATAAGGAGATGATTTGATGGAGAGAGAAAATTTGAAAGAGGGGAGAAAAAATAGATAGCTTTAAATTCGATCTACCGTCGTCCAAACCTCCGTTCGTGACACCACCGGCACCATTGGAAAGAGCTCACTTAGATGAGTCAGCCAGTGTTCGCCATGTCATCGTTGCCACTGTCGTTCACTAGGGTAAGGGAAAAAGTTTTGAAAAGCTGAATCGGGGTTGTTTTGGCTGCCAAAATCAAAACATGATGCCACCGGCGTGCTCCCAGATGTTGGGACATCAAGGCTAGAGCTTGCCGTTGTTGTCTAACTACTGAAGCATGCCCCACACGCCCCCCCACACCACCTGTAAGAGTGGGCGCTCGTTTGCCCATGAGGGTGCAACATGATCTAGTGTACCGTGCCACACCAGAACCCGCTCTGCCGAGTGCATGCGAGCTCACCTACATAGGATCACGCCATGCAGGTGCATCATTCCTATCGTGCACCACACTGTACAAGATCGGCTAGACAGTTGACCATGTTGGCCGGTCGTTTACTTTTTTGGGGAACCCTACCCAGGGGTTTCTCGATGTTTTGAGTCTGTTGGCACAGTCTGTTTCTCCAAATTCGAACCCAGTAAGCTATTTTTATGTATTTAATTTTTTGAATTAAATAAGGGATGCATGAAATTAATGTGTTTTCGTATTCATTTTTATATGAGGGTTTTTCAAGATTGGATATCAGACCAAGTGGAGTATCGGGAAGCTCGGATGAAGATTTGTCACTAGTGCTTAAGGTCTGTACACCTCAAACTCCCATTGCTCATGAGCATAATAAATATGATTGCCTTGCGTGTTAGTATCTGCAAAATTGGTAGACGATTAATAAGCATGTTTTGAGACCAGTATTATGAGAATTGGTAAATAGTGAGATGCCTGATGAGCTTGAGAATATTCAAGACTATTATGAGCTTTAAAGACTATGTATGGTCGTTTGAATATTTGTATGATTATCTGATTGGTTGATTTACATGTTGTGTGACTTGAGTGATTGAAATATGAATTGGCATGTTCGATAGAAATTATACTAAATGGACTGATAATTGGTAATATTCAAATAAAGGATAATGAATATGATAATTAGTATTAATTAATTAAATGCTTTAGTAAACGAACCTTAATGACTTTTATAAGCTTTAGGGATCGAATAAGTGTTGTAAAACTGTAATTCAAGAAATGGTGCGAACCTGCGAATAGGGTATCGCTACGAGCTTTAACCGTACCGTTACTTGTAGAAATCTAGGATTTCTAGTAAACAGTTCAATATCGGTACGCGTGTGAGTACCGATACCCAAAAAATTCATATTGATACTCGTATTTGAGTACCGATACCTGATACGCTAAATAATCAATAAAGGTAAATTAAGGGTGAAAGTTGATGTGTATATTAATACATGATTAATGCCTTTTTGAAATTGGAGATAATTAATGAGAACGGTTGATTTAATCCTCCATAATGTATTAACAATTCAGTAAAGTAAAATAAATGATGTGTTGGCGATTAGCAACAAGAGAGGGATCATTGGGATCACGTTGCTTGTATGCCGAGTAGGCATTTGATTGGTTGAGTCGATGTTTGTTGAGATCTAGATACCTAAGATTTGTACTGCTGTAATGCCCTAAAATTGGGCCTAGATGTTAGATGGATCAACTAGACGGTTCGGGAGAACCGGAATAGGCAATTCGAGTTAGTTTCGAGAATTTAATCTTAATAAATTATTTTTGGCTAAAATAAAATATGAAAAAATGCTAGAAAATACTTAATTAATATTTTAAGAATTTTTTTAAATTCAATTTGAAGGAATTAAATCTAATTTTTGGGACATTTTGATACAGTGACTAAAATGTAAAGTTTTTAAAACTATTTTTGGTGACTAAATCGTAAATGGGTCAAAACATAGAATCTTTAAGGAGTTAATATACCAAACTTTTCTATCAGATTTTCCACTTAATTTAGGCTATTTTAAAGGTTTAAATGATTTTAATATTAAAATAAAATAGAATTAATAAAAAGGATTTTAATTGCACAATTCATTTTCTCACGTAACTAATTTTGCTCTCAACTTTTCTCTCAACTTTCTCAGCAGCCAAACTATAAATTCTTTTCTAAAATTCTCAGGACTCAATCTCTTTTGATTTCCTATTTGATTCCTTTGATTTCTACATCAAAATCTATTTGGTTTCTTGAAGCTTTCATCCAATCTTTGCCAATTAAGGGAGAAATCAGCAATTAAAGGTGATTTTCATTTCTCTCCTCTAATTAAAGGTTCTTTATTGAAATTCCTAAGTTCTTGATCCTTTACAAC
Organism: Hibiscus mutabilis; assembly: GCA_019671005.1. Taxonomy (NCBI): domain Eukaryota; kingdom Viridiplantae; phylum Streptophyta; class Magnoliopsida; order Malvales; family Malvaceae; genus Hibiscus; species Hibiscus mutabilis. The sequence continues at coordinate 4,895,706 of CM033728.1, forward strand.
TGATTTATGTTATGGAATTATGATTAAAACATGAATATGGTGATTAAATTGATTTTTGATGTGAAAATTTGATAAACACTGTTATGGATCTGTTTTGTATTGAATCTAATTGATTTTGGCTTCTTATAAGATGTGTTTTAATTTTGAAAGAATTGATTAATAAAAAAATCCTGAAACTATGTCAATTTCTAATTTTCTAGGTTGTAAATAGTTAGATTTTGAAGTGACCTTGGTGTTGTAAGGTTGCTGGAGGTATAAGGACATTATAAAGATGTTTTTGGATGTTAATTGATGTTGTTAAGGTGTTCAATCAGTAGGTTTTGACTGGGATTTGTTTAGAGGAAGTTTGGTGATGATTTTGGTTGTCTTAGAGAGGCGTTTGATGGTTTTTAGTGAGGCGAAGTTGTGTTTGTTGCTTCCTGGAAATTAGAGATGCATGAAAGTGTAGTAATCCTCTATTTTTTACTAGTTAAAGTAGGGGAGTTGGATCATTTAGCTTTTGGAGAGGTTTCGAAAGCTTCGAAAGCTTGATTCTGGCAAAGGCAATGAAGCTTTGGGTTGTTGTTGAGTGGAAACGCGTTTTACTGCTTTTAAAAGCTTTGAAGATGGTTGCTGGGAGTTTAGAATAAGTTTGAAACACTTATCTAAGCTCGAAAGTAAGTATTGGTTGAGCTCTCTCTCATTTTCGATTTTGCAAAATAGAATCTCGTGCACATATTTATAAATTTGATTACTCACTGTTATATGCATGTTTTAGAAATGAAAGATGTTGCAAATGATGATTGCATGATGATCTTTGAGCATAGCAAATGATTTATGAAAGACTTTTGAGAATGCTAGAATACATGGTTTAATATATTGAAAAATGGTTTGAATTGGTGCATATGTAAAACTGTAAGTTAATATGGTTTTTATTGAGCATATTGGCAAGTGGCTGAGATAAAATGTTATCGGATATAGTAGGCTAGCCATAGGGTTTAAAGTGCACTATAATAAGTCACCTCATGTGTGTCGAGGGGTCAAGAGTGTGCCATGCTCCACCATAAGAACTGCAACGGTTGAGGGGTCAATAGTGTGCCAATTCTCCTACTGGTAGATTTATACATTATAACCGTTGAGGGCTGCTCCGGTTCGAGGGCGTATGTGAAGTGGTCAAATAAACCACTTGGGAAATTTGTGTATCAAATGTGTTTTTATAAAATAAAATGAAACTTACTTTTGAGTCACTTGAATGCCAATACATGAGATGGTGTATCATGAGAAATGGATTATATTTTGTATAATACGGTTTATACATGAGATGCTCTTTAAGCTTGATATTTGAAGATTTTGGCATTTGAAGCTTAAATTGAGGTTTATGATAGAAATCCATGATACATGTATTGCAAATGATTTAAATGTGTATATTTGAAGAGATTGTAAAGGCATGAGAAGGTTTTGGCATGAGACTTATACATTTGATTTAAATTAAAAATAGTTTTAAATGTATTGATGAGTGTTTTGAGATTTCCTCACTAAGCTTATAGCTTACGCCCTTCTTTCTCATCAATGCAGTGAAATAGACTCTTTCAGAAAGTAAGTAGGCAAGAGAAGATCTAAGGGTCGAAGTATTTTTCAAGTACGGTTTTACAAATACATAGTAGTAATAAGAGGTAATGTGACCAGGTTGTAATTGGGAGGTTTATTTTGGATACTCCCTGTTTGTGCAAGTTATGTTTGATGCTTTGAACTTGTATGATGCTTACTGTTTGGTTTGAGGGGTTGGGAAACATTATGCATGCTTGGGTAGAGATCATGCCTATAGGGATTTGATTTGAATATGCCATGATGTGAATGATCCTCTATCTAGCTTGGGTGGTTGTGAAATTGATGCTTGAGGTGTTATGTGATGATTAAGTAGCGACTAAAGCATGTTAGATTGAGCTAAAGTGTCATATGTTCAACCAATGGGTCATTGCAAGTCTGTTCGTACCAGTATGAATCCTAAGGGATTGATAAGCGATGACCTGTCTTAGCTCAATCTAGGCAAAAAATGCATTGGCATACTGATACGCCTAAGGACCGTATAGGTACGCGATGCCAAAAATTTAGCTTGGTGTCGGTACACGGGCAACTGTACCGGTATGCCCTTTGGCTACTGAAATTCTCATTTTCGAATATTGCATACTCGTACCGATATACTTGAGGACCATATTAGTACGCCTTTGAAATTTGAACCCGTATCGATAAGGGGTGACAGTGTACTGATACGTAATTTGTTAATTCTGTTAAAATACTTTCTAATGTTTGATTATTTGCAGTTTAGACCCAGTTGCTTGATCATGCAATTAAATGTGATCAGATGGTTATTTTAAGTTGAAGTTTAACCTTATTGTATGAGATATGACTAATTAAGTAATCGTAACTTTAACTTCAAGTAAGTTCTTTTAATTAGTAAAAATTGCAATTTGGTCCCTAAAACAGTATTTTGTACAATTGGATGTCAATTCGATGCCCGATTGAGTTGTAATGTAGCTCGCTCGGTTGGGTCTTACAACTAGACTGGGTCAAGGGGGTTATAACTAAAGTACTTATTTTCTTCTTTGTGTGCACTCGATGGCTAGGTGTTTTTGAGTGGCACTTGTTACTCGACGGTTGTGTGTTTCTAAGTATGTGACACCCACTGCTCGATGGCTGTGTTTTCGAGTATATGAACCTTGCTAATACCTGATGGCTAGGTGTTTTTGGGTATGTAGTAAGGGGATAAAACTCGATGTCTAAGTGATATAGGGTTTACAGGTTGACTAACACTGTTGTGATTAAAAACCTTGTGTGCTTTCGCCCGAACGATGTATGGTTGGGCCTTGTGTGCCATGTTTTATGTTTTTCATGTTGTGAGCATGTGTTTAGGCTACTAGTAGTAGCACCACATGTTTATTATCTCTCCTTATTGCTCGTACTAGCTTTCATTCATGTGTTTATAATTAGTATGGAGTATAGTAGAGTAGATGTGTACTACTGAGCTTTGTAAGCTTAGCACTCAAAATCATTGTTTTCGTGTGTAGGTTGACTGTGGGATCGTAGGATCGAGGAACACTGTCTGTACAGGATTCCAGCAAGTGACGTTTGTTAGAGTACAATACTTGTATTTAGTGGACTGAGTATTTATAGGACCTTACAACTGTTGAGTCTGTAATATTATTTTGATATATAATGTATAAACTTGGAGCTCCTATTTTGTAAATTGATTTATGCTTTTAATTTGAGCATTTTATGTATTAATGTTTTGAACAAAGGTAAAATTTATGATTGCAAACAAAAACTTTTTGGTTCAGATTTTGAATAACCCGAATGTAGTACTTCAGATTTAGATCGGGATCAAGGTGTTACATTTAGTGGTATCAGATCTTAGGTTTAGCTGATTTTAGGAAACCCTGGGTGGTATAGGTGTTTTAGTAAGGTGTCTAGTGAATACAAGCCCTTAAATTAAATTCGTACTCTTTAAGACTAAATCCTGATTGTGCATACAGAGTTGAGACGTCAAGATGGTTATGGTCATGGTCGTGAGTGGCCGAGTTAAGTGTTGAGCCGCTCATGAGAGCGATTTTAGAGGTAAGGCCGCCCTAGACTATTGAGATTCGAGTTAGCTGAATGATGCCAGAGTCGAGGATGTGTCCTCTTCCCGCCACTTGAATGGCGTCTTCATTGCGTGTTAAAGACGTTCTAAAGCCTTTGGATACGTTATGAGAGTTTGTGGCAAGAAATATTCATCGTTGAGAGTGAATAACGGTTGTGATACAGGTGTGGATAATCTACTCTCGAATTGATCAGTGGATGCACGTTGTTTGAAGGACATTTTGTTTGCTAAAAAAGAGTCTTATTGATACTTGGGAAATTATCGCCCCTTTTCAAAGTCATTTCTCAAAGATAGTGGATTCAGGATCCACTAGTTCGTTAGGGTATGGCCGACGTTAGATGCACTACAAGTTTGAGAGAGAGCTACCTTTTTGGGAGTTTTTGCACCTTGGAAATTGCTTTGGTTAAACAATCGCGATGATAGCTAGTAATGTCAAGAGTGGGCTTGAGGCTCTGAGACCTTGAGGAAACCCAACCTATGGTAATGAGAATGTTGAACCATTGCCCTCTTACCATGATTTTTGTAATGTTTGTTTAGAGTATGGCACAATAGGTTTGTAGGACATGTTTGACCGTTCGATAGATGCTGATGTGTGTAGTTCAAAGCTCAAGAGCTTTTAGACTGTCAGAGTGTTTGTTTATCCTCTCTATCAAGGATGTGAGTGGATGTTGAGGTAAGGTCGAGTGGGCCGTCGGTGCCCATCGCCATTGTTAGAGGACACTAACCTAGTTGGAAGAGTCAAGGATTCATTTGCGAAGGTATAACTTGAACGATGTTTCTTTTGTCTGAGTATTTTTCCCAAGGGAGAATCGGGCTTGTTCGCTAGTAAGAAGTTAGTTCGTTGAAGTGATGCTTAAACCGTTGATAGTTTACTAAGTGGTAGTGAAAGGCCGTTACTTGTTTCCTCAGGTAGATAACTTGTTTGACCGATTGTGAAGTACCCACATTTTTTTCCAGGATTAGACAGTTAAAATGTTGAAGGCTAGTAAATTTGAAATACATTTTGGAATGATGATTTCTCTCTTTAGGGCGTATCGTGGCAACATTTGACGTTTGCAGTGATGTTGAGGTATTTTCAGCGATGATAGGGTAGGGGCCACTATGTTGTCTCTCGAATGTAAGTTGATGCTTGACGTGACACGTGTGAATGTATAAGGAATATGGAAAAATAATTATTGACGAGATAATGACCTTGTGTGTGGGAAAGGTTAGTTACTGTGTGATCAGTGAAGGAGGCAAGGGTTTGAGACTTCGTAAATACTTTTGATTGGTATCACAGTTTTCTTGTAGCAAGCCAAGGAACATTGGTAGAGATCCGAGCTACGTGAGACCGTGTTGTTGTGATAGTGGTGCTGACTCGATTATGTCGTGTAAGATCTTGAGACCTTTGATGATGTTTTGTTGTTTTGTCAAGGCTTTATTTTTGTGCTAGAAGAGGGAATGTTGTGTTCACCTCAATAATGTGAAATTTTAGGTACTTGATTTTTAAGGAATTAGAGTTTCGGATAACAAAGTGAGTTGAAGTATTTAAGAGCTGTTGATCAGTTACCACCTAAGTAAATTGAACTTGATAAGTGACAGATTGTACAGAGTTAGTTAGGGTTATAGTATCATGCTGTCTATGTAGGATGATCAAGGATAGCAAGTGATGGTCGTGTAAAGGAGTACCGATGCTAGCTCAATACACTACCAGTACTTGATCCATCTAGTATCGGTACTGATCGGTCAGTACCGGTACCCACGTGTTTTGTCGGTTAAGCTCCGAGTTGAGGATAGGGTAACTTTGGATACCGTGAGAAGTAGCATCTAATTGTAATTAAAAAGATACAGTGTTTTGATTGAATTTGGGTTCGATGGTTTTTGATGAACTTCTAGGTCTTGTAGTGGGTGTTTTAGAGAAAGATATATCAAGACAAGGGATTCTTCTTATATAATGTAGTAGTCGGTGTATGGTGAATTTTGAGAACGACAATTATACCTAGCTTTCTTTACGTGTTTTGAGAGATAGTGTAGATCCATGTGTTGGAGATTGCGATAAGTGTTTGACTTGCCATCAGTTAGGAGTTAAATGTAGAATTTCTCAGAGTTGTTGTGATGCTTCGATATCCATCGGTGGCAGTTAAATAGATGACCGTGGACCTTGCAAAAGATTTGTGAATGCATGGTTTCGTTGGGCTTACGTTAAATAATGATATAGTCTTTGGTGGGTAATATTTGATATTTTCGGTAATGTGAGATCCATATAGAAAGTCTGCTTGGTTTGTTGCAGGTTGGGTTGTAAAACACTGTGGTGTGTACATGTTATCTTTTGACACAAGACTCGAGTTTTGTGATGGAACCTTATCCCTTGGTGGGATTTCATGCAATGATGGATCCTAGTGAGGGTACCGATGATGTGTTTTCTAGGCACGTGATAGTTTGGAGTATTAGACCCTTGCGTGAACGAAGTTGTTTGTATTTTGGGTTGAAGAGAGTAAAAAAAGGATTTTTAGCATTTTGGATAAGATTTAGGTTTTTTAGACTCGGTTTTGGTTTTTTTTTAAACTCTTCAGGTTTGGGTTACTTAGATTCTGGCGCCGATAGACGACGACGAACGATGAAATTTTGCTAGAATCTGGAAACTCGCGGTGGTTTTTGGGTTTACTGCGGCAGAGATGAAAAATGCCCAAGGGTGTTCATAGCTCTTATCAGGGGATTGTTTTTATTTTTTTAAATGAGGAATAAAACTGAGTTTTTTTTTAAAAATAACTTATATATGGGACAACATTTTAAAAATAGGTTAATAACAATTTAAAACCCTCCACCCTTTTGAAATCTCGCCCGCGGTCCTTCTTTTTTCTCTAATTTGGTCATAGATCAGTGGTATATTCACTTAATCGATCCCAGCCTTCTTTACTTTATTCAATTTTATATATATTTTGTTTTTGTTGACAACTGGATTTTATTAATAACCATGGAAGATATCCTAAATACAATGCATCTAAAAGGGAGAATAATAGAGACTAGCCCACTAAAATCTCATACAAAATCCAAAGTTGCAAAGAAAAGTAAATACTTCTATATAGATTAGCATACCGAAAAAATCCAGAAGCCTTCCTAAATCTCCTTGTCTCTATCCAAACGAGACGCTTTACGGGCGAAAAAAGAGTGGTGAGCGAACCAAACTATATGGCAGATTGCTCCGCTACCCAAGTCTGATTATATTGGTAAATATCCATCAACTGAGTGGGGATCTATCTTTCTATGACCACCGACATAATCAAAATAAAAAAACTAGCACTGTGAAGATCTTTGTACGAGCACCAAACGAATGCTAAGATATTCTGAAATCATGCTAAAATAACAGATCAAACGAACCACAATAATAAAGAAAAAGCGTGCCACAAAGACAGAGGGAACACATGCCACAAGGATAGATATTATTATTAAAAATAAAAACAAGAAAATAATGAACCCCGGCGGTCGATAACCAGCACTAAAACTGATTTTCAGCCACCGATCAAGGAAGCATACGAAGAAAAGTCAGCGGCGTAAGATTAAAGCAGAGAGAAACCTCCACAAGTATCTTGTTTCTATTTTTGTTAGCTACCCTTTTTTATGTATGTTGTATAATATATATTGTTATATGTATATAGTAAATGTGGTGATTTTAACCATATGTTATAATATATGTAGTATTAAATATGTCATACAATTTTGGTTTGTATTGTTTTTAATGTGCCGCATAGTATGTATATATTATTATACCTATAACCTTTTTTTACCTTGATATTGTCGCAGCTATTTTTCGAGCTCAACGTTTTAAAAAATAAAACAGGAGCGGAGTTGCCACCAATATTTTTCAATGTGTGATTGGATCACCTAAACATGGGACATTTTAATAAAACATTTTATTTTATTAAAACAACAATTTTGGTCTGCGAAACTTTTACCTCTCCAAAAGTACTATTTTAATGCCAATCTTACAATGCTTTTGCTTATTTTAGGTACATTTAGTTGCATAAGCTTGCTAAAATCATGCATTTGCATAAAGAGTTTAGAATTCTATCTATGCCAGTGTGAATGGTTGTTTTGTTGGCAATTTTGCAGGTTTGGCAGAGTATTTGGCCCAGAAATGAAAGAATGCCAGAGAGACTACTGAGTTGCTGTTGGCAGCGAAGGACTAGAAGAGAAATTCCAAGCACCATTGGCAATAGATGCCAGAAGAGTTATGCGAAGAACCCTTGGCAATGCCAGCCCGAAAAAATAGGACCAGATCAGGCTGCGAAAAAATAGCATTTGATCAAACTCCGAAAAAATAGGATGGTTAAAAAATAGGATGCCAAGTCTGTCTGGCACAGATGGATTGAACGATGCCAAGCTCGACTGCCAAAGGATCGACGACATATGATGTCAGCCCTAGTGAAAACCTGATCAGCTTATCACCTTATCAACTTATCACTTCAAATATGGATAAGATGATCATATCCCTTATCCCTTGGCACATTCAAATTTCAAACGTGAAGGCTTATCCTAGAGCTTCCTTGCACGCCTATTTACATACCAACCAAGTAAGTATTCGATGAGTGGTTTTTGGGTATTTTTGGTGGTGCTTGATCGTGAGAGATCGGAGTGAGGAGTTGGAGTATGATGATTGACAACAGGCCACACCAAGGAGGGTGGTTCAACTAGCTTGGCCGAGAGCCTGAATCTTGAGGGCTGCATCGAGAGACATTTCTTGCCCATTCTCTTGTTTTAAGTTGTTTTGAATTCTTTTTAATGATGGTGTATTTGGAAAATGTTTATGGTTTTTTGGTTAAATCCCTCACCATGAACTAATATAATAGTTGGTGGGGGATATTTTGCGTTGAACACTATTTTATGTTTTAGTTTTTAATAATAAATCTGCCTTTGGCATTATTTTATCTATTCGACATACTTTAATGTTTTCTAAATACTATGCCAAGCGAGAGCTGGCACTATTGGGCTATTGTTCCTCAATATCTTAACAGACTTGGGGTGAAAATGATTAAGTTGTTGAATACTGAGGAGAGAAGCTTTGAGGGAAGTCGTTCAAGTAGATGAACTTACTTCGGGAGTGAAATCTACCCCTTAGGAGTATAGATTGGATCTTAATCAAATTGGTTTATTTAAAAGCATGCACTATAGAGATATATGGGTTTTTACATGATCAATTTAGGGCAATGACCATCGAGAGAGGCCTTGCTAATTTTGAATCTGCTCGGCAAACAATGCCAAGACAGGTTGTTATTAAAGGCTGGCACATCATGAATAGCGTGAAAACCAGGCATTCCTTGCCAACGCTCATAATTCATTAAAGCACATTCCTTGCCAACGTCTTTACTTTACTTTTATTTCTTTTCTTTTCAATTATTTCCAAAACCAACTTCAAAACAAAACAACTTTTTCTCAAGGCAAGTAACAATCAAGGCAATTGAATTCCAAGTCAATCTATGTGGGATCGATACTCAGCTTACCAACTGTATTACTTGCAGACCTTATATACTTGCACGCAAAAGACTAATTTTGGCACATTCTTATATTTCCGAAGACATATTTTCTGCCACTTTTGCCAGCATTTCACCTAGAGAGTCTACACGTTTTTGGTGTCGTTGCCGGGGATTGCGACAAAATTTATGGCTTTGATTTTTACTTGTTTTTTTTTGTTTTCATTTTACTAACTTAGTTTTTTTTTCATTTTTTTCTTTTTTAGGAAAGCTTAAAAAAGAGTATGGGCATCCATATATGGTATGATGATGACTACATTTTTCCCACTTATGACAGCCAATATCCAACTCCAAGAGCAGTCCATGAGCAAAGACAATATGAAACGCATGAAGAAGATGCCTATACAACAATCTCGGCACAGATTTCTGAACTGAAAAGCATGTTTACATCAATGCAAGTGCCTAACAAGTTCAGCAAAAGGCAAGCAACACCCGTTGTTTGTGCATATTGTAGAGGATGCCACTCGTTTGACAATTGCCCCTTCAACCCTAATTCTTATTGTTACATGAGGCACTGTAATCTGAACAACCCTTCCTCCTACAACTTCAACCAAGGATGGAACCAATAGCATAATATTTTTTTTGGAATAATCAAGACAACGATTATTTTTATGCACCTAACAACTGTGCTGTGCCACCAGACTTCAACCAAATGCCATCCTAAGGCAGCATTCTTTATGAGAAATCAGCGACAGATCTTTATGGATCCAACGGATCGTTTGGCATGGCAGAATTGCCTTCAGAACTGCCGATGCACAACAATCCATATCAAGAGCAAACAAATTACATTGGAAACGCACATGAAGAAGCCGTGGATGCTATGGGAAGCTTAGAAGAACAAGCCATGAGGCTTGCAAATGCTGTGAATGGCATGCCTCAAGAGAACGAGATAGAGCTTCCGTCAAGGCAGCAAGAGGTGGCTAATACTTCGGTTAGTGGTAACAATGCCATTGCAACGCTACATCAACAAGCGTGCAATTTTCTTCCTCCATTTGCTCCTCAAGGAATTCAGAATCAACATTACGAGTATTAGGTTTTTCCTAACGCACTTGAATTAATATATTATACTGATGAAGAATATTCAACAATAGGTACATTGGACTCATTAGTGGTAATAGAGTGTGAGGAAAAATTTGAGGGCAAGGATCTTGAACACAATAACATCGAGGGAAAGCTAGATAATGTTGCCAAGTTCGATGCCATGACAGAAGGGGATTATGAAGTTCCAAACCAAGAAGACGAAGGCAATCAACCAATTATTTGCTAGGAAGAGAAATCAGTGCCAGCAGGTGAACCCAAGGACGTAGAGAAAGAAGAGGTAGAGGCTGATGATGCCAGAGCACTATCTGATGCCAGACCACTGTTTGATGCCATACCACTATCTGATGCCAGACCTCCAGAAACTCTGCCATGGGTTATGGATGATGCTAGACAAAAAGAGAGAGAACAAAACAAAACTATCACTCCCCTAAGTGGCAACCAAGTCGAGATTTTAACGTGTGAAGAAGAGCCAATTGTTTGCCATGTGAATAAATCAATGCCAATAGAAGAAACCAAAGAAGCTGAGAAAAGGGAAGCAATCACCATCAATGCCAGATCTGAATTTGATTCCAACACCATCTCTGCAAAACCAGTGGAGCCAGTAATTGCCAACCCTGCATTGGTAAGACAAATAAATATCACTTTTATTGTTGAAAAAGCTCTTAAGTGTGCAGATAAACCTAAAGAATGCCATGCAGTTGAGCCAATGGAATCTATTTTGGATGAGAACCTGACATGGACTTGCCAAGGAATGAAAGTTGATGCCATAAAACAACAATGCGATGGCAAAACAATTGAGCCACAGAGAAGATCGATTCTGGTCAAGATTGATGCCATGAAGTGAGGTGTGCTCAAATGGCTTGCTGCTGGAAGGAAAAGTGGATGCAATTGACTGAGAATGAAGAACTGAAGCAAGAGAATTTGGCCGTGATAATAATGCCAGAGATGGTGCTGCCAGAAATTAAAGATTTACCTAAGAATACTATGGCAAGTCCAGAATCAATTGAGGATACATACACCTTAGCATCAAACGAAACAGAAAGACCACAACCTAAGTACTACTGGGGTGCTGAATTCAATCAAAGATTTGATAGGCCTACAAGGAAGAGGTATTTTGGTTTTCTGAGATGGTTATTCAAAACCCCCATGGCAAACCATTCTCCCTTGTTGAGCAATCTAGAGTTCAACATACTCAAAGGTAAGCAGTTCTTTGGCTTTCTATGTTGGTTATTCAAACAAAAGATTGCCACAGACTGAAACACTATCGGGACGAAAATCAGAATAATGCCAAAAAGACCATTCTCATTACGAAAATTCAGTAACTCTTTGCCAACTCAGTTTGATCATTGTGAATAATTTAGGAAAATTATTTTTTTCAGTACTTAGGATATCTCAATTTTTTATTTTGAAAGGTTCCTTTGAGTGAATGCAGGATTTTGTTGCCAAGCAAAATGCCAAGGCAAGGACTAACATGGGGTGATTAAACAAAATGCAGAGAATGAACTTGTTGTAGAGGATGAACATACCAAGTTTGCGGAAGCCTTGGATGATGCCAAGAGGAATGTGATGTTGAAGGAACTTTGTGAACTTGTCACTAAGTGGACTGTGTCATCAAAATGCCATCGGACGGTGAAGCAGCTGGCATTGAAAGACTGGAATTGTTACATTCAATCATCATGGGCCACAAGATCAATATCGGCCGTATCATTATTGATGAAACTTATAAATGTACCGGTAAGGATAATGGGAGTTTATGTTTTCTTTTATTGATTTCTAACATTTGCATGCAGCATAGCGTGCCAAAGTTTGATATAGATAAAGCTCAAGAGCTCAAGGGAACGAAGATCACTCCTACCTTGTAGAGGTAACTCATTACCGAGGAGAAAGACAAGGGAAATGTTGTCGAGTCTGTGCCAAAGGCAGTTCCTGAGACTCCGATACCATATGGTTCATTGGAATTGCTTTCCTAGATATATCAACGCCATGAGGTCATCCTCCAGAATTAAAGAAAGCCAAAGAGCGAAACTCGATGCTTTGGCAGTATGTTCATGTCAAGGACCATGCCATGAAGAAAACACGTAAGGACATGTCTATCCACACACTGTCAGTATTTTTTGAGTTTCTTGCAGATCTCCTTGCCAAGGATAACATGCCAACCAGAACACACTCTGTCCACACGCTGACCCAGTTTGATGCCATCGTTGTTCAAGAATTTTATGTCCATCTTATAAACAAAGATTCACCATTCTTGATGATTAGAGGTACGTGTGTACGTTTTATTAACACTATGTTTGAATTAGATGGTCCAGGGGATGAATATTTTCAGTATGCCGATTTGATGAATGCTGCCAAGAGAAAGAAGTTGCTGGCAGATTCATGTGAGCCTGGCACAACATGGACAGTGTCATTGAAGGGCCACCGAACGGTGAAATGATTGGCATTGAAACATCAACCGAGAGGATGTAATCAGTTTCTAAAGGCCAATATGATGCCTACAACCCACAATGAGACTATCTCAGAAGAAAGGTTAATTTTGTTGTACTCCATCATGATGGGGTGCAAAATTAACGTTGGCAGGCTCATCATCGATGAAACTTATAAATGTGCAGCAAGAGGTAATGGCAGTTTGTTTTTTTCTTTGTTAATTTCTAACATTTGCATGCTCCATGGTGTGCCAAAGCTTGATACAAATAAAGGTCAAAGGATCAAGGGAACAACAATCATAGCTGCTATTTGGAGAAACCTCACAGCTACCGAGCCAAAGGACAAAGGCAAGAGGAAGGAAAAAGTGCCCACGCCAAAGCCAAAGGTGCCAAAGGCAGTGCCAGACATCTTGCCTGAAACCATGCCAGCCAGTTCATTGGCAGTGCTGTCCAAAATTTACCATCACCAGAAGATCATTCTTCGAAAGCTAGATAAAACCGAAGAGCTCAATTTCAAGCTGCGACATTACATACAAGCTAGGGATGTTGTAATCAGGGAGGATTTTAAAAAATATCTCGTAATTTTGTGCCATCATTTCTATATTTCCCTGCCGAGCTCTCTGCCAGCGATGATGCTATGCCAGCCAGTCCAGTTCATACCCCATCTGATGCCATAGTCCCATTATCTCCAGTTCAAGTCGATTCTGCCAGTTTTGATTCCTCATCTGAATCAAAGAAAACCAAAGCCAAGTCACCAATGACACCTGCTATACATACGCCATCTGATGCCACCAACGTACCTGTCGCGTCAGAACCTGCCAAGAAAATAGAAGAAGTTAGAGCCTCCACTACTGCTTCACAACCAATCATGAAAGGAAAGAAACGAATGGCCCTTTCCCATGGCCGATTTCTAAAAAGAAAGACCGACATCACACGAGAGTAAGTCTCCGGAGGGGAGTCCTCTTCTATCTAAACTCATTTACATTTCATTGTATTGCATTCACATGATCATGCATTTTTATTTTCTGTTTTAATTGTATAAATATGTTGATTTCATGCATTGAGGACAATGCACATCTTGGGTTTGGGGGTGTGCATTTCTTCACATTTATGCCATGCCATGCATTTCATGTTTGATTTTTGTTGCCATTCTATTTGCCATTCCATATAGGTATATGCATACCGAACCTCTAAAAAAAAGAAATTTTTTTACCTCGGTTTAATTTTGAAGAATGTTAACACTTGTTAGGCAAGTTTAATTTGATCTAGGTGTCTGTCCAATGAAGAAATTTTAATCTTTAGTTGCAATGCCATGCCAGCAGAATAGTTATGCCAGGTTTGCTTGGTAATTGATCTCTAGTTTAGTGAATTGAACTTACACTTCACACATAGTATGTATCTAGTTATTTAGCAAACTTGGACCTTTTGAAACTATGCTCAGATTTAAAAAATAATGCAAGGGTAAAAGAAATAAATAAGGCAGCAATGTTCTTCCAAGGCAAGAAAAAATAGAACTTTCCTTTACCTTAGGGATAATAAGCTACTAGGGGCTTCGTGGTTTGCTCTCTCTTAGTTCTCAAGTCCAAAACTTTAGGGTATGAGTTGAAGAGAAAGCCTAGTGATGTCTAGATTAAGGTGAGGATTCGTGGTATGCTCCCTCTTATCTCTCACGCTAAATAGTGTCACGAAGCAAGCTTAAATTAATGCCAACAGAAACCCTTGGCAAAGAAAAAAAGAATGAAAAAAAAATCTGAGTTTAGATAGTAAATTTGTCTAAGGGAGTGAAAAGATAATTGATGCATATTGCCTACATATCATGCACTCTTCATGAACTTAGACTAGAGTTATATTGTTGCACTTGAATTACTACATGCTTGGCATTGTTGCACTGAGATACATGAGGACAGAAATAGAGCCAAATTTTGTCTGCCAACACTTGTTGGCATTCCAACCAAAATTTTGTCGAGGTAACATTTTTACAGTCTTTTGTTTTTATTTGTTTGCATTACTTGAGGACAAGCAATGAGTTAGGTTTGGGAGTGTGTTACCTCTCCAAAAGTACTATTTTTAATGCCAATCTTACAATGCTTTTGCTTGTTTTTAGGTGCATTTAGTTGTATAAGCTTGCTAAAATCATGCATTTACATAAGGAGTTTAGAATTCTGTCTATGCCAGTGTGAATGGTTGTTTTGTTGGCAATTTTGCAGGTTTGGCATAGTATTTGGCCCAAAAATGAAACACATGAAAGAATGCCAGAGAGAATGCTGAGTTGCTGTTGGCAGCGAAGGACCAGAAGAGAAATACCAAGCATCATTGGCAATAGGATGCCAAAAGAGTTATGCCAAGAACCCTTGGCAATGCCAGCCCAAAAAAATAGGACCTGATCAGGCTGTGAAAAAATAACATTTGATCAAACTCTGAAAAAATAGGATGGCGAAAAAATAGGATGCCAAGTTTGTCTGGCACAGATGGATCGAACGATGCCAAGCTCGACTGCCAAAGGATCGACGACATATGATGTAAGCCCTAGTGAAAACCTGATCAACTTATCATCTTATCAGCTTATCACTTCAAATATGGATAAGATGATCACATCCCTTATCCCTTGGCACATTCAAATTTCAAACGTGAAGGCTTATCCTAGAGTTTTCTTGCACGCATATTTAAAGACCAACCAAGTAAGTATTCGATGAGTGTTTTTAGGGATTTTGGTGGTGCTTATCGTGAGAGATCGGAGTGAGGAGTTGGAGTGCGACAATTGACAACTGGCTGCACCAAGGAGGGTGGTTCGACCAGTTTGGCCGAGAGCATGGATCTTGAGGGCTGCATCGAGAGACCACTCTCGCCCATTCTCTTATTTTAAGTTGTTTTGAATTCTTTTTAATGATGGTGTATTTGGAAAATGTTTATGGTTTTTTGGTTAAATCCCTCACCATGAACTAATCTAATAGTTGGAGGGGGATGTTTTGCGTTGAACACTATTTTATGTTTTAGTTTTTAATAATAAATCTGTCTTTGGCATTGTTTTATCTATTCGGCATACTTTAATGTTTTCTAAATACTATGCCAAGCGAGAGTTGGCACTGTTGGCCTATTGCTCCTCAATATCTTAATAGACTTGGGGTGGCGACGATTAAGTTGTTGAATACTGAGGAGAGAAGCTTTGAGACAAGTCGTTCAAGTAGATAAACTTACTTCGGGAGTGAAATCTACCCCTTAGGATATAGATTGGATCTTCTCAAATTGGTTTATTTAAAAGCATGCACTATAGAGATATAGTGATTTTTACATGATCAATTTAGGGCAATGACCATCGAGAGAGGCTTTGCTAATTTTGAATCTGCTCGGCAAACAATGCCAAGACAGGTTGTTATTAAAGGCTGGCATGACATGAATAACTTGAAAACCAGGCATTCCCTGCCAACGCTCATCATTCATTAAAGCACATTACTTACCAACGTCTTTACTTTACTTTTATTTATTTTCTTTTTAGTTATTTCCAAAACCAACTTCAAAACAAAACAACTTTTTCACAAGGCAAGTAACAATCAAGGCAATTAAATTCCAAGTCAATCTCTATGGGATCTATACTCAGCTTACTAGCTGTATTACTTGCAGACCGTGTATAGTTGCACGCAAAAGACTCATTTTGGCACATTCTTATATATATCCCAATACATTTTTCCACTTTTGCCAGCATTTCACCTAGAGAGTCTACAAAAACACAAAAACCAAGTTCAGGAGTCGGTTACGTATAGGGAAGGGTGAGCACCCTCACAACGCCCAAAAATTGGTACCTAGCTGATTACAAGTTGTCTTAATGTCAAAATTTGCAAGTTCATGTGAAATTTAATTTATCATCTATTTATGAATATGAATTCATTTTAATGGCCTCACCATTTGGGGAATAAACTATAATCACCACCAACATTTCTGGCGTTAACCAGTTACCCCTATTTGGTGAGACACCGCATTGAAAATTATATATCCATTCATGGAATCAAAGAAACATATTTATATTAATTTAGGGGTTAAGGTTTTTTTATTATTCTATGTTAGTTATTAAATCTAATTAAGAGCGGTCTAAATGAATTTTACCTAAAGGGGGTTCAAGTTTTGTCAAGTGTCAATTATTAATTTTACAGTAAAGAAAGACTATTCTAAGAGATCAAATATAATAATAATAATAATATACAATAGTGGATTAAAATCTAGTGACTACAGCTGACCCTCTTTGCCCATTCTGATGAAATAGGGATAGAGCAAAGAACAAAAGATACTGATTTTCACTAATCGCAAAATCTCTGGACATCAAAACCATGTTTCATTCTCCTCATGCCCGAACGGATATGCGGTTTGCTAAAAAATTGAGTTTCATTCTCCTCATGCCCGAACGAATAGGCAGTTTGCTAAAAGCAAGGTTCTATTCTCCTTATTCCCAAACTGGCAGTTTGCTAAAAAGTAAGGTTCCATTCTCCTCATGCCCGAACGAATAGGCAATTTGCTAAATACCTGGGTTTTATTCTCTTCACACTCGAATGGATATGTAATTTGCTAAAAAATAAGGTTATAGTCTCCTCATGCCCGAATGAATAGGAAGTTTGCTAAAAAGCAAGGTTCTATTCTCCTTATTCCCGAAAGAATAGGTAGTTTGCTAAAAAGCAAGGTTTCATTCTCCTCATGTCTAAACGGATAGGCAGTTCGCTAAAAAGCAAGGTTCCATTCTCTTCATGCTTGAACGGATAGTCAGTTTGCTAAAAAGCAAGGATCCATTCTCCTCATGCCTGAATGAATAGGCAATTTGCTAAAAATCAAGGTTTTATTCTCCTCATGCCCGAACGGATAAGTAGTTTTTCCTTTGTTGGGAGAGTTTTTGTAGACCTGACAAAATTTAACAAATGCTATGTCATGTTGAGCATGCTCTTAGGGATGCCTAACATGTTAATTTTTACGATTTCCCTTATGATCTTTGCATATTTGCTCGCTTAGTTTAGACGAATAGCCATCTCAACTATCTCTCCTTTGCCATTCTATTTCTTTGTACCTTTTTGCTTCATAGAAAACATCTGGTCTTCGCACGCAAATATCTCATATTTCCACAAATCCTGCTATCATTGTAGTTGATACATCAGTATTGAGTGAAATGCCTTTTTAAGCGATTCTGAAAGCTTCAGATCTTTGAATGTCTCTTGAAATACAGTCAAGCCCTTTTAAGGTTCCCTGTGAGTTTTCGAATTACTCATAGGGGAATCTCTACCTTAAATATCTTCGAATGATATTGGCGTTTTAATATCTTCTTTTTGTGCTTATCAGAGTCAAGGATCTTGAACCCTTGGTTAACATAAATTGCCCCAATCTGATGGTATGGTTTGCCTACTGATCGCAACTCCATGTCTTTTTTGTGTTTTTAGAGATTTTTTGATTTTCTACATCTCATGTGCAGGTCATGCTTGACACATGGTCGACCTTACACTTTTTTACTTAAAGCAAGGTGATGCCCCCATTCAATCTAAGGTTCAATTGTCATCCTATTTATTGGCAAGCCACTTCATTAATTCCTGATGCGATGGTGAACATTTTCCCTGGTTCCCTACGTTTACGGTCAATACCAAGAAATCTTTTGTTTTTCATGAATCTATGCCAATCTACTTGTAAGATGCAAGAAAAGGCTAGAAATAAGAATTTAAAGGAAAAAGTCATAGCAAACATGAAAAAAAAAACAGAGTCAGATGCCCCAAAATTCTTATTATGAATGATTCACGAATCTATCAACCGGATAGTGTCTTGCGTTTAGGTGGCTCTCTTTAACTCACCAACTCCCCAAATTTCAATCTTCCATCTTTTCTAATCTCAGTCGGACATTAGAAGTTTAGAGATCCTTGAAGAAATGTTAACTCAATTAGGCGGAATGTGTTCTCCAAACAAAACTCATTTTTTCATATATTCATGTGTGATACAAATGGTCTTTAAATGCTTATAATGTAGGCTAGGCTTAGGTTACAAAAAAGATATATTGGCCCAAATATATGTTTAAGGGTGATTAAACAAAGGATCAACCTTTCTTGATGAAATCTACATTCTTCTTTTATTCTCTGGATCACTCTAGGCTGCATATTTTGGGTTTTCACCCTAGAGTTTATTTATTTTTCTGGTTCATATCTCATTTGAAAGATTTCGTACATGATTGTTTCAAATTTCCTTTCGTACTTCAGCTTTTATTTATTCATTTTTCTTCATTTTCTTTCTTTTCTTTTTTCTTTTTGTCATTTTCATTTCAAATTTAGGACATTTAGCTTGATCTGATATGCTTTTTCTCTCACTTGTAAACGACCTTTCATCCTCTTTGCCCCTCAGTGTAGGGAGTGATCTTTGGTTAGAGTTCAATCATAAGAAAAATATTAGGCTCAAAGGGGAAAACAATGGATATTTTTTTTTCTTATTCATGGAGGGAAATAAAGGAATACCAAATGTCATTTCACACACAAATATCATTGAAGAGAAGCAATCTTCAGTTGGTAGATGTTTTAGAGTTATCACTTCATTCAAAGACCTTAACAACAATGTCTGAGAGGAAAATTCACTCAAAATTTGTATATGGGATCTCCCCATTAATCTTGAACACACTTTATTGCCCTTTTATCGTGGGATTAGATCCAAGAATCATTCATACAATCAATATTAGGGACTATGTAAAGAAGATGTATTTTGGAAGAGAAATGGATGAAAAATAGAAAGAGGAAAAAATGAAATGTTTGCTACTTGAGAAAATAAAGGGAATGCATCTTTAAAACAAGTAGAATAACATAAAAGCCCTTACAAAAGATCCCTAATGCTCGCGGGAAAAAAGCAAAAGGGTTGGTTCTAAGTATGACCCCAAAACTGTTCAGGAAAATCCTTTGCTGTTCAATTGTTAAGCTATTCCAGAAAGGCATGGGTGAATTCCAGCCAAGCTCGTGTTGGAATATGCCCAAAGACCAATCATAAGATGATTGTAAAAGACATATTTATTTTATCATTTTTATTAATATAAAGCCATTATTATTATCTCAGTCATTATTTAGCGCATAAATAAATAAATTGAATTATAATAAAATCTTTAAAATAATATGGCTATTCTTAAATTTCCTTAGTCGAGTATTATTTTGGGCATGGACAACAATAATGCATTAATACTAATATGTAGTTGATTGATGACAAAGTGTTGTCATTGACATGGAGATGTCAAAATCAATACATAATTATGTGTTAGAGAATGACATATTGGACTAACCCGCTATGAGCATGTTTCTTGGATTATTATGTGACAGTCACAACATTGCTCATAGTGATAACTACATGTATGATCCTCAGACTTGAGATCATCATTATTTCAAAATTGTGAGTGACATATTTTGATACAGTCAAACGTGTGTCGTAATTGACTACACTATAAAGACTGATATCGGATATGACATAATCTATGTAGCGGGATATGGTTGATCAAGATAGGATTTGTCCCTCCTACATAATATGAGTAATATCACAGGCCACTTGATTGAGTGAGACTAAAAATACATGGCCATGCTCTAATAAATTGATATGAGATATCATAGTTATTGGTTTATAGTAGTCTTCTCAAGATATCAAGAAATATTAGATGGACTATACAAGTGTGACTGTTCCATGACTTGTGTCCAATCTAGATATAAAGGACAAAAGGATGTAATATATGAAAAAGAGTTAATCACGAAGAAGTTATGTCGAACCACAACTTCATGTAAATTAGGTAGCAATGATGTATTGCTAGATGCCACTCATTGCTTATAATATTAGAATTGTTCTAGGTATTATTGCTAATGTTACATGAACCTACAAGGGTCACACCCTATGATTGAAACGAGCAAATATTGACTAGATAACATCTAGATAGCATGTGTGCAAACTTGTTGTACAAAAAATTAGTTAAAACTAGAATTATTATAATTATTGTAATTATATATAATTTTTGTATTATATATTTTAATACTAGATAATTATTGTAATTATCAAATACTACTAAAATCCCTAAAGAAACGTAATTAAAGTAGAATTAGATTCTACATATTTAATTATATTCGGTTAAATATATTGTATATTTAATGAATCTGAATTTAATTAAGATTAGGTTTCTGAATACTATATAAAGGCATAAGGTCTAGCAGCCAAAGATATGCATATTACCGAAAACCTCTCTAACAGTTAGAGAAGTAAAATACTGTTCGTTTTATTCGGGTTGACTATGTAGAGGTCAGAACGCTGTTGTGATGACTTAGACTCGACATCTTGACTGGAAGAATCAGATTCTCCTACATCCCTGCAGTTATCAGATTTAATTGAGGTAACATTTCATTCATTTTTTACCCCAAATTCGTTTCTCGTACATGGATCGCTAGTAGAATTCACCAGATAATTTTTTGCTGCACTATAGGGTGTGCCGACATTTCCCAACAGCTTAACCCGTCTACTCCGTGACAAGATTCTATTGTTGGAGTAGTTATAGGCACTCGTCATATTCTTCTTCTTGGAGTCTCCCACTTTTGATGGCCACCAATATCAGTTCCCTGCTCATGACCTTGTCTACAAAACCTTTAATGGCATGGTTTAACATATGGTCATAGAAGAGACCATTTAAAGTTTTCACGAACATTGGAGTAACCTCATTTTCCAAAAGTGAAGGTTGAATTTAACCTGCCGCATCTCGACATCTTTGGGCCTACTGGCGAAAACTCTCATTGGGCCTTTGTTATATATCCTGCAGCACGATCCTGCTCAGGACCATATACGTCACATACTTGTACTGTTCAAAGAAATCTCTTAACATATATCTCTAAGTTCGCATGTTGACCCGGCTCAACTGGGTATACCATCAGGTAGCAGACCCTAATAGATTGTCCTAGAAATAGTCGATAAGCAATTTCTCATTTCTAAAGTGTAGTGACATTTTGCGGTAGTACATGGTCAAGTGTGCCGAAGGGCAAGTGGTCTCGTCATACTTCTCGAAGTCAGGAGCTTTGACTTTTAGAGGAACCACCAAGTTAGACACTAGGCTTAGATCCCAAGCGTCTATGACGCCATAAACGTGTCCTTCTTGTAGAGCTCTGATAATCTCTTCGAGCTTGTCACAGTGATCTTTTACCCTCTTATTCACTTTGGCCCTGTCAGCTGCTTTATTGAGAACCTTAATGCCTTGGTTCTCCACATGATTTATCCCAAACTCTACTGGAGTATGAGCTGATGTTCTTACCATGCAGATATAGAAACTCTCTTTCGGTGGAAATATCTCACAAGTCATCCCGGGTTGGGGTGACAAAACATCAATAGCTTTAACCATCTTTCTTCTTTCTGGGTTTCTAAATCCCAAGATAGCCACTATCTGGCTGACAGTGTTTTTTTGTGCAATTTCTTTCTTCAAGTCTTTCTCTATTTTATCGAGTCTATGTTGGGTACTATTGTGGTTTATTTCTAGAGTTGTCAATCTGTCCTCTATAGTTATAGCTTGAGTATCGTATTTTTGCGGAATCTTGCTACTTGAATGGAATTTGCCATAATTAATCCTTTTATTATGTATGTATGTATATATGTATGCAATGATCAAAACATAAACTAATGTAAACACAAACAACACAATCCAATGGAATGCATGAATGTAAGCAAAGGGCGTTGTTACCTCCTCAAAAGTACTGATTTTCATGCCTATTTTACAGTATCTTTGCTTGTCTTTGAGCATATTTAGCTGCATTTAGTTGTTAATTACATGCATTTGCGTAAGGAGTTTAGAATTAGACTATGCTAGTGTGAAAGGTTGCTTGTTGGTAGTATTGCAAGCATGACAGAGTAGGTTAACGCAGAAAGAAAAAGATGCCAAGGAGGGTGCCGAGTAGCTGTTGGCAGCGAAGGATCAAAAATTGTTGAAGCACCAGTTGGCAGAGAAGAGGTGTTTGATGCTTGGTCGAGTGGATGGTGAACCATTGATGATGTCAGCCCTAGGATTCAAAAGATGGATAAAATGATCGCATTCCTTGTCCTTGAGCATTCAAATTCAAATTCAAATTCAAGGCTTATCTTAGGTCATCCTTGCACACCTATTTAAAGAAATCAAGAAACACTTGAAGGGACGAAAGATTAGAGGGAGAGAGAGCTTCATTGATCACAGTCGGCTGCACCAAGGAGACGTGGTTCGATCAAGCTTGATAGAGAGCCTGGATCAAGAAGAGCTGTATCGATAGATCCTCTTCTAGCCCATCCGCTTTATCGATTTTATTTTATTTCTTTTAAATGATAGTGATTGTTAAAAACGATGAAAGTTTTTGGTTTGATATCCTCACTATGAACTAAGTTAATAGTTGGTAAGGGATGTTTGCATTGAACGCTATTTATATGTTTTGTCCTTAATAATTAAAATGCCTCGACATTGTTTTCCCTATCTGGTATGTTCTTTGATTTTATAAACTCTATGCCAAGCGACTGCTGGTATTGATAGCCAATTGCACCTTAATATCTTAACAGACTTAGGGGGCAACGAATGTTGCCAGATACTAAGGCGAGATGCTTCGACAGAAGACGTTCAAGTAGATGAACTTCGGGAGTGAGTCTACCCCTTAGAAGTATATATTGGAAATTATTCAAATTGATTTATGAAAAACTACACTATAGATATATATGAGTTTTTACATGGTTAATTTAGGGCTTTGACATCGAGAGAGGCAATGCCAACTTGAATCTGCTCGGCAAACAATGCCAAGACAGACTTTATTAAAGGCTGGCATGAATAGCGTGAAAACCAGACATCCCTTGCCAACGCTCATCATTCATTTGAAAACTCTCATTGTGCCAACGCTATTTTCCTTTCATTTATTTTCTTTTAAACTATTTTCAAAACCAACTTCAAATCAAACAAACTTTTTCTTGACAAGTAAACAAGCGAATCAATTAAATTATTGACTAATCCTTGTGGGATCGATAACTCAGCTTACTGTTGTATTACTTGTAGACCGTGTATACTTGCAAGCAAAAGACTTAGTCATGGCACTATTTTCATACATTTCTAACATATTTTCTACCCTTTTGCCAAGCACTCACATAGTCACAACAAGTTTCTGGCGCTGCTGCCAAAGATTGAAATGGAGTTTGTTGTTTTTAAATTTTTACTCGTCTTCTTTTTATTTTTTTATTTTATTTCTTTATTTTGACCGGTGTATGACCAGAAATTGCCCTGTGGTGGAAGATTGACTATACGATCCAGAAATCGAAAGAACCCTACGAAGGTTAAAGAAAAAGATTCAGGAGATGGATCAACATGGCAATGGAGGAAATGGCATGTTAAACAATGATCCACTCAATAACAATGGAATACTACCAGCTCATGTTACCCCAGCTATTAATATGGAGGAAGAGAGACCTATTAGAGAACATTCAGCACCAAACATTGACAATTCGATGCCATGACTAATTGGTCTCGAGGTAAATACACCTAATTTTGAACTCAAACCGGTAATGATACAAACATTTTTGAATGTAGGATAATTTGATGGAGCACTTACTAGAGACCCGAGGCAACACTTGAAGTAATTTGTGGAGATTTACCAGTTATTTTAGTAGACCGAAGTATTAGAGGATACCGTGAAGCTGAAATTATTCACTTTTCCTTGAGAGATGGAGCAAAAACTTGGTTCAATTCTTTGCCACATGGCTCTGTCACCTCATGAGGGACCTATGCCAGAAGTTTCTGACGCGTTTCCAGTCGCCAACACTCACTGCCAAGCTATAGGGTGAGATCATTACATTCAGGCAAGCTAAAGATGAAACCTTATATGATCTTTGGGAATAATTTAAAGATCTATGAGAAGGTGTCCTATGCATAGATTCCTGAATTGGACCCAAATACAGACCTTCTACAATGGACTAAATGCACAAACAAGGACTGTTGTTGATGCTTTGGTAGTCGGTTCATTGCTTGACAAGAATTACACAAACGTTGTTGGCATCCTTGAGAGGATTTAGATTAATGATTTTGAATATCCTATTGCCAGACTTGGGACCAAAACCAAAACTAGTGGGAAATTAAAGGTTGATGAACTAACATCCATTCATGCTGAGATTTCCAATCACACCAGGATGTTGAGAACTTTGCAAAAGAGCAACGAGTCCCAAGAAGTTAAAGCACTAGATCCATTCTGCACTATTTGTGGAGAGAGCCACTATGTGGATGATTGGCCTACCAACCCTGAGTTGGTAAATTATGTTGGCAATATAAATCGCAATTTTAATTCTAACTCAAAAACTTACAACGCATGATGGAGGCAACACCCAAATTTATCTTGGGGGAATCAAGGAAGTAACTAATATAATGCCCAACAGTAGAACAACAATGTCCATCGTTAATACAATGCTCAACGTCAGAACAATGCCATGCTAGGGGTCAACCAGAATGCCATGCCACAAAGGGCACACAATAATTTTTATGGACGACAAAAGAACAACCAGAGGACTTTTACGGACTGCATGGAAAGGAATGATTGCACTGTCCAAAGTTTGGCAGCTTGTAACCCCCTCGACCCAGCCTAGACACCCGATCGAACAGAGTGAGTTACATTATATTTGTCGAAACAAACCGGAGAAAGAATACAAAAACCGGTCCATTTTTTATTTTATCTTGTCTAGATGCATATTATTAATCCTAGGTGATCATGATTTCAGCGGGTGAAGTTACAAAGGAAACGAACCACGGAAAGGCAACTAATTGCATACAATACATTTTATGGACCAAAACTTAAAATTGGTAAATTATAAGGCCATTAGTGAAATTAGGGTTATCAATCCTCAATTAGTCAGATTACATGCTTGCATGTCAATTCTCAATTCAATCCAACCATCCAAGCTCACACAATTGCCAAAATAAGATCTAGGGACTAAAATGAATAACTCGAAAACCTTCCAAACATCCAAATAACTGAATTAATCGCATACTGTATCAGTACACGTACAAGTGTTTCGGTACGCCTAGGCTAATTTATAAAACTCAGATTCTAGTAGTTCAAAACTGTACCGATACGGTCCACACGTACTGGTACACTTTGCCGATTTGCTCTTACCCGTACCGAAACACTTCCTGCGTATCAAAACGCTAAGCCTAAAATGGCTTACCCGTATTGA
This sequence comes from Hibiscus mutabilis, assembly GCA_019671005.1. Classification (NCBI taxonomy): domain Eukaryota; kingdom Viridiplantae; phylum Streptophyta; class Magnoliopsida; order Malvales; family Malvaceae; genus Hibiscus; species Hibiscus mutabilis. Next base: position 4,921,463 of record CM033728.1, read on the forward strand.
AACACTACCCCGCGTATCAAAATGCTAAGCCTAAAATGGCCTAGTCGTACCGGTATGAGAGGACGCGTTCTGATATGCCTGAACCTAAAGCGTCCACTTTTGTTGGTTTAACATACATTATTGGACTCCAAACCACTTAAACATGCTTCTAACACTCATACAACTTTACCAAGGATCGATCCTAACCATATTATAACAGAACCATCCTCAATTTATGGCAATCATGCTTTTAAGGTAAATTATAGGCATGCTTCCTAAAACCACATTTCCAAATATAGCAAAACACTCATTTAAACCTTTTCCAGCATATACAATATACCAAGGTATCTATAGCATCAACATCAGCATGTTAGAAACATCAAAGCATGACAATCAAACAATGCAAACTAAAATGCATACCTAGGCAACCACCTAGCATCAACCATAAGCAAAGATCCACAACATGCTTATCAACATCATTCAACTCCAAAACACAACAATAACCATGCTCAAATACCAAGGAAAAACAGAATTACAAATCCCAAAAACTTGGCGAACACATTGCCTTATTAACCAAAAACTTAAACCGGGTTTATACTCAAAAATAGTTTTGATTCTTAGATCACTGCAAACCTTGCCTTTGCTGTCCCAAACCTCAATGTTCAGCATCATTAGGAAAAGAGAGCGTAAGTACACATGCTTAGTGAAGATGCTCATAAAACAATGATGCGTTTAAAAATCCTTTGAGAACTAAACATTTGTTTTCAAACCATGCTTAAGACCAAAGAATTAAGTCATCTCATGCTTAAATCCCAAAGAATTAAAAAGTAGGTTCAACACATAAGCTTTCATATATTGGCAATTATAGTGACCTCGGATAGTCGACCACTATCCTTGATTAGCTGACCGCTAATCATTGGTTAACCGACCGTTAAACTTACATATCAGATACACAGATCCCCCATGACGACCGACCGCCCTCAAAACCCATACCATACTAACCGCATGATATTACAACCTTGCCGACCGCAATATTAACATCAACAAGGGGAACTAACTGCTCAACCCAAGTGATAACATCATAGTCCAAGTAGCCGACCTCTATACCTCAAAGACCTCCAACCAAGATCGATTTTAAACATATTATAATGCACTTTATCCTATGGCATGCCAACTATATCCAAATTTTTTCTCGTCATGTCAGATAGCCAATATATTATTTACAAAACCATTTACTCATTGTTTTGCAATGCATTATATAATTCACCACATATGCAAACTTGCCAAGCAATATCACATTCCCGACCTGAATGAAAGCCAATGCTCACTAGCATTTCATATACTTTTAAATCACTGCATATGTACTCTAAAACCATGCATTTACAGTAAGTAAAACAAACCATGTTTACGACCAAAACATGAATTATACATGCTCATATCCGAACTGATATCAAAGAGCAAAAGAGGGAAACATACTCTTCCGAGCTTAGGTAAGTGTTTTAAGCTTAACCTAAACTCCCCAAAAACACTTTCAAACATTTGAAAGACTTTTAAGCCTGTTTCCATTCACCGATTACACATTGTCTTGCTTGCCAATACAAATTGAGCTCCCGACAAGCAACAATCCACCTCAAGCTACTTCGCCTTGATTATCCCCTATTTTGGTCACACAAAACCAGAGGAAACATGCATCAAAATGCATCCAAACCACTACCTCAAAACAATTACCCGCAACTCACAAGTTGTCCACTCAAAAACCATCCGAAACTTATCGAAATCAACCTCAAACACCTTTCAATCTTAACCCAGCCACACTTTAACGATTCGATACATCAAACCTCAACAATTAACATCTACAAACACTTTAACAACATCATTTTACTTCCAGCACTAATTAAACTCCATTAACATCACAAAAACCCTTAACTAGCAACCTTTAACATTAGATATTCAACTAGTTCCGGGATTACAATGTTAAAGCCAAGCTATTAACATTATTAAACATCAAAAATCATGATCTAATCAGATCAAGAACCCAGCAGAACAGATCCAATTAAAAAATCTATCAATTCTACCATTAAACGATAATTAAATCAATTTTCCATAGTTAAACCATCAAAACACATTAAAAACAATTGTAAAAGATCAATAACTTGGGAATTTCAGTAAAGCACCTTTCATTAGAGGAGAAGAACGAACATTACCTTTAATGGATGCTTTCTCCCTTAATTGGCTGAATTTACATGAGAAAACAAAGTTAAAACAATAAGGTTTTGTTTAGAAACCATTATAAATCCATTAGAAATAAAAAGAATTAAGAAAATAAAGATTTACCTGCAGATTTAGAAGAAGAGAATAGTGTTTTGATGGAGAGATTTTGAGAGAAAAGTTAGTTATGTAACTTTTGTTTTAGAGAATTAATTATCAAATTAATTCTCCCTAACCTATTTATATTTTCTAAAAAACTTTAAAAATAGCCAATTAATGGATAAAGTCTGAGATTAGACTTTGGGCAATTAGCTCCTTAACGATTCAAAGTTTTGACCTTTTTTCAAAACAGTCACTAAAATAGTTTTTAAAGTTTACATTTTGGTCACTAGTCCAAAATGTTTGATTTCCAAAATTCATTTTCCAAAATTGATTCCACCCCAATCATTAACATATTAAATAATGATTTTAGAACATTTGTTTTCATATTTTTATCACCTTAAAAAATATTTAATCTAATTTAATCCCAAAACCGACTCGAATCTCTAATACGGGTCCACCGAACCCTTAAAACGAACCCCAAAACATCTAGACCCAAAACCAAGGCATTATACAGCTTCTATACGAAACATGGAAGTTTAGATTGGGCAGATTGCCAGCGTACTCAGCAATAGACCCTAGGGAACCTTACCAAGTGATACAGAAGATGTCTGACAAAAAAACAATGAACAATGCAAAGTTGTAACTCTTCGGAGTGGTAAAAATGTGAGGCTGAGACATCCGTCAAATATCCAGTTTATTGTCAAAAGAAAGAGAAGGGCCAGTAGATGTACTAAAAGAACCAGAAAACAAAGAAGCGGACAAGAGTATTGCCAGTCATCAGACTGATGTTAATGATCATACTGATGCCAACGAGCAGACCGATGCTAGATAGCAGTCTGATGCCAACAAATCATGGACAAAGCCAACATATGTTTTTCTACCTCCGCCATTTCCACAAAGGTTACAGAAGCATAAGTAGGATCAACAATTTAAGCGTTTCTTGGAAGTGTAAGCAATTGCAGATCAATCTTCCATTAGTGGAAGCATTCGACCAGATACCCAATTAAGTTAAATTCATGAAGGACGTCTTGTCCAAGAAAAAGAAATTGGGTGGTTTTGAGACTGTAGCTCTCACCGAAAGATGCAGTGCCAGAATACTCAATCGGTTGCCACCAAAATTAAAAGATCCATGAAGTTTTACTATTACGTGCACTATTGGAAATAGATTCATGGGCATGGCACTGTGTGACTTGAGAGCTAGTATTAACTTGATGCCGATATCGGTATTCAAGAAGATTGGCAATGAATCAAGGCCCACTACCGTGACACTTCAGTTAGCAGACTGATCCTTTGCACATCCTAAGGGTAAGATTGATGATGTGTTGGTAAAGGTAGATAAATTCATATTCCTAGCCGACTTTATTATTTTAGATTATGAAGCTGATGTAAATGTCCTAATTATATTGGGAAGTATGGGTGTGCATTATTCAGTTTTAACTGAATTAACCGACAGAACCAAATTTTTTTCGGTTAATTCGGTTGGTTAATTTTAGGTTGGTTCGGTTAACGGTTAATTTTTTTTTTGAAAAATTCAGTTATCGGTTAATTCGGTTCGAAATCAATTATTTAACCGAATTAACCGAAATTATTATATATTAAATATTATATATATTTATTTTTGGTCATTGAACTTTTAAAAATTATAAAATGATCATTAAATTTTTTGATATATTATAAAATGTTCATTAAACTTTTATCAAATTAGTATAAAATGGAAGTTCAGTGACTAAAAAGCTTATTTTACCATAATTTAATGACCAATTGTGTAATTTACCCAAAATTTTATAATAAATTTTTGTTAATTCAAAAACTGACCGAATTAACTGAAATAATTTCGGTTCGGTTAATTCGGTTAAGGCTAATTCGGTTCGGTTAACGGTTAAAGTTCTAAAAATTTAGGTTAATTCAGTTATGGCTAATTCGGTTCGGTCACCGACCGAATTAACCGAATGCACACCCCTATTGGGAAAACCTTTTCTTGCAACTGGTAGAGCTTTAATTGATGTAGATAAATGAGAACTAACAATGCGCATGAATGATCAGCAGGTTACATTTAATGTGTTTCAAGCTTGAAGGAATGCCAAACAGATGATATGATAGAGTCTATTTTTAAGGTGGACATGGCACAGCTGTTGCAAGAAGCTGATGATGATGCTAGTGAGACCAATAGTGAAGGAGAAGCAAGCAAGGACATTGAAGAAGTAAGCAATGTCGGGCAACCAGAGCCATTGAAGTTGGCTGGTAGAAAGATGGCGGCACCAAAACCATCCATTGAGAAGCCACCTGAATTGGAGCTCAAACCATTGCTAGACCACCCCAGATATGCATATTTAGGTAAACACTCGACCTTGCCAGTGATCATTTCTGCTGAACTAACCAATGATCAGGAGGAAAGATTTTTGGAGATTTTAAGTAAGCATAAACAAGCATTAGGATGGACCTTGGCAGATATCCGAGGTATTAGCCCAACCATATGTATGCACAAGATAATCCTGGAAGAATATCATGGCAAAACTATTGAAGGTCAGAGAAGATTGAACTCGAGCATGAAGGAAGTCGTGAAAAAAGAAATTATCAAGTGGCTGGATGCTGGGATAATTTATCCCATATCTGATAGCTCGTGGGCCAGCTCGGTACAATGCGTGCCAAAAAAAGGTGGCATGACCGTGGTTTAAAACAGCAAGGATGAGTTAATCCCTTCCAGAACTATTATCGGATGGAGAGTGTGCATGGACTACAGGAAGATGAACAATGCCACCAAGAAAGACCACTTCTTGATGCCCTTTATTGATCAAATATTGGACAGATTAGCAAGTAAAGCTTTATATTGTTTTTTAGATAGTTATTTGGGATATAACCAAATTTCCATAGCTCCAGAAGATTAAGAGAAGACCATGTTCACGTGTTCATATAGGACGTTCGCCTTTAGGAGGATGCCATTCAGACTGTGTAATGTACCGGGAATGTTTCAACGTTGTATGATGTCCATCTTTTTAGACATGATTGAGCATAACTTATAGGTCTTTATGGATGACTTCTCGGTCTTTGGCAAGACGTTTGATGAGTGTTTACGAAGTCTAGAGCTTGTTTTGAAAAGATACATAGAGACTAACTTGGTCTTGAATTGGGAGAAGTGCCACTTCATGGTTAAAGAAGGTATAGTTCTCAGTCATAAAGTGACCAAGAAAGGCTTGGATGTTGACAAGGTGAAAGTGGAGGTAATTAAACAGTTGCCACTACCTTCAAGTGTAAAAGGTGTAAGAAGTTTTTTAGGTGATGCGGGTTTTTAACGTTGTTTTATTAAAGACTTTTCTAAAATTTCTAAACCTTTATGCTTGCTATTAGAACAAAATGCCACTTTTGCGTTTGACGATGCTTGTTTGAGAGCGTTTCAGGAACTAAAGGGGAGACTGATCAATGCCCCTATAGTCGTGGCACCATATTGGAGTAAGCCATTTGAACTCATGTGATTTGCCAGCGATTATGCCATCAGAGCAGAATTCGGACAACGGCATGGCAAGGTTTTTCATGCCATATACTATACCGGTCAAACTTTGAGTGAAACACAACTCAATTACACCACAACGGAGAGAGAATTTCTAGTTGTTGTATTTGCTTTTAACAAATTCAGATCATATTTAGTTGGTAATCAAGTTGTTTTGTATACAGATCACTCGGCATTAAAAGTACCTCTTCGCAAAGAATGATGCCAAGTCTAGATTGATCCGGTGGACACTTTTACTACATGAATTTGACCTTGAGATTTGAGAAAAAAAGGGCAGTGAGAATTTAGTGGCTGATAACTTATCACGCCTAGAACATCACTATGAAAATGGCAAGACCACTGCTATACGAAATAAATTCCCAGACGAATCTTTGCTCGCATTCCAAGCTGTGCCATGGTATGCTGACATAGTCAACTACCTGGTCCGCAATATTCTGCCACCAGATTTGGAGTATAATGCCAGAAAATGTTTTTTGCGAGAAGTCAGGCATTACTATTAGTATGAGCCAATATTTTTCAAACAGTGTGCCGACCAAGTAATAAGGCGATGTGTGCCAGAGGATGAGCAGCACAATATTTTGCATTTATGTCACACCGCTCCCTATGAAGGTCACTTTGCTGGAATGAAGACTGCCGCCAAGGTGTTGCAGTCTGAATTCTTTTGGCGCACACTATACAAAGATGCCCATAACTATGCCAAGGCATGTGATCGATGCCAGCAGACATGAAACATCTCTGGCAAACACCAACTGCCGCTCCAAACTATGGACTTATTTGATGTATGGAGGATAGACTTTATGGGTCTATTTCCTCTATCATTTGGTAATTTGTATATCCTTGTAGCTGTGGATTACGTATCCAAATGGGTTGAGGCTGTGGCATTGCCAACAAACGATGCCAAAGTCATTGCCAAATTCTTGCAAAAACATATTTTTACATGATTTGATGCCCCTAAAATGATTATTCATGATGAGGGTACCCATTTTAAATGCAAACTAATTTCTAAAGCTTTGTGCAGGTATGAAATTCAGTAAAGGATTGCCATGGCATATATCCTCAAACAAATGGGCAAGCCAAGATTTCAAACAAGGAAATCAAGAGTATCCTTGAAAAGACTGTGAATCCATCAAGGAAGGACTGGTCTTTAAAACTAGATGAATCCTTGTGGGCTCACAGGACAACATTTAAAACTCCTTTGGGAACTTCACCATTTAGACTCATGTTTGGAAAAGCATGCCATCTCCTGGTAGAGATAGAGCACCGTGCATATTGGGCTATCAAAATGCTTGATATGGCATGGAGAGTTGCTGGAGAAAAGAGATTACTAGACCTAAACGAGCTGGAAGAGTTCATATTACAAGCCTATAAGAATGCCAGACTCTAAACGTGTTTTACTATTTAACTCGAGCTTAAATTATTTCCAGGCAAGCTCAGGTCGAGATGGCCAGGCCCGTTTGAAGTTACAAAGCCATATGTTTATAGAGTTGGGGACATTAAAATTTTGAAGTTGGGAGGAATTTTCAAAGTAAACGGCCAGCGTTTAAAGCACTATTGGGAAAGTGATCAGAAGAATGCCAAAGAGGTTATCCTCTTGGTAGAGGTACCATAACTTCATCATCAGTTTTTGAATTTTTGTAAATATTAGGTTAGATGTTTTTCTATTTCAGCATTTTCTTTATTTGATTTTTCCTTTTTAGTTTTGATTTTTCTTTGTTGCGTTGAAAGGTTTTCTTTGAGTGTGTGCAGATCTAGTGTGTCAGAAATAATGCCAAGGTAGGACTTGGCATAAGACGATTGCAAGTGGGAGAATTCTGTGTACCAGTCACAATGCCATCACAAAGCTTGGCATGCGGCGAATGTAATTTTGGGAAAAGAAGATTTACCCTAGCTTGATTAAATTCAGCCATGAAAAGTGAAATTTTGTAACCTAACCCTAGCCGCCCAAATAATGGATAAGTTTTAATTTAAATTAAACTTAGCCTCTTATCACTCCAAAACTTTAAACTTACCTTATCATTTACACCCTTATCACATCATCCCTACCACTTACACCCTTATCAAATTAAACATTTTTCTTTTCCCCACACACGCATAATACCATCATTGCCTCTCTTTAATTTGGCCACTTTAATTACCCCATTAAACACTCAACCTTTACTTCATCTACCCTAGCCGTTCGAAAACTTTACACTTTTCCTCTTCGATCCTTTATCAAGCAAAAAACAAAGATTCAAGATATTTCTCTTCTTTTTTTCAAAATCGTTCAAACTTTCGATCTTGCTCCCATGGATTCTTCATCAAAACCCTTCAAAACCTTCTTCAATGAAGAAATCTACCAGAAGTATGAAGACAACTTCTCATCAAAGATGTTTTGCTATGAAAGAGCTTCGATTTCAAGAACGAGAAAAGTTTGGGTTTTACCCAAGATTTCATGGTAGTAGTCACCAAGCAAAATGAGAACTGTTTTGCCAGCAAAAAGGCAAAATCTTTCCCAACATTGTTGTAGAGTTCTACGCACCTCTCACGAGCAAGGCCAGTCTATTCTTAATGATTAGAAGAAAATGCGTGCGGTTAGATAAATGATACATCAACACTATATTGAGTTAGATGATGAAGATGAGTATACAAAGTTTGTTGCCACTATGACCGCTGCCAAAAGAAAGAAGCTGCTGGCCGATTTATGTGAACCAGGCACAGAGTGGATTGTATCCTCAAAGGGCACCAAACGATCAAGATGTTCGCACTAACATCGCAACTGAGGGGGTAGAACCACTTTCTCAATGCATACTTAATGCCAATGAATAACAATGAGACCGTGTCGGAGGAGGGGATGGCACTACTGCATTCCATTATCATGAGCGGGAAGATTAGTATTGGCCGAATCATCATAGATGAAATATACAAATGTGCTGGTAAGCCAACTAGTGGTTTGTTCTTTTCGTTATCAATTTCTAACATTTGTATGAAGCACGGTGTGCCCAAAACCGATTTGGAAAAAATCCAAGAAGTAAAAGGAACCACAATCACACTGGTTGTATGGAAGAACCTCATTGCCACCGATTCGAAGGATAAAGGTAAGGGAAAGGCTTCCACGCCAACACCAAAGCCAAAAGCACCAAAGGCTGAGTCTGAAGCTTCTATGCTAGTGGCAATGCTCTGCCAAATCAACCAATACCAGGATATGATTCTCTAAAAGTTGGAGAAAATCGAGGAACAGAGCAGCAAGCTATGGCATTACATTCAAGCCAAGGACGTTTCTATTAGAGAAATCCTTGAAAGATTGTCCCCAAACTCTATGCCAGCCTTCCTAGATTTTTCTGTGGAAATTTTTATCAACAATGGTGCCATGCCAGCCAATCCCTGATCCGTTTATACTCCAACATCCTCTGATGCCACAATACCAATCTCTTATGTTCAAGTAGAATCTGCTAAGTCTAAAACACCACTAGAATATGAAGAAAAAGTTTAGAAGAAATATGCTGCCCCTGCCTCGTCTGCTGCCACATCGGAGCCAGTACAGATCGTTAAGGAAGCTGGTGCTTCCACCACTGCCTCAAATCCTAGCCTCAAAAGAAAGAAGCACGTGGCCCCTGATCGTGGGACCTTTGTGAAGAGAAAGACCCGCATCACAAGACAAGAACCATCCGAAGGGGAGTTCCCCTATTCATAAAACTCCTTTTGTATACTTTTCATGTCATTGAATTTCCTATGTTCATGCATTTTATTTTTCTGTTTAATTGTTTATATGTGTTGTTTCTATGCATTGAGGAAAATGTACATATTTGGTTTAGGGGTATGCGTTACCTCACGTTTATGCCATGTCATGCATTCATGTTTACATTTCTGTTGTCATGCCATGTATGCCATATAGAATAGATTTTAGCCATGCATACTGAACCAATAAAAAAAGAAAAAGAAAATTTTGTCTCGGCCAAATTTTGAAGAATGCTAACACTTTGTTAGGAAAGTTCGATTAGTTTTAGAATAAGCTGTCCGATGAAGAAATTTTAAATCTTTAGTTGCCTAATGCCAGCAGAGTAGTAATACCAAGGCTGCTTGCTAATTGAACTCTAGTTTAGGGAACTTTAGTTGCACTTTACTCGAGGTATGCATCTAATCTACTTAATGAGCTCAGGCTCTCTTGAAACTGAACTTAGAAAAAATAGAGAAATGCCAAAGAAAAAAAAGGAAATAAGGCAACAATGTTTTCCAAATGCTGAAGAACTTTAGAGCACTCCCCTGCCTTAGGGAAAATTATTAACTTGGGTCTTCGTGGTTTGCTCCCTCTTAGTTCTGAAGCCAACATAACTTAGGGTATGAGTGTAATAGGTTAGTCAGTGATGTAATCTGGACTAACATGGGTATTCGTGGTTTGTTCCCCCTTATGTCTCACGCCAAATAGTGCATGACGCTACCCTAATCTAATGCCAGCAATAAAAAATACCTTTGGCAGTATAATAATAATGAAGAAATTTTCTGAGTTTGGATAGTAAAAATTGACTAAGTGAGTTAAGTAAATTTGATGCATATCACCTGCAGGTTTGCATACTTAATGACCTTAGACTAGATCTATATTGCTACACTTGAATTTGCTATCTGCTTGGCATTACTGCACAAAGATAACTAAGAACAGAGCTAGAGCTTAATTCTTCTTGTCAGCATTTGTTGGCATTTCGACCAAAACTTTGTTGAGGTACTATTTTCACAATTTTTGTTTTCCTTAGCATTACATGCATTACTTGAGGACAAGCAATGAGTTAGGTTTGGGGAGTGTTACCTTCTCAAAAGTACTGATTTTCATGCCTATTTTACAGTATCTTTGGTTGTCTTTGAACATATTTAGCTACATTTAGTTGTTAAATACATGCATTTGCATAAGGAGTTTAGAATTGGACTATGCCAGTGTAAAAGGGTTGCTTGTTGGCAGTATTACAGGCAAGGTAGAGCAGATCAGTGCAGGAAGGGAACAATGCCAATGAGAGTATCGAGTAGCTGTTGCCAGCATGACCCAATATTACCGAAGCACCGATTGGCAGAGAAGAGGTGTTTGATGCTCGGTCAATTGGATGGTGAATCATTGATGATATCAGCCCTAGGGTTCAAACGATGGATAAGATGATCGCATTCCTTATCCTTGAGCATTCAAATTCAAGGCTTATCTTAAGTCATCCTTGCACGCCTATTTAAAGAACTCAAGCAAGCACTTGAGGGGATGAAAGATTAGAGGGAAAGAAAGCTTCATTGATTACAATCGGCTGCACCAAGGAGATGTGGTTCGACCAAGCTTGACTGGGAGCCTAGATCAAGAAGGGCTACATCGATAGATCATCTTCTAGCCCATCCTCTTTGTCAATTTTATTTTATTTTTTTAAATAATGATGATTGTTAAAAACGATAAAGGTTTTTGGTTTGATATCCTCACCATGAACTAATTTAATAGTTGGTGAGGGATGTTTACGTTTGAGGTTATTTCTATGCTTTGTCTTTAATAATTAAAATACCTCGGTATTGTTTTCCCTATCTGGCATATTCTTTGATTTTATAAACTCTGTGCCAAGCGACTGCTGGCATTGATAGCCTATTGCACCTTAATATCTTAACAGACTTAGGGGGCACGATTGTTGCCAAATACTAAGGCGAGATGCTTCGACAGAAGACGTTCAAGTAGATGAACTTACTTCGGGAGTGAGTCTACCCCTTAGAAGTATAGATTGAAACTTATTCAAATTGATTTATGAAAAACTACACTATAGATATATATAAGTTTTTACATGGTTAATTTATGGCTTTGCCATTGAGAGGGGCAATGCCAACTTGAATCTGCTCGGCAAACAATGCCAAGACAGACTTTATTAAAGGCTGGCATGGTATGAATAGCGTGAAAACCAGGCATACCTTTCCAACGTTCATCATTCATTTGAAAACTCTCCTTGTGCCAATGCTATTTTCGTTTCATTTCTTTTCTTTTAAACTATTTTCAAAACCAACTTCAAATCAAACAAACTTTTCCTGGACAAGTAAACAAGCGAAGCAATTAAACTCTTGACCAATCCTTGTGGGATTAATAACTCAGCTTACTGCTGTATTACTTGTGGACCGTGTATACTTGCACGCAAAAGACATAGTCTTGGCACTGTTTTCATACATTTCTAACACATTTTCTACCCTTTTGCCAAGCACTCACACAGTCACAACAAGCGTTGTTTCCATAAATAGTTGCTCTAGAAGTAGCTTTTATTGGATGACAAAAGTCCTTATTACAAAAGATAAAGACTTATTCTACAAATACGTCTCAGCCCGAGCACTCAGCTCCTTTATTTCTTTGATCAGCCACATGGGTCTTGGTTCCACTTCCCCTACTGGCCTAATATACCGGTGAAGAGCTGTAGCTTCCTTGGCTAGCATCATCACATTCTTGGCTACGTCTTGAACCTAAGCCATGGCACTCTTGTCAAACTTATCTCGCTCTTGGAACCTTCTAGCATTGTCCCTAAGCTGAGTGAACCAATAGTTATTGCCCCTTCATTAGTATCTTCGAGAACCAAAATCTTTATTTTGCATTCTTGAATGATGTTTTCCATATCTTTCACTTGTTTTTTCAGTGCCTCATTCTCATTCTGGCTGGCCTGAAGCTTAGCATAAGTTTATGATTCTAGAACCTGTGCAGCGAATGATTTAGGTCTGCCACCATGGCCTGTAATTTAGTAGCAAAGGCATGGCTCTGTATCAGTTTCTCATTGGTTGTATCACATACACGTTGTAATTCGTATATTTGATTCTTATTGTCATGGGTCTTTATCTTCTATACGGGCATATTTTTCTCTATTTTTCGTAGGCCCGCTTGTTCTTCTTGCTCTCAACTGCTTACTTACCCTTATTCTTCACGTCTGTAAGTACACACTTATACTTCTCAATTTTTCTTTTACTGCGCTCTTTTTTCCTACAGTTTGCTCAATTCCCTACCTTTATTACTCTAGAGTTTTTCTCAAATATGCATTTCGAACTAGGGCCTGAAACTTTAGAAAATCAACCCTCTAAATCTCAAACTTCTCTTCTAGGTTCTTATACAACGTTTCTCCCTTGTACTTGTTCATATCTAGGCTTGCCTCATACAAGTCCTTCATATGCTGGTTTTGCAAAAGCTCAACCCTTAAAATATCAACTTCAGATGGAACCACCTTCAAGTGTTCTTCTACAGATATAGCTTGCTCAATAGGTGGCATAATTTTATCATTCACCCTCATATGCCTCCATACATTATAGTCAGGGAGTGAATATACACTCACTGTCATGCTCCACCTTCATGAAGTAGCAATGCTTCCATGAATCATTAATAATCTAGACCTTTTCCCTGAATTCCCTTTGTAACTCAAACTGTGATGAGTTAAGACCAGTAGTGAAGGGGACGAATTGTCGAGAGACATACTATCGTGAAACTAATAAGGGAGCACAACCAATTTCACCCCATAGGCCTAGCAGCATCAAATGATTATAATCTCTACACTTGTATAAGACCTTGGCATGGCCCATCCATGGAACTCTCCATACGATGTCTAGATCACATCGATCTCTGAAAATGTCTACCCACTTGCACCTCTTGGCTATTGGCTATTTTTTTGCCAGAAATTCTCGAAGCAGAGAGAAGTTCAGGGAGAACACATTAGACAGAGCCAGAGTCGGACACTTTCAGAAATGGCTAAAGGCGCAAACCTGGGGCAAAGGAGCACACCCTCTGAAACGCACACCCTCTAGCTTTCAGCACGCATTCAAAGAGATAAAGATTTCTGCTAGTACAGCTGGCACCGAATTGACTTCCCTCTTTAGGTTCTCAAAGAAGTCTAACGTAGTCACATTGATAGTACCTAACACCCTAAAAAACAACCAGGCCATAAATCGTTATAGCTAAGAGATCCACTCTGTTTTCCATATCTGGATGAATAGGGATTATGTTACGAATGCTCGACCAAGGGAAGGAAAAATTACCCCATCTCTTCTATATCAGGCCTTTAACCTATCATGCGCTCATCCCGATGAAAAACCTGAGTTTGGAGTAAACATTCTTATTTTTAAAGGGTTTAGCATAAACCCAGTTCCTTTTCACCTTGTGTAGATTTAACAGTATAAAATACTATTCAAACATGGGCATCATTTCTTCCCCATTGAAGGTAAAACAAAATTATCCAGGGTTCCAGAACTAGACCAAGGCTTTGAGAAATGACTCATCTACCTTTACATGCAGCAGATAGGCTATGTCGCCATAGGTATCGTAGAATAGCTGCTTAGTTGCATAGTCAAAACAGTCTCATATGTCTAGTAGCTAATGAATATTATTATGTTTGACACTGATGTAAGCATACTCTGACGTCTCTATCACATGATCAACTGTCAAACTATCACCATGTGCCCACTGGTTAACCCCGGACCAGTGATGTACATTCGCGTTGTCTTCTTTCTTTTTAGGTACCTTTCATCCATGGCAAAAGCTGTTTTCTAATTAAGAAATTGTCTTGAGAACCAACCCCTTCTAACTATCAAATGATGATGCAATAAACAAATATGCAAAACAAGAAAAAGAAAGTACTAGTACTCTTAAAAAAACAAAAATAAAACATAAAGGTCCAAAATAATTTCATTGTATGAATAATAACTGAGCGGTTCATTCCAAAATTTTTGGACATGTCTCCACGGACTATTCTTACGAAATAATTTTGACCGAATTCTAATTTTAAGGTTTTTCGCATGGCTCTATTGGGGTAAGGTACTTACTAGACCCATACAGAGAATCAATATTCCCACGAGAGCAATAGCATTTTCTCTTCACTTAAACGAACGGGACAAAGCTCGGGTATAGAGCTTATTATGCCAAATTTTAAATGCATAAAATGAATTAACATTCCTAAATGGATAATTAAATTAAATTTTACACGAACTTAGCAAATTCTGACATTAAGAAAAAAGTGTAATTGGCTTGCGGCTAGACTATTTTTTGTAAAAAAATAAAAATTTCCCCAGCGAAGTTGCCAAACTATCGCAGCAAGGGCTCGGATTGACTTTTTCTTTAAATAAGTAAGCAAAAATAATGGAGTCACCGCCAATCTTTTTCGAGGTGTGATTGGATCACCTAAAAATGGGTCATTTTAATAAAAATAATTTGTTCTATTAAAACAGCAATTTTGGTCTGCGAAAACACAAAAATGAGTTCATGAGTCGGTTATGCGTGGGGAAGGGTGAGCACCCCCGCAGCGCCCAAAAATTGGTACATAGCCGATTACAATTTGTTTTAATGTCAGAATTTGCAAGTTCTTGTGAAATTTAATTTATTGCCCATTTATGAATATGAATTCATTTTAACGACCTCGTCATTCAGGAAATCAACAATAATCGCCGTCAACATTTTTGGTGCTAACCCGTTTACCCTTTTTTGGTGAGACACCGTATTGTAAATTAAATGTCCTGGAGTTAAACATGGAATCAAGAAACATATTTGATTAAATTAGGGGTTAAAGTTTTTTATTCTATGTCAATTATTAAGCTTAATTAATATTTAACATAAAAAAGTCTAAGTGGATTTTATTTACAAGATTTAAGTTTAGTTAAGTGTTAATTATTAATTTTACGGTACAAAATAGACTATTCTAAAGACGTCATATTTAAAGGCTCTAAACCAAAACTAAGGCTCAAATTAAAGATCTTAATTCTAGGGGTCTCAAAAGAATTAATCTAAAAAAAGATGATTAAATTGAACTAAATTAACAACACATAAAGAAGAAATTAGATTACACGAAATTAAATATTTACACAAAAGTAATTCAATAAACAATATGAAAAAGGATGAACCACGATCCTTTTTTAAAAAATGTATCCTTCCCGAATCGGGTTAATACTTGTTGTACAAGCCGATTTTTTTAAATGTAAATTAAAACTTAGTTTTTTAAGTAAAAATCTTTCAAAAAGGTTAATAATAAAGGAATTTAATCAAAGGAAGTTAAAAAAGGTGACCAAATTATAAAAAATAAAATAAATCAAAGGCCAATTTTCGAAAATAGTGACCATTTTGAAATAACCAAAAATACGATGCTTTGCGAAGTAAAAAAAGTAGTGCAGATGGATCAGCGGCTATAAATGAGCTGCGCATGAAACAAACAAGGAATCAGCTAGGTTTTTTGGTTCTTACTCTTTGGACGACCTAGTGGGCTATTATTGTATTATGAACTCATTTATTAGATTAATGGACGGTTTTTTGTTATATGGACTCTTTTTCATTTTTTTAGTTTTGTAATAACAATAATAACACTAGTAATTATAATATTAATATACCCTAATAATAATAATAATAACAATAATATATATAAATAAAACTAAAAGAGGGCTGAAAATCTAGTTACTACAGATATATATTTATCTTTTATATGGTTTTATCTTTTGAATTTATTATTCATGTTTTTGTTCATTCATGCCCCTTTACATTTGTTAGAATTTTAATTGTTCATGCCTTATGCTTTTATTTCGTATGCTTTTTATATATGTGTTCCTTTTTTATATGTCATGTTTATTTATTATCATGTTTTTATTGTTCGTGCATTTATCAGTACATGCATATTTACATTAGCATTATATTTTGTCTATGCATTATGTTGCATTTGTTTAGACATAGCACTCGAAATCTCGGTACCCTATTGAGAGTGTTGCCCCAGGTCTTAGGGCGTCATCTTATGTGGGTACCGTAGGTTGCGAGATTGTTTTTATATTCGAATTTATATGACCATGCATGCATGCATTTTTAGGGATTGGATATTAAATTAAGATCAAATTTTATTTTTTCTTGATAAATACGATACGAACCCTTAAGTGCGAATCTTTGGGCGTATTGGGGTATGAATCCTTCTCCACTCGTAACCGACTCTCGAACTCAAATTAATCTCCAATTTTATTTTTTCGGTGTCCGGTCTACCTTACTCAAGTGACTGGTGGTGACTCAAAGTCTTGTTTTAAAAATACGAGCTTATTTAAAATTCTCCCATAATCATTTTTTCAAAGCGAGGGAAACATTCGGTTTTTAAAAGGTCACTACAACACTAATCCAATTTTCAAAATCAGTGTAAAATTAAAAAAAAAATACATTGTGTAACTGGATCTCTCTATGATGTAGAATTTGTTGATACAATATAAAAACTTAAAAATTTTACATGTTTTTTTAAATCGTCGGATGAGTAAAAAGAGATGAATGAGATTAACATGAAGAAATGATGAGATTTTTACGAGAAAAAATAAATTATCTTTAATTTAAAAGTTATAATATCGACCATTAGTCGTCGGTCCAATATGGTGGCAGATTGCTTGGCATTTTGGTCTCGTGGACAACCGATGGTAGAGATGATCTTCACTGAAGTTCCAGCGCCCTTGTAGGAGACTATTTACAAGGAGCAGCACTCTAATGTGCCTCATAGCTAGTTTGTTGTGATAGTTCTTTTATAACGCACACAAAAAAAGAAAAGACATGTAACTTGTAAATTTTATGCTAGGGAGGTGAAGTAGTAACCAACCTAACCAATTAGAGTAAGTACGTGACTAGGTAAAACAATAGACAAGAAACAACAATAATAAGAAAGAAAGAAACACCAAATGTCCTTCATTCGAACAAAAATCATCTTACTCCTTTTTAGTGCACTTTCTAGGCCTCAACACTAAAAAGTTTAAATTTTAAGTCAAACTAAATCTTAAACCTTAAAAATATATCATACCCCGATTCTCTAAACCCTAATCTTAAACTCTAACCATAAACCTTAATCCTAAACCCTAAACTTAGTTTTTTAGCGTGGAATTAAAATAAAGACACCGAAAAGGACATGATTTCTATTCCCTTCCCTCACCCATAATCAAATAAACAAGTAAAAAAAAAAACAGCTTAAAAAATATACATACTTCTCTTCAACTCTAACTAGGGAAAGGAACCAAGAGATAGAAGAATCAAACATAAGGAAGAGAAGATGACTGTGGGAAGATTGGAGAGTAGCATATACTCAGTAGCTCCGAACCGAAGTCCAGAAATTAAACTACTGATGCAGTTAAACACGAAGATAATGACGGATCTAAAAATTCAATAATAATACAAGCTCCCAATATCTTGCTTGTTTTGTTGCGAGATATGACACTTGAGACAAAAGTTGTCGTGTTAGGGGAGAAGGATGCATCAAAATTTATTTTTAGAATATTTGTGGGTGGTGGTCTCCAGAGACTGAGCTATTAAGGGGTAGGACCTCACCCGAAGAATTTTATTTTTTCACTTTAGTCTTTCTATATAAATTGTTTTTAAAAATTGACTTATTTATGAATTTGTTCCCCACTTTTAAATATTTATGTTTTGTCCCCTCTAATCTCAAATCATGGCTTCGTCTATGGTAGTCTCCCTTCATCATTCTTAACAACTATAGCTATAGGGAAAACATTCTCTAACGCTTTAATTTCTGCCAAATAAGCATTAATGAACGGCATTGTTTCACGAATTTGTGGGGAGATTCATTCATGTATAAGCCTTTTACAAGTATGTTAGGTAGCCCATACCGAAAGTACAAATAACTGTCCATCTCCACCACTCGTCTGCATAAAACATCCTGCTAATCCGGGATGGACCAATAATCTGGAATGGACCGAGGGATTAGAAGGGGTGGTCGCCCCCTAAAAATTTAAAATTTATATATGATTTAATTTTTTATAGAAATTTTCTATGTATTTTTTATTTGAAATCTATTTTCACACATTAAAATTTTATAGGTTTGCCCCTTAATATAAAATCTTGCGTTCATCCTTGGTGCTAACCATGTCTGAAGATCTTTTGTGCTACGTAGATAAAGAATGGAGATGCCCGAATGTTGAATTCGCACACAAATTGACAATGGTTGGAATTAAAACTAGGGATGGGCATTTTATTCGATCGGGTCGGAGTTTTTAATTAAAAAATAGAGTTTAGGTTGGGTTGGGTCGGATCTTTCTCAAGGATAAAGTCAGGTCATGTTTGGATTTAGGGTGAAAAATATCCGACTTGACCCAACCCGGGACTAATAGTATAATTTTTCTTAATTTTTTAACGAATATAATAATACCCCTTCTTTGTTTTTTTTTATAATTAGGACCTTAAAATTGAATTTGTATTTGCAATTTAGTCCTTAAAATTATTATTTTTTTACAATTTTGTTCCCTAAAATTATTTTTTATAATTAAGTCCCTAAAATTGATTTTTTTCTACAGGTCGGTCAGGGTCGTGCTTAAGGTATTTATTTTCGAGTCGGGTCAGGTCGAGTTTTTTTAGAGAATGAATCGGTTGGGTCGGGATAAGGTTTAGGGTATTTATTTTTGGGTCGGGTTCGGGTGGGCCAAAAACCCGACCCGACCCTTGCCATCCCTAATTTAAAACTATGTAAAATTACCCTTATTTTCTACTGCTAATTTCAATCCTTAATTTCTTACCGTTAGTCTCAATCATCCATTTTCAGTTATCCAGCGATACAAAAAATATTTAACTATGTCAACATATCCTACCTCATATATATAGAATGAGGGGATACAATTATTACGCTTATTTTGAACCATTAGATAAGTATAAAATGATGGCGAAAATTAAAAGTTGAAAACTAGATGTTAAGAGATAAAAAAGAAAACTGAATATTTTTTAACTGTAAATTTATAGTAACCTAATAGTACAAAATCAATGTATTTTTTTTAAAAAATACCCTATATAAATGAATCATACTCCACGCACGCGCGCGGGCAAACGCATATATATATATATAGCAGCCGAACTGCCTTGTGTAAGTGACTTTCTCCTGGGCCCATGTGAGGCTTAGGTTTGAGGGTATTGGGACCAAGCGTATGGCATAATATCTTTCTAGGATAACCTCTTAGGGACGAGTTGGGGTCAGAGGACCCCATATTGCGCTCGTCGCGGATGTTTGTGGTTGGTAGCTAACATCCGTTATGTCCCACGGGATACGATTGTTGCTTGAAGGACCATGCGACGATGCTATCTAGACAAGTCCATGAATAAAGGATGCGAAGAAGATTGACTTGTCTGAGATGAGTCCCTTTCAAGTGTCGTACGACATGCCGATCCAGGCCTGAACGGCATGGCCGTAATATATATATATATGAAATTGCATATCCTACATTTGTTGAGGGAGCTTAGATTGTTTCTAAGCCACAAAGTACAATAAGAGGTAAGGTTTCCCAATCATCGACTATCAAAAACTTGCAAAGTTTCAATAATCAAATTGAAATTTCTTAGTGATGAATTAATCTAATCAAAATAATTGTATTAATTTGTCAATATGAGATTTGAAGGAAAAAAATCACAATCGAGATTAATATTTTAATATTTTCTTTTGATGATAAATTTTAATATATATATATATATATCATCAAATATTTCTTCTTGAAAGTAACTTCAAATCACTAATTTTTAAGTTTGGATTATGTATCATAAACTTTTAAATTTTATATGATTCATATGTGTGCTTTTAAAAAAATAAAAAAAAATGTGAATCGGGTACCGGTAGTCACAACCCAAAAAATACGCTATCCGAGAAAATAGGTACCCGGCACCTCAGGTACCTGGGTTTGAACACCCCTAGAGATTAGGATCCGCTTACACATACAAATTATTTTTAGTTTTACACTTTTTTAGATAGTTTCATAACGAACGTAAATGAATAATTGAAATTATCACATCTACTTTTCCCCTTAAACATCTCCTCATTTTCTATTATTAATTTCAATCAATCAATTATTTTTATCCAACAATCTGAAAAAGTTATAAAATTTAAAAATTATACATAATATAATACAAGAGAATCCTACATATGAACGTGCACATTTTAAACATGTGGAAGGGAGCTCATACCGTTCTAAGCCACAAAGTACAATAAGGGATAAGCTTTTCAATCATCAAATACTCGATGAGTTTAGCGTAAATGTTATGTATCGATATGTACTATTAATTATATGAATGACATGTATCATTAATTATTTTAATAAATTTATTCAAAAAAATATCTTAATAAATTTTGAAATCATGAGGACAACATGACGTTTTCTTTTTTAGAATAAAATATGTTGAAACACTTTTTATGTCATTTTTATAATTTTTTTTAGTTTATGGTCTTAATATTTTAATAAAACTTTATTATTTTCAAAATAAAAAATAAAAAATTGAAAAATGGTACAAAAAGTGTGTCAACATATTTATTTAAAAAAAAACACTCTTTGGGTCTCCATAATTTCTAAAGTTATTAAAATGGTTAATGGTATATATCAATATATATGATTAATGATACATATCAGTACATGACATTTACTCTATATTTTTTCCTGAAAACTGGTAGAAGTTTTAATAATTAAATTGAAAGTCATTAAGATAAATTAATCAAATAAAATAAATTTATTTGTCTTCATTTAATCAAATAGAAAGTGATATCTCAATTTTTAAAATTAATTATACGATACACATCCAAAAATAACGAGACAAATTAAAAGCATTAAACTAAGGGTAAAATTTTGATACACAGACTGAATAAAACTAATTTTATATAAGTCTGTATATTTACACTATAAAACATAAATCCTAACTAACCCTAACCCTAAAAACTTAAACCGTAGACTTTAAACCGTATATCTTAAAATACTAACCTTAAATTCTAAATCTACAGCTTAAATCCCTAAATTTTAAACCCTAAATTAAAACTCTAACCCCTAATACTAAAAAATACATGTGTATCAAAGTTTTTTTTTCTTGAACTGAACCATACCAAGAATATAAATAAACTGCATCTTTGATAAAAAAAAAAATTAGTCATATCAAATGACAAAAATAATATTACGTCAATAAATTCTGTAAAGCGGTTTAATAGTGTTTTTTGAGAATATTTTTATAAAATTTTATTAAAATTATTTTTGAATAATTGAGTTTAAAATTATAGTATTTAATATTGTTGTCACAAAATATTTTCAAAAAAATAAAATATTTACTTTAAATATAAATCGTAAAATAAAAAGAGTTTATTTTACTGATAATATAGTAAATTTACATTTTAATTTTTTAAAAATAAACTTTCAATATATATTAAAAAATGCTCTATTTATAAAATTGATAAACACTTTTAACCTGTAAACAGTAAATATATTATCAAAAAATTATTAGATGGGTCTGACTCACTATGTCATTTATGATCCATTCAATAATATTATCTATTTTTTTAAAAGATAAATCTTTACCAATTTCTTATATGTAACTAAAAAATGGATAATTACTTGGAAGTTACAATAAATTATTTCTCTACAGTACCCAATACAATCTTAACTTTTATCCCAAGATTCCCCACGTCGGTCCATAACCCCAGCAAAGTAATGTGTCACGGCCCGCGCCCTAGGGTCCGAGCCCAACGCACACCAAGCAGCCGAGGAGGCCCTCAACGCCATTTTGGGCTTGCAAGCACCCATCCGAGCTAGCCCATCACTTGGGGTTGAAGAGCCATCAGATATGGCAAGTATCACAAGTCAACAAGCCTTATCACCTTGAATATTTCCATATCTGTTGTAATCCCTTATCTTTGGAAAGTTTGATCCAAATAGCTAGGATCAAGGGATATTATTGTATAGCTTTATTCTTGTTCGTTGATTTACTTTCATCTTAGCCGTTGGATGTAGGGGGCTTCAAGTATAAATAGAGGCTCACCCCCACCTCATTTCATCACTTCTGATTTGAGAAATACATTGAGCATTCACTCATTTCCCTCGGTCTTCTTTGCTAGCCATTCCTTCCTTTGTTCTTTTCGTTTCCGCGATGATCCAAGCATTCTAGCTTCGATCAGTTTAGGCTTACTTGGTTGCTAGTCCGCCCAGCAAGCACCTAAGGCCGCACGTCCTAGTTTGTGTGAATTTACGGACGTGACAGTTGGTATCAAAGCCAATTTCATCGAGAGAAATGGCACCACAGAACGCCAGTGAAGTCCAAGCAACTGACCGTGAGACTCGTGCTGTAGCTGCCGAGAAGAAGCGAGATAGTTCGAGGGACATTGTTGCTGCTTTAGACAAGAGGGTCGTCAGGCTTGAAGAGTCGATTGTCGAGCTTCAAGGGACCCATGAGGAAGCCGATGAGCGCTTCGAGAAGATGGATTCCATGAAGGAAGACATCATGAAGGAGGTTAACGAGAATCTCGAGAATCTGTATGAGTCGTTGAACGACCAAGATCTCTCCATCAAAGCTATCGTTGAAGCTGTGAAGGAGGAGATGATGAAAGAAGTGAAGAAGCTCAGTGCCGAGCTACTTCTCTACAAGACTGCCATGTTGAATGGCATGATGGCCGAAGCAACTGTGCCCAAGCCCAGGATCGACGCCCCGAAGCCTAAGCCGTTCATGGGGACCAGATATGCTTAGGAAGTGGAGAACTTCATGTAGGAACTTGAGCAATATTTCAAGGCAATGAGTATCGTGGAGGATACCAAAAAGGTAACAACTGCTTTAATTTATTTGTCTGATGCCGCTCTGTTGTTGTGGCGACGTAGGCGCTCGGATGAGCAACGTGGGGGCACTTCTGTTGGAACATGGGCTGAGTTCCAAGCAGAATTGAAGGAGCAGTTTTACCCGGGCAATGCCGAGAAGGAGGCAAGATCGAAGCTTAGAGCTCTTAAGCATGTCGGGACCCTTCAAGACTATGTTCAGCGAGCTTCAACTTCGGATCCAGACTTATCCGAGAATGATGCTCTTTTCCAGTTCATGGATGGACTAAAGCTATAGGAGAACACCGAGCTAGAACGGAGAGACGTGAAGGAACTCTCCAAAGCCATGGCGATTGCAGAATCATTGAAGGAGCATAGTGCCAACAGAAATGAGTCAACCAAACCAAAGCCAAAGTTACGTGGTAATGGAGGCAATGGTGGGGGAGACAAACCAAAGAACAACTCTAATAGGTAATCCAACGCCAATTATACAGCCAACCAACCATGGAACCGGAATAAGAGAAGGGACGGGAATCTCAAATGTTTTGAGTGTAGAGGACCACACTAGAAAAACAATTGCCCACAAAGACAGAAAGTTGTTGCCATCCAAGAAAATGAAGATCAAGAGGAGACCCTCAAGCTTGGCTCCATCCTCAGTTGCATGGAGGTCAAGAAAGGTTCCAAGAAGAAGGGGCTGATGTTTGTCGACATCACCATTGCTGGCCAGAAGTTGAGCGCGCTAGTGGACACCGGTGCCTCAGAGTTGTTTATGTCCGAACAGGCTGCAAAGAAACTTGACCTTCATGTTCAAAAGGCAAGTGGGTTCATCAAGACCGTGAATACCAAGGAGGCTCCGATTGCAAGAGTAGCAAAATGAGTCAAACCGAGATTGGGGCTGGTCTGGTAAGGAAAACATCAAGGTAATTCCACTTGATGATTTTGACTTTGTCATTAAGTCCAATGACAAGATTAATGCGTTTCCCGTTCCATTTGCCGATTGCTTGTGCATACTTGATTCGAGAGGCCAATGCATTGTTTCGGTAAACCGAAGAGCTGAAGTTGGGGCCAAGATGATTTTGGTCATCCAATTCAGCAAGGGAGTTCGCAAGGAGGAGCCAACCTACCTAGCAACGTTGGTGATCAATGAGGTCACTATGACCGAGGATGTTCCAGCAGAAGTGGGACAAGTTTTGGCAGAATTTCGTGACGTGATGCCTGCCGAGTTGCCTAAGGATCTTCCACCGAAAAGGGAGGTCGACCACAAGATTGAGCTTGTGCCGAACGCGAAGCCACCCGCTAGAGCCCCTTACCGAATGGCTCCTCCAGAACTAGAGGAGTTACGTAGACAATTGAAGGAACTCCTCGATGCAGGCTATATCCGACCATCAAAGGCACCCTATGGTGCTCTTTCAGAAGAAACATGATGGGACTCTTCGAATGTGCATCAACTATCGGGCTTTGAACAAGCTCATTGTGAAGAACAAGTACCCGATCCCGCTCATAGCAGACTTGTTCGATCAATTTGGTGGTGCAAGGTGGTTTACCAAGTTGGATTTGCGGTCCGGATATTGGCAAGTGAGGATTGCAGAAGGAGACGAGCCAAAGACAGCTTGTGTAACACGCTACGGTTCGTATGAATTTCTTGTGATGCCATTCGGCCTCACGAATGCTCCCGCCACCTTCTGTACCCTGATGAATAAGGTACTACAACCCTTCCTTGATCAATTCGTTGTAGTTTAGCTTGATGATATTGTCATC
This sequence comes from Hibiscus mutabilis, assembly GCA_019671005.1. NCBI lineage: Eukaryota > Viridiplantae > Streptophyta > Magnoliopsida > Malvales > Malvaceae > Hibiscus > Hibiscus mutabilis. Next base: position 4,946,502 of record CM033728.1, read on the forward strand.
TATAGCAAGAGCCTTGGGGAGCATGTGGAACACTTGAGGCAGATGTTCGAGGTCTTGCGGGAAAACAAGCTCTATGTCAAAGAGGAGAAGTGTTTGTTTGCTCAGATGGGGGTCCCTTTTCTAGGCCACATAGTTGGAGGTGGCAAGATCCGGATGGATGGGGCCAAAATTCGAGCCATCTCAAATTGGGAGCTGCCAACCAAGGTGACAGAGTTGAGATCCTTCCTGGGGCTAGCCAATTACTACTGAAAGTTCGTAAAAGGTTACTCCAAGATCGCCACACCATTGACCGAGCTATTGAAGAAGGACAAGGGGTGGGACTGGAGCATCGAGTGTCAAGAAGCCTTTGAGGGACTGAAGAAGGTCATGGCGAGTGAGACAGTGTTGGTGTTGCCAGATCACACCAAGCCTTTCGAGATTTACACCGATGCATCCGACGTTGCCGTTGGTGGGGTCCTGATGCAAGAGGGACATCCGGTTGCATATGAGAGCCGGAAGCTCAATGAGACCGAAAGGAGATACACGGTCCATGAGAAGGAGATGACAGCAGTAGTGCATTGCTTGCGTATTTGGCGTCACCACATACTTGGGTCGAGGTTTGTGGTATTCACTGATAATATTGCCAATAGTTATTTTCTAACCCAGAAGAAATTATCTCCCAAGCAGGCTCGTTGGCATGAATTCATTGCAGAGTTCGATTTTACCATGGAATACAAGCCCAAGAAAGTGAATTATGTTGCTGATGCCTTAAGTCGAAGGTACAACATGGAGATTGTTAGCTTGCCGAATGGACAGTTGTTGGAGCGCATCAATGAAGGGTTGTCACATGACCCAACGGCCAAAATGTTGATCGAGTATGCCAAAGAAGGGAAAACCAGAAAGTTTTGGCTCGAGGAGGACTTGCTTTATTCCAAAGGACACCGCCTCTACGTGACTTAGTTTGGAGAATTGCGCAAGGAGCTCATGAAGGAGTGTCATGACTCCAAGTGGGCCGGACATCCAGGGATGAATCGGACCATGGCACTTATCAGCGAGCACTACTACTGGCCACATATGGGCGAGGATGTTGAAGCCTATGTGAGGACTTGTCTTGTGTGTCAACAGGACAAGGTGGAGATGAAGAAACCAGCGTGATTGTTGCATCCATTGCCTATTCCCGAGCGACCATGGGAGAGTCTTTCCATGGATTTTATTGTCGGTTTGCCTAGCACTGATGGCTTGTCTACTATTATGGTTGTTGTTGACAGGTTTTCGAAGTATGGGATGTTTATTCCAGCGTCTAAGGCATGCTCAGCAGAGGAGGCAACCCGTCTTTTCCTCAAGCACGTGGTGAAGCTTTGGGGAGTGCCAAAGACAATCATCAGTGATCGAGACTCGCGGTTCACAAGGAAGTTTTGGGCCGAGTTGTTCAAGCTCTTGGGATCAAGTTTGAACTTCTCAACTAGTTTCCACCCATAGACCGATGGGCAAACCGAGCGAGTGAATGCTTTGTTGGAGATCTATTTGAGGTACTATGTGAGTGCCACACAACGCGACTGGCCGAAGCTGTTAGATGTGGCCCAGTTTTCCTACAACTTGCAACGGAGCGAGGTGACCAACCAAAGTTCGTTCGAGATCGTAATGGGGCAGCAACCGCTTACACCTAACGCGGTTGCTACCAAGTATGAGGGGCCTAATCCAGCAGCAGACAAGTTTGCCAAGGAGTGGCAAGAGAATCACGACTTAGCTCGAGCTTGTTTACACAAGGCAGGGAAGCGGACCAAGAAGTGGGCAGATCGAAAACGTAGGGACGTGAACTTCCAAGTGGGTGATCAAGTCCTTGCCAAAATCAGCGGGATCTTTCGCGACAAGAACATGCACAGGGGTCTTGTGCGGAGATACGAGGGTCCATTCGAAGTTGTGAAGCGGGTAGGCACCATGGCCTACAGATTGGAGTTGCCATCGACCATCCGAACTCATCCAGTGTTCCATGTCAGTCAACTCAAGCCCTACCATCGAGATGAGTTAGATCCAAATCGAGGCAAGTCACACCAAGCGTCAGTCGGAGTGAAGGTCTCCTATGAGAACGAGGTTCGAGAGATCCAAGCAGAGAGAGTCATTCGACGGCAAAACTACCAGCCGAGGCATGAGTACTTTGTTCAGTGGAAGGGACTTCCTGACAGTGAGGGTAGTTGGAAACCAGCCGAGGCCCTTTGGCAATTCAAGAACCAAGTGGAGTACTACCATACTAGTCGGGCGACGAGGGCATCGCCAGAACCAATGGGGGAGATTGTCACGGCCCGCACCTTAGGGTCTGAGCCCAACATACACCAAGCAGTCGAGGAGGCCCTCTACGCCATTTTGAGCTTGCAAGCACCCATCCGAGCTAGCCCATCACTTGGGGTTGAAGAGCCATCAGATATGGCAAGTATCACAAGTCAACAAGCCTTATCACCTTGAATATTTCCATATCTGTTGTAATCCCTTATCTTTGGCAAGTTTGATCCAAATAGCTAGGATCAAGGGATATTATTGTATAGCTTTAATCTTGTCCGTTGATTTACTTTCATCTTAGCCGTTGGATGTAGGGGGCTTCAAGTATAAATAGAGGCTCACCCCCACCTCATTTCATCACTTCTGATTTGAGTAATACATTGAGCATTCACTCATTTCCCTCAGTCTTCTTTGCTAGCCATTTCCTTTCTTTGTTCTTTTCTATTCCGCGACGATCCAAGCATTCTAGCTTCGATCAGTTTAGGCTTACTTGGTTGCTAGTCCGCCCAGCAAGCACCCAAGGCCGCACGTCCTAGTTTGTGTGAATTTACGGACGTGACAAATGACACCGCCGTACTTCACATTATTTGCCGACGCTTAGCTTTATTAGTAATTTCAAATGAAGAACATCAGCCATAACCCAAACCAACACTTCCATCTCTTATTTTCTGTTTCAATGATGAATAAAGCAGAGCTAGTGTTCATCCCAGCACCTTTAATGGGCCATTTGGCATCCGCAGTTCAAGTGGCTAAGCTTTTAGTACGTCTCTGTTCCAACCTCTACATCACCGTCCTCACCGTCAAGCCACCGCACGATGTAAAAGTCTCCGCCTACGTCGACTCTCTCACTGCCACCACCACCACCAGCCGCATTAAATTCATCAACATCCCTCAATCTGAAGCAGACGTAGATGTTTTGAAGTCTTTGAGTAATTTAGTTCGAACCCTGCGACCGCTTGTGAAAGAAGTCGTCACCAACATAGTTGAGTGCTCCAACTCAGTTTTTGACTCACCTCGACTCGCCGAGTTCGTTCTCGACTCGTTTTTAACTTCTTTCGTAGACTTGGCTAACGAGTTCGGCGTTCCTAGCTATGCATTTTTCACTTCAGGTGCTGGTTCTCTTGGCTTCCTCCTTTACACTCAGGCTCTGCACGATGAGCAAAAGATTGAGTTCGGCGAGTTAAAAGACTCGGACACCCAGTTCACAATTCCATCGTATGTCAGCCCAGTTTCCATTAAATTATTTCCAACTGATCTGTTACAGCCTGAAAGTTTTACTTTAGTCCGTACCTTGACGAAAGGGATAAGACAAGTGAAGGGTATAATGGTCAATACATTTTCGGAGCTTGAATGCCATGCCGTTGACTCCCTTTCTACTGGCCAGTTTCAAATTCCACCCATTTACCCAGTGGGACCCATTCTGAATCTCGTAGGCTCAAGCAATGTCCATCAGAATTACGATACAATCATGCAATGGCTTGACGAACAACCTCGTTCGTCGGTAGTGTTCCTCTGCTTCGGGAGCATGGGATGCTTTGGTGCAGATCAAGTGAAAGAAACCGCATACGCACTAGAGCAGAGTGGGCCTCTGTTCTTATGGTCTCTACAGGCATCATGTGTAGTCTAATTGATTATGAGAACGTGGCAGAGGTGTTACCGGAAGGGTTTTTAGACCGGACAGCTGAAATTGGTAAGATCATTGGTTGGGCACCACAAGCGGCAATCTTAGGCCACCCAGCAATTGGAGGCTTCATGTCGCACTGCGGTTGGAATTCAACGTTGGAAAGTATATGGTTCGGAGTACCAATGGCAGCATGGCCGCTTTATGCAGAACAACAGCTGAATGCAATGACATTGGTGAAGGAATTGGGATTAGCGGTGGAGATTAAAATGGATTATAAGATTGGTGAGGGTGAGGGTGAGGGTGAGGTTGAAATTGTAAAAGCTGAGAAGATAGAGAGAGGAATTAGGTGGTTGATGGGGAATGATAGCGATGTTGGACAGAGGATGAAGAAGATGAGTGATGAGAGGAGAAAGGCTTTGATGGACGGCGGATCTTCACACATTGTGTTACGTAGTTTTATCAACGATATCATGAACAACATGCCATGAAATTTTCAGTGCATTTTTTTTATTAATAAGGATAAAGCAATAAATATAATATTTTTATTCTATCTTCCACGTTCTCTTCACAGTAGCGACAGTTTTTCTTTTCAGTGACCCTACTTATGAATTTACAGAATCTTATACTTAAATTTTTTTTTTATATTTCAACAGATTTTATTTAAACTTAACTTTAATGTAATCTAAAAATTTTAATAAAAAACTCAATCAGGTTGGAAACTCATTTTTTTTAAAAATTCTACTCCATAAATTAAATCAGGTCAGAATATTCATTGTTGACGCCGTTTTTGTCATGGTTAATAAATTATGTTGGGCCTTTGGAAAGCCAGTCGAAAATATTGGAGTCACCATTGGTCGTTTTGGGTTGGATACGATCGAATACATCTGGTTTGCATTTAAATCCAGAGTTGATGTTGAGTTCGGGAATCGATTACGTATTGGGAAGATTAGAGCACCCCACGACGCCGAAATATTGGTACCTATAAAGGGTAATGTCGTCTATAAAAACAAACTACGAAGGCAAGGTTAATAACACTATAAAGGATAAATGTGAAAATTTGAGTACAACGTGAAAAGGCATAAAGTTAAAAAATACTCCCAACATTTGATTGAATAGTCATTTTAGCTCTTATTCTTTTTTTGGAGCAATTCAACCATCAATGTTTCATTTTGGGTCAAAATTTCCTCTCCGTGGATGAAAATTATTAGAAAACTGACGGTAAAGAGTTTGAAATGACTTGATAGAATAATAAGTCAGCAGAAAAAATTATTTTATATTTTATGTAATTTTATAAAATTATTTTTTGACTGATTTAACGTTTATTCAAGTCAACATATTTGTCTATATGATATTGTCATGTCAGCGTGCACTATTATATTGGTTTGTTACATCATTTCTAGTCATTTACCATTAGTTGACTGACAATTTTCATTCGCATATGGGCTACTGACCCAAAATGAAACATTGAAGGTTGAATTGCTCCAAAAAAGAGAATAGAGACCAAAACGACTATTCAGTCAAAAGTTTGAGGCATTTTTTGACTTTATGCCATGTGAAAATTAAGAAAATGATAAATATGTTTAAAAAGTGTAAAGAAAAGTAAAGCAAATTAATCACCAAGATAAAATTAAAGAAGATTGAACAAATTAAAGAAACTAAACCACAAATTATTAATAAAATTAACCTTAGTAGTCAATTAGAAATTAATCAATTTATTAACCACAAACTCTAATTAAGCCAAAAACAATTATTCAGTTTAAGAATCATTCCACGAATTAATCACAAATTAAACCTAATTAAACAAATTTTAATTAAAAGATTAATTTAAATTTAAACTAAAAAGACTCATTATTACAAAATTTATGAAGCGGGATATAATTGAAACTAAACAAATTTAGATGCTACATTTTAATTAATCTAAACTAAAAGAAGGATCTAACTAAACCAAATTGTAAACTAAGAAACTAAAGCCTAAAAAACAATAAATGTAAATAATAAGAAAGTATAATGACTACAGGCACATATTTCCCAATGGGTAGGCAGGCCGTACATATACGGGTTACTATATGACATTTTTAGGGTTTTTTATTCTTAATTTCATTTGCTTTCTCAGCCCCATTTCATCTTGACTTGACGGGTTCAACTCGGTTTGGCCTGATTGAGTCGTTTTTTTTAAATCTATTTTGGGTTGAATCAGGTTTTTTTTAATGGTAAAGTTGGGTCTGGTTCAGATATAAGGTAAAAAAAAATCCGGCCCTACCGACCCGGGATTAATAGTGTAATTTGTCCATATATTTTTAGGTATATTTTATAATAATATTAATCTTTATATATTTTTATAATTAGGTCCTTAAAATTGATTTTTTTACAATTACGTTCCTAAAATTAATTAATCCTTTTACAATTAGGTCACTAAAATTAATTTATTTTATAATTAAGTCCCTAAAATTTATTTTTTTATAGACCGGGTCGGCTATGGTTGAGGTGTATAATTTTTGGGTCGGGTCAATTTTTTAAAGAATATAATCGGGTCGGATTCGTATTTAGGGTAATTCTTTTCGGATCGAGTCTTGGTAGGCTAAAACCCCGACCCGTGCCCATCCCTAGTTACAACTTACAAGGATGAGTGCAAGAGAACTTTACATTCTACCTTATAATCCGAAGAGATTCAACCGCCGGATCTCTTCGAAATTCGAATATGTTGCTCTAAGGGGAGTAATCAAACTTCCCACCATTCGAAATGACGGACAAAGACTTCAGTCATTCGCGAACCAGCTCCGGCCGAAAGCCAAGTTTCCTATCTAGGTTTTCCTCTTCGATTCTCTTTTTCAATTTTAATCTGTTTGGTTTCCTGTATTTTACAGACATGGTTTTGCTTGGTTGTGAATGGTGTTCGTGAGATGGCTTGGGTGAGGGTTGTGTGCACTGAATTGTGGCTGAACGGTGGTGAATGCGTGGTAGAGCTAGCCGTGTGAGTGCTCAAGGTGCGGTTGGGCAGTGTTTGTGGGTTTTTTTTGTCATGTGTCGTTTTACTTTATTAAAATAGTGTTATTTTACACTTGCTTGGGGTTAAAACCCCAAATCTAATAGAATTCTAGATGTCAATGAATTAATGAAATGCTATTATCTTCTTCTTCTCAAATCTCATCTAAAACCTCTATTTCTCGTTCTTCTTCTTAGTCTTTTCTATCTTCATCTTCTCAGTCTCTTTCTTCATTAATCTTTTCTATTTTCCCTTAATATTTACAGTTGGGTTGTGTTGTAACCCATTTTTGTCCGGGTTAGACCCAAAATAAGCCCAATATCCCTATCCATTATGCCCAAATGAAAAATTCTTTATCCAGTCCAAGCTGCCGCATTTGCAGACTCGAAAAATAGGAAAGAAGACGTTATTGCCCTAAAAAGATAAAATTCACGTGGCTCACATTGAGCCACGTCACCCTCCCACCACCCTCATTTGGCTATAAATAGCCATGGGGACAATTAAAACCCACCCACAATTGAAGCCAAATTGGCCAATTGACAAGCCTATGAAATTGGCAAGCAATCAGAACCCGAAGTGTGGGAGCCAAGGTGTAACACCCCTTACCCGTATCCATCACTGAATACGAGATAGAGATGTCACATGACACTTGCACAATACTTGTAAAAATAAATTTATAAGCCGAGATTTCTTTAAGCGACTCTGTAACATCTTTAATGTATATTCGATTTATGAGTATATGTTAAGGGTGTTACATTTGAAATAAGAACAATTGTGCAAGTGTTATATGACATCTCTATCTCGTATTCAGTGATGGATACGGGTAAGGGGTGTTACACAAGGCCGGCCGAGCTAGGCTAGCCAAACGTATGAGGGTAGTGCTCTCGGCCCCAGTTGGTTCGATCCAACGTTCGATCGGAGTCCTTTTCATGGTCCGATCTAGTTAAATTTTTAGGCCATGTCGAGGCGACACCGAGATTTTGGCAAGGGTCGGTCAAAGCTTTTTATTCGAGCTCTTAGTGGGAGCTGGTCTGGTAAGGAAAACATCAAGGTAATTCCACTTGATGATTTTAACTTTGTCATTGGGCTTAGTTTCCTTGACAAGATTAATGTGTTTCCCATTCTATTTGTCGATTGCTTGTTCATACTTGATTTGAGAGGCCAATGCATTGTTTCGGTAAACCGAGGAGTTGGAGTTGGGGCCAAGATGATTTCAGCCGTCCAATTCAGCAATGGAGTTCGCAAGGAGGAGACAACCTACCTAGCAACGTCGGTGATCAATGAGGCCACTATGACCGAGGATGTTCCAGTAGAAGTGTGACAAGTTTTGGCAGAATTCCATGATGTGATGTCTGCCGAGTTGCCTAAGGATCTTCCACCGAAAAGGGAGGTCGACCACAAGATTGAGCTTGTGCCGAACGCGAAGCCACCCGCTAGAGCCCCTTACCGAATGGCTCCGCCAGAACTAGAGGAGTTACGCAGACAATTGAAGGAACTCCTCGATGCAGGCTATATCCGACCATCAAAGGCACCATATGGTGCTCTTTCAAAAGAAACATGATGGGACTCTTCGAATGTGCATCGACTATCGGGCTTTGAACAAGCTCACTGTGAAAAACAAGTACCTGATCCCGCTCATAGCAGACTTGTTCGATCAACTTGGTGGTGCAAGGTGGTTCACCAAGTTGGATTTACGGTCAGAATATTGGCAAGTGAGGATTGCAGAAGAAGACGAGCCAAAGATAGCTTGTGTAACACGCTACAGTTCGTATAAATTTCTTGTGATTCCATTCGGCCTCACGAATGCTCCCACCACCTTCTGCACCCTGATGAATAAGGTACTACAACCCTTCCTTGATCATTCGTTTTAGTTTACCTTGATGATATTGTCATCTATAGCAAGAGCCTTGGGAAGCATGTGGAACATTTGAGGCAGGTGTTCGAGGTCTTGCGGGAAAACAAGCTATATGTCAAAGAGGAGAAGTGCTTGTTTGCTCAGATGGAGGTCCCTTTTCTAGGCCACATAGTTAGAGGTGGCAAGATCCGGATGGATGGGGCCAAAATTTGAGCCATCTCAGATTGGGAGCCGCCAACCAAGGTGACAGAGTTGAGATCCTTCTTGGGGCTAGCCAATTACTACCGAAAGTTCGTAAAAGTTTACTCCAAGATCGCCACACCATTGACCAAGCTATTGAAGAAGGACAATGGGTGGGACTGGAGCACCGAGTGTCAAGAAGCCTTTGAGAGACTAAAGAAGGCCATGGCGAGTGAGCCAGTGTTGGTGTTGCCAAATCACACCAAGCCTTTCGAGATTTACACCGATGCATCTGACGTTGCCATTGGTGGGGTCCTGATGCAAGAGGGACATCCGGTTGCATATGAGAGCCGAAAGCTCAATGAGACCGAAAGAATATACACGGTCCATGAGAAGGAGATGGCAGCAGTAGTGAATTGCTTGCGTATTTGGCGTCACCACATACTTGGGTCGAGGTTTGTGCTATTCACTGATAATATTGACAATAGTTATTTTCTAGCCCAGAAGAAATTATCTTCCAAGTAGGCTCGTTGGCAGGAATTCATTGCAGAGTTTGATTTTACCATGGAATACAAGCCTGGGAAAGTGAATTTCGTTGTTGATGCCTTAAGTCGAAAGTACAACATGGAGATTGTTAGCTTGCCGAAGGGATAATTGTTGGAGCGCATCAATGAAGGGTTGTCACATGACCCAACGGCCAAAATGTTGATCGAGTATGCCAAAGAAGGGAAAACCAGAAGGTTTTGGCTCGATGGGTACTTGCTTTATTCCAAAGGACACTGCCTCTACGTGCCTTAGTTTGGAGAATTGTGCAAGGAGCTCATGAAGGAGTATCATGACTCCAAGTGGGTCGGACATTCAGGGATGAATCAGACCATGGAACTTATCAGCGAGCACTACTACTGGCCACATATGGGCGAGGATGTTGAAGCCTATGTGAGGACTTGTCTTGTGTGTCAACAGGACAAGGTGGAGATGAAGAAACCAGTGGGATTGTTGCATCCATTGCCATTCCCGAGCGACCATGGGAGAGTTTTTCCATGGATTTTATTGTCGGTTTGCCTAGCACTGATGGCTTGTCTACTATTATAGTTGTTGTTGACAGGTTTTCAAAGTATGGGATGTTTATTCCAGCGTCTAAGGCATGCTCAGCAGAGAAGGCAGCCCGTCTTTTCCTCAAGCACGTGGTGAAGCTTTGGGGAGTGCCAAAGACAATCATCAGTGACCGAGACTCGCGGTTCACAGGGAAGTTTTGGGCCGAGTTGTTCAAGCTCTTAGGATCATGTTTGAACTTCTCAACTAGTTTTCACCCACAGACCAATGGGCAAACCGAGCGAGTGAATGCTTTATTGGAGATCTATTTGAGGCACTATGCGAGTGCCACACAACGCGACTGGCCGAAGCTGTTAGATATGGCCTAGTTTTCCTACAACTTGCAACAGTAGCGAGACGACCAACCAAAGTTCGTTCGAGATCGTAATGGGGCAACAACCGCTTACACCCAACGCGGTTGCTACCAAGTATGAGAGGCCTAATCCAGCAGCACACAAGTTTGCCAAGAAGTGGCAAGAGAATCACGACTTAGCCCAAGCTTGTTTACACAAGGCGGGGAAGCGGACCAAGAAGTGGGCAGATCGAAAGCGTAGGGACGTGAACTTCCAAGTGGGTGATCAAGTCCTTGCCAAAATCACCTGGATCTTCCGCGACAAGAACATGCACATGGGTCTTGTGCGGAGATACGAGGTTCCATTCGAAGTTGTGAAGCGGGTAGGCACCATGGCCTACAGATGAGTTAGATCAGGATCGAGGCAAGTCACACCGAGCGCCAGTCGGAGTGAAGGTCTCCTATGAGAACGAGGTTCGAGAGATCCAAGCAGAGAGAGTCATTCGACGACAGAACTACCGTCCGAGGCATGAGTACTTTGTTCAGTGGAAGGGACTTCCTGACATTGAGGGTAGTTGGGAACCAGCCGAGGACCTTTGGCAATTCAAGAACCAAATGGAGCACTACCATACTAGTCGGGTGATGAGGGCGTCGCCAAAACCAGTGGGGGTGATTGTCACGGCCCGCACCCTAGGGTCCGAGCCCAACGCACACCAAGCAGCCGAGGAGGCCCTCCACTCCATTTTGGGCTTGCAAGCACCCATCCGAGCTAGCCCATCACTTGGGGTTGAAGAGCCATCAGATATGGCAAGTATCACAAGTCAACAAGCCTTATCACCTTGAATATTTCCATATCTGTTGTAATCCCTTATCTTTGGCAAGTTTGATCCAAATAGCTAGGATCAAGGGATATTATTGTATAGCTTTAATCTTGTCCGTTGATTTACTTTCATCTTAGCCATTGGATGTAGGGGGCTTCAAGTATAAATAGAGGCTCACCCCACCTCATTTCATCACTTCTGATTTGAGTAATACATTAAGCATTCACTAATTTCCCTCGGTCTTTTTTGCTAGCCATTTCCTTTCTTTGTTCTTTTCTATTCCGCGACGATCCAAACATTCTAGCTTCGATCAGTTTAGGCTTACTTGGTTGCTAGTCCGCCCAGCAAGCATCCAAGGCCGCACGTCCTAGTTTGTGTGAATTTACGGACGTGACAAATGACACCGCCGTACTTCACATTATTTGACGACGCTTAGCTTTATTAGTAATTTCAAATGAAGAACATCAGCCATACCCCAAACCAGCACTTCCATCTCTTATTTTCTGTTTCAATGATGAATAAAGCAGAGCTAGTGTTCATCCCAGCACCTTTAATGGGCCATTTGGCATCCGCAGTTCAAGTGGCTAAGCTTTTAGTACGTCTCTGTTCCAACCTCTACATCACCGTCCTCACCGTCAAGCCACCGCACGATGTAAAAGTCTCCGCCTACGTCGACTCTCTCACTGCCACCACCACCACCAGCCGCATTAAATTCATCAACATCCCTCAATCTGAAGCAGACGTAGATGTTTTGAAGTCTTTGAGTAATTTAGTTCGAACCCTGCGACCGCTTGTGAAAGAAGTCGTCACCAACATAGTTGAGTGCTCCAACTCAGTTTTTGACTCACCTCGACTCGCCGAGTTCGTTCTCGACTCGTTTTTAACTTCTTTCGTAGACTTGGCTAACGAGTTCGGCGTTCCTAGCTATGCATTTTTCACTTCAGGTGCTGGTTCTCTTGGCTTCCTCCTTTACACTCAGGCTCTGCACGATGAGCAAAAGATTGAGTTCGGCGAGTTAAAAGACTCGGACACCCAGTTCACAATTCCATCGTATGTCAGCCCAGTTTCCATTAAATTATTTCCAACTGATCTGTTACAGCCTGAAAGTTTTACTTTAGTCCGTACCTTGACGAAAGGGATAAGACAAGTGAAGGGTATAATGGTCAATACATTTTCGGAGCTTGAATGCCATGCCGTTGACTCCCTTTCTACTGGCCAGTTTCAAATTCCACCCATTTACCCAGTGGGACCCATTCTGAATCTCGTAGGCTCAAGCAATGTCCATCAGAATTACGATACAATCATGCAATGGCTTGACGAACAACCTCGTTCGTCGGTAGTGTTCCTCTGCTTCGGGAGCATGGGATGCTTTGGTGCAGATCAAGTGAAAGAAACCGCATACGCACTAGAGCAGAGTGGGCCTCTGTTCTTATGGTCTCTACAGGCATCATGTGTAGTCTAATTGATTATGAGAACGTGGCAGAGGTGTTACCGGAAGGGTTTTTAGACCGGACAGCTGAAATTGGTAAGATCATTGGTTGGGCACCACAAGCGGCAATCTTAGGCCACCCAGCAATTGGAGGCTTCATGTCGCACTGCGGTTGGAATTCAACGTTGGAAAGTATATGGTTCGGAGTACCAATGGCAGCATGGCCGCTTTATGCAGAACAACAGCTGAATGCAATGACATTGGTGAAGGAATTGGGATTAGCGGTGGAGATTAAAATGGATTATAAGATTGAAGACGGTGAGGATGAAATTGTGAAGGCCGAGAAGATAGAGAGAAGAATTAGGTGGTTGATGGGGAATGATAGCGATGTTCGACAGAGGATGAAGAAGATGAGTGATGAGAGTAGAAAGGCTTTGATGGACGGCGGATCTTCACACATTGTGTTACGTAGTTTTATCAACGATATCATGAACAACATGCCATGAAAATTGCAGTGCATTTTTTTTATTAATAAGGATAAAGCAATAAATATAATATTTTTATTCTATCTTCCACGTTCTCTTCAGAGTAGCGACAGTTTTTCTTTTCATGACCCTACTTATGAATTTACAGAATCTTATACTTTAAATTTTTTTTATATTTCAACAGATTTTATTTAAACTTAACTTTAATGTAATCTAAAAATTTTAATAAAAAACTCAATCAGGTTGGAAACTCATTTTTTTAAAAAATTCTACTCCAAAAATTAAATCAGGTCAGAATATTCATTGTTGACGTCGTTTTTGTCCTGGTCAATAAATTATGTTGGGCCTTTGGAAAGCCAGTTGAAAATATTGGAGTCACCATTGGTCGTTTTGGGTTGGATACGATCGAATACATCTGGTTTGCATTTAAATCCAGAGTTGATGTTGGGTTCGGGAATCGATTACGTATTGGGAAGATTAGAGCACCCCACGACGCCCAAATATTGGTACCTATAAAGGGTAATGTCATCTATAAAAAGGAACTACGAAGGCAAGGTTAATAACACTATTAAGGATAAATGTGAAAATTTGAGTACAACGTGAAAAGGCATAAAGTTAAAAAATACTCTCAACATTTGATTGAATAGTCATTTTGGCTCTTATTCTTTTTTTAGAGCAATTCAACCATCAACGTTTCATTTTGGGCCAAAATGTCCTCTCCGTGAATGAAAATTGTTAGAAAACTGACGATAAAGAGTTTGAAATGACTTGATAGAATAATAAGTCAGCAGAAAAAATTATTTTATATTTTATGTAATTTTATAAAATTATTTTTTGACTGATTTAACGTTTATTCAAGTCAACATATTTGTCTATATGATATTGTCATGTCAGCGTGCACTATTATATAGGTTTGTCACGTCATTTCTAGTCATTTACCATCAGTTGACTGACAATTTTCATTCGCATATGGGCTACTGACCCAAAATGAAACGTTGAAGGTTGAATTGCTCCAAAAAAAGAGAATAGAGACCAAAATGACTATTCAGTCAAAAGTTGGAAGCATTTTTTTGACTTTATGCCATGTGAAAATTAAGAAAATGATAAATATGTTTAAAAAGTGTAAAGAAAAGTAAAGCAAATTAATCACTAAGATAAAATTAAAGAAGATTGAACAAATTAAAGAAACTAAACCACAAATTATTAATAAAATTAACCTTAGTAGTCAATTAGAAATTAATCAATTTATTAACCACAAACTCTAATTAAGCCAAAAACAATTATTCAGTTTAAGAATCATTCCACGAATTAATCACAAATTAAACCTAATTAAACAAATTTTAATTAAAAGATTAATTTAAATTTAAACTAAAAAGACTCATTATTACAAAATTTATGAAGCGGGATATAATTGAAACTAAACAAATTTAGATGCTACATTTTAATTAATCTAAACTAAAAGAAGGATCTAACTAAACCAAATTGTAAACTAAGAAACTAAAGCCTAAAAAACAATAAATGTAAATAATAAGAAAGTATAATGACTACAGGCACATATTTCCCAATGGGTAGGCAGGCAGTACAAATACGGGTTACTATATAACATTTTTAGGGTTTTTTATTCTTAATTTCATTTGCCTTCTCAGCCCCATTTCATCTGGACTTGACGGGTTCAACTCGGTTTGGCGTGATTGAGTCGTTTTTTTTAAATCTATTTTGGGTTGAATCAGGTTTTTATTAATGGTAAAGTTGGGTCTGGTTCAGATATAAGGTAAAAAAAAATCCGACCCCACCGACCCGGGATTAATAGTGTAATTTTTTCATATATTTTTAGGCATATTTTATAATAATATTAATCTTTATATATTTTTATAATTAGGTCCTTAAAATTGATTTTTTTACAATTACGTTCTTAAAATTAATTAATCCTTTTACAATTAGGTCACTAAAATTAATTTATTTTATAATTAAGTCCCTAAAATTTATTTTTTTATAGACCGGGTCGGCTATGGTTGAGGTGTATAATTTTTGGGTCGGGTCAATTTTTTAAAGAATATAATCGGGTCGGATTCGTATTTAGGGTAATTCTTTTCGGATCGAGTCTTGGTAGGCTAAAACCCTGACCCGTGCCCATCCCTTGTTACAACTTACAAGAATGAGTGCAAGAGAACTTTACATTCTACCTTATAATCCGAAGAGATTCAACCGTCGGATCTCTTCGAAATTCGAATATGTTGCTCTAAGGGGAGTAATCAAACTTCCCACCATTCGGAATGACGGACGAAGACTTCAGTCATCGCGAACCAGCTCCGGCTGAAAGCCAAGTTTCCTATCTAGGTTTTCCTCTTCGATTCTCCTTTTCAATTTTAATCTGTTTGGTTTCCTGTATTTTACAGACATGGTTTTGCTTGGTTGTGAATGGTGTTCGTGTGATGGCTTGGGTGAGGGTTGTGTGCACTGAATTGTGGCTGAACAGTGGTGAATGCGTGGTTAATTTCGTGGTAGAGCTAGCCGTGTGAGTGCTCAAGGTGCGGTTGGGCAGTGTTTGTGGGTTTTTTTGTCATGTGTCGTTTTACTTTATTAAAATAGTGTTATTTTACACTTGCTTGAGGTTAAAACCCCAAATCTAATAGAATTCTAGATGTCAATGAATTAATGAAATGTTATTATCTTATTCTTCTCAAATCTCATCTAAAACCTCTATTTCTCGTTCTTCTTCTTAGTATTTTCTATCTTCATCTTCTCAGTCTCTTTCTTCATTAATCTTCTCTATTTTCCCTTAATATTTACAGTTGGGTTGTGTTGTAACCCATTTTTGTCCGGGTTAGACCCAAAATAAGCCCAATATCCCTATCCATTATGCCCAAATGAAAAATTCTTTATCCAGTCCAAGCTGCCGGATTTGCAGACTCGAAAAATAGGAAAGAAGACGTTATCACCCTAAAAAGATAAAATTCACGTGGCTCACATTGAGCCACGTCACTCTCCCACCACCCTCATTTGGCTATAAATAGCCATGGGGACAATTGAAACCCACCCACAATTGAAGCCAAATTGGCCAATTGACAAGCCTATGAAATTGGCAAGCAATCGGAACCCGAAGTGCGGGAGCCAAGGTGCAACACCCCTTACCCGTATCCATCACTGAATACGAGATAGAGATGTCACATGACACTTGCACAATACTTGTAAAAATAAATTTATAAGCCGAGATTTCTTTAAGCGACTCTGTAACATCTTTAATGTATATTCGATTTATGAGTATACGTTAAGGGTGTTACATTTGAAATAAGAACAATTGTGCAAGTGTTATATGACATCTCTATCTCGTATTCAGTGATGGATACGGGTAAAGGGTGTTACACAAGGCCGGCCGAGCTAGGCTAGCCAAACGTATGGGGGTAGTGCCCTCGGCCCTAGTTGGTTCGATCCAACATTCGATCGGAGTCCTTTTCATGGTCTGATCTAGTTAAATTTTTAGGTCATGTTGAGGCGACACCGAGATTTTGGTAAGGGTCGGTCAAAGCTTTTTATTCGAGCTCTTAGTGGGATAAAAGTTTGATCCTTATCTTTGTATTTATCTTTTATATAATAATATAGAATTTTGTTGATTATGTTGGCATGTTTTTTATGTTTTGTATATTATTTTATTTTTAATTTTTGCATTGTTTTTCTTACTTTCTTTAAATTTAGTTCTTTTTATATTCGATGCATTTTATTTATATTTTATTTGTGTATTTTTTATATATATGATATTATTATGTATATTATATATATAATATGTGTAATATATATTATACTTATTATATGTATATAGTATAATATGTGCTTTATATAGTATTTATTTTATATTTATAGTATATTATATATTATATAATCTATTATTTTATATTTAATATTATTTTTATGTTTAGTATTATTATTATTATTATTATTATTATTGTATATGTATATTTTTAGTACCTACTTTATATTTATATATATGTATATTATAGTAAATATTACATGTATATATTATTTATATATTTTATCTCATTTCGAATATTTTGATGAGAAGTTCGGTTCAATATTAAGGGAATACTTTCCATTTTATTTTGGATAATCGGTTAAGAAGTGGTGTCCTGAATCATTCAGATATCATCTTCCTTGGTTTTCGTAAGTAAGGAAATGTTCTCCTTAGACTGTTTTTTTATTAAATTTTAAATTAAAGATTCAAATTTTTATTTTCTTACAATGACAACACTGGCTCAATGCGATACCAATTTTGGACGTTGTGGGGGTACTAATCCTCCCCCACGCTTAATCGACTCCCAAACCCAAACGATTTGAATCTCTGGTTACCTATTAAAGGTGTTCGGCCTACCAAAGTGGCCGATGGCGACTCCATCCATTTTTCATCCATATTTTCCACATTTTCCACCACCATCCATTTTTCACATTTCTCATCTATTTTCCACCTACCATTTTAACGGTGTTCTGTTGAGAGTGTCATCTCGATCTTCGGGTGATGTCTCCTTCGACTCCGTTAATAAAACTATTTTTTATTATTTTTCGTAGAAGGTAAAACTCCTATTACGACAGATGGTGTCTCCGTTGGGGATATTTTAAGAGAGTCAGGTCAATGCTGATTTTGTGTTATCTTGCAAGAAATTCAAAATTTCGATTTGATTTAATTTTTAATCCCCTGGCATTCATGCATGAGCTTTCTACCCGGACTCCTCACCTTTAAGTGGGAGGGATTACTTCGATTTTGTGGTGTCTCCGTTTAGTGTTGTAATGTACTCCTAGAACACCGGTCCTTGTATTTCGTGGAGTTTTCACCCCCGTATGGTATAAGGGTCGTATTCCTCCGAATCGATGCCCTCGCGACAGTTCAGGTACCATTTCCTTTAGATCCTAACCACATATAGTGGGCCGTAAGAGCCAACCTTTTAAGCCATACGAAACTCTGCCCGTTTAGCGGTCACCCTTGTTAGGCTTTGGTGCATTTATTTGTTTTATGTATAGTTTTTTTACCCTTTTTTACCGTTTAATTATTTCATTCGATTATTTTATTTTGAACTGACCCCGCTCATTTTTTAATCGCATCATGTTAAATTCATTTTGCATTAATTGCATGACCTATCATTTTAATTTGTTACATTTCATTAGCACGAAGTACTGATTCATGGCTGGTTCCCAATTTGAAAAATTCACCATCGGGAGAAAATCTAGTATCCTAGATAACAAATGCAACGTTTAAGGTTGCGAACAAATTTCGTGAGTGTAGAAGTTGAGCCACGAGAACCATTTTTGAATTAGTACCTCCACATCTAGGACATGCACCTTTCATTTACATGCATACATTCACAATTAAAACCGGTCCCCGAGATGCCCCAAGCCAGCAATACCAAAAAAGTGAAAGTTGACCAATCCAGCATTTTACCGAGCCTACGGAAGATCCTGGTCCAAAGGAAATTTTAAGAATGACCTTCGCATTCATACATATATGCCTGTACACGAACTGAATGAACACGAACGAGGGTTTGTTCATGTTCGTTCATTTAACTTTAACCGAACAAACGAACGAACACGAACATAAACGAACAAAAAATTTCTTGTCTGTGTTCGTTCATTAAGGAATGGAGCTTGTTCATGTTCGTTAGTTAACATGATAAACAAACACAAATGAACATAAACGAACACAAAAGAATATATATAATGTGTTAAATATTTAATATTTTGAGTTAGTTCGATTAATTTATTTAATTAACCAATTTTAAACCGAATTAATCGATAATTAAAATTTGAAAAAACTCTTAATCATTAGTCAAAACCTAAAACTATCTAATAGATTAACCAATTTTGTTTTAGTTATGTTGGTTAGTTCGGTTTAATCGAACAATGAACACCCCTAGACATATGTGAATAAATGAACGGATTACCGAATGTTCACGAACATAAATGAACGAACAAGCCCTTTGTTCGTGTTCATTCATTTAATTAAACGAACAAAAAATATTGTTCATGTTCGTTCGTTTAATAAATAAACGAACATAAACGAACTTCCAAACAATTCACTGAACATTCGGTTACAGCCCTACATTCCGACACCATGCCTCTACAAGGCCCCACATCTAGGAGCATTTCCAGGTCCAACTGGGGGCAATATAACACGTTCATCCTTCAAGAAAAGACGAAAATATACTCCAAGCTTCGAATTCGCTTCAGTTTAGAGGAAATTCAATGAAAATAATTTTGGGGCATGAACCCGACAAGATAGAGGAAGATAATCAAAGCCAATGAAGATTGGGGGCATCTCCGCGAGACAAGTTCAGGAGCTCAATCTGACAAATATGAAGTCAGGGGCAAAAAAAATCATTTACACATTCATTGAGATCATTTGGCATCAAGTGCACACATCATACATTTAAACAAGTTATCATGCATTAAACATACATTAGGCATAAATATAGGGGCATCCATCATGCATTCATTTTTTTTGCTAGAACATATAAGCAGGTACAAGAATGAGACCGAAGAACCTCAATCATGGGGGCAATAACATGATGATCAACCTCTAGCCCTAAAGAAGGCTGAATATGCAGAAAAGCTCAAATATCCAACTCATTGAAAAAAATTTAAACATTTACTAATTAATGTTCTTCTTCATTTTCAGATTTTGCGCTACTGTTGATGGTGCAACAAATTAAAGTTTTTCTGGATCTCGACTCTTTGCCAGTGATGTAGCAAATACTACTTTTTCCTGATCTTGCCTCTCTGTCAGTGGTGTTGCAAGATTAAATTTCCCCCCGTATCTCATCTATCCATCGATGGTGTAGTAGATCCCATATTTTTTAGATCTTATCTCTCCGTCAGTGGTTTAGCAGATCAAACCCTATTCAGGTCTTGTTTCTCCATCGGTATCGCAGCTAGACCAAACGACTTCCTCGAATATTATATCTTTCTTATAGTTGTAGCTAAAAAAGAAAAAAATAAAAAAAAATCAAAAATAAAAAATAAAAAATCAAGAAAAATAAAAAAAAAATCAAAGCTTCATCCTCCGATCCTACCCCTCTATTGATGGAGTGGTTAGGTCGAATTTATCATCATCCAATCTGGTTCCTCCGTTCATGGTGTAATAAGGTCCAAGTTATTCTCATCCGATCTTGTTCCTCCGTTGATGGTGTAACAAGTTTCAAATTACAGATATCCAATCTCACCTCTTGTGTTGATGGAGAGGTTGAGTACAAGTTGCAGTTTTTTGATTTGCCCATTGCATTAATAGAGTGGTGGGTCCAAGTTGCTTTCATCCGGTCTTGTTCCTCCGTTAATGGCGTAACAAGGTCTAAATTGCGGACATCTAATCCTGTCTCTTGCATTGATGAAGAGGTTGAGACCAAGTTATCAGATCATGTCCCTCTGTTGATGGTGTGGTCGAGTTCAAATTATTGATCATTCTTACTCCGTCTTTGAGGGCGTAGCTGTAACCCCCTTGACCAGGCCTAGACACCCAACCGAACCAAGAAGGCTACATTAGGTTTGCCATAGCAAACCGAAGAGATACAACCAAACTCGATCTAATTTTTTTTTCTTTTATCTTATCTAGATGCAAATTATTAACCCTACATGTTCATACGGACATTAGGTGCAACCCCAGCTCATCCGGGCATCATTTGACATCTAATTGATAACATTCACAAATTAGGGATCAAATTGCAAATACAAAAAATTTCATGATTAAAACTCATTTTTAGATTACCAATATCTAATTAGTCAGGTTCCAAACTTCCATCTCAAATTTCTGCTTAAACCGATCATCCTACCATATGTAATTGCATCGGCAAGAATTAGGGACTAAAGAGCAAGGAAAACAAAACTGCCCAAAATGACATTAACAGGAAAATGGCCATATGTATCGAAACGAGTAAGTCCGTACCGATATGGTTTGAAACACACTATTTCGATACACCACCAAGCCATTTCGATACACCTAATTGAAATAACTATCTTTTGAAATATTTAAAATGGTACCAATATGGTTCATTAGGTGTTTCGATACGCGGGTTCGAGTTACAAAAGTAAATTTCAGAGGCTAAATCTCATATCGAAACGCCCATCCCCGTACCGATACGCTAGACCAAATTTGCCTAGGTGTATAGAAACGCACTAGACTTGTACCGATCCCAAAAGCCTGAAATTGCCTAGCCCTACCGATACGGTCCCCCGCGTATCGGTACGCCAGGGCCTGTAATGTCACATTTAGCTGATTTTTTATCCCAAAAGTATACTCAAACCACTCCAATATGCTTTAAACACAATACTAACATGTCAAGCATATCTCATGCCAACTAACAACACAATTCTAATGGCACAACAAGGATTCATGCATCAAAGAGGAAATCTATAGGCATGCTTCCTAATATGCATCCAACCAACATACCAAAAGGTAAACCAGCACCAAAAACAATCCTTAAAGACCATTTACAACCCAATAGCAACTAAAGAAACATGCTCAAACAGGGAGTTTCACAAAACATCACAAGTACCCAATTGCCTTTATTCATTATAGTCTAGTCTCTAACATACTTTGGGAACAAGTCTTGCCAAGATCCCCCTTGCTTTTTGCTGTATTCCAAGAACTTAATTATCTGTATTGATGGACAACGATAGCATAAGCACACAAGGCTTAGTGAGGAAAACTCTAAAACGAACACCATCAATGCATTTAAAACTGTTTAAACCAGCATGCCCTTTTAAAACATGCATTTTATATCATTTAAACCAGCATATTAAACCATATGCTACATGTATCATTATTCAACAACAAGTCACATTGTTAACCCTCCACTTAAGCCTTCCCATGCATTACTACCAAAAACAAATCTTAAGGAGAAACATGTATAAATCACATTATACAACAAAAACATTTCAATGATACATTAACAATTATATTGGCTTTCAAGTGATCATTAAGCAAGTCCGTTAAAAAAAGAGTTCATCAGATACATGGATTCAACAAGTGTTAACCCAACACTTTAAGCTATCTCAACCAGAATAACGATACAATCACAATCGCGATACATTAACAATCGAGTACAGTAACAACCGAGTACCATAACAACCCACGAGGACATCAACCCCAATCATCGGTTAGACACTTAATCTACTTACAAGAGTATTCAGTACTGTTTAACCCATCTACCGTTAGGGTACTTGGATGGAGTATTCGGTACACCGTATAAACCCCTCAACATCTAAGGTGACTTATTTACAATGCACTCAATCCTATGGTCGGCCAACTATATCCGATAACAATTTTAAAACCACATCACTTGCCAATATAATTAACCAAATAACATTTACCTTACTTTTTTTTAACAATCATTAAACCATTCCATTTATCCAAAGCAACAACCATGCTTTAAAACACAAGTATAAACCATACTTACAAGGATCACTTACCATGTCCATCCTTCTACAAAACATGCTTAAAACAGTATATCCAATACTTCAAAACATGCTTAAAAAGTAGGTAAGGTGTAAATCAAAACAAGTGCATAAAACCATTTCAAACTAGCACGACCGAGAGAGTAAACCACTTTATACTTACTTCTGAGTCTAGGTAAGCGTTTTTACGCTCTACCTTAACTCCTAAAACTCTATTCCCAAAACATCAAAACGTTTTAAACCATTTTTTCACTCACCAATATACAAAACCTCGATTCGCTAACGCAAAATTAAGAATCCGAAACCTTCAAAGATTCTCCAATAACTTCCACATCAACCTCCCCTATTTTTACCACAAATCAACAGAGGATTAATGCATTATAATGCATTCTAAACACAACAACTACAATCATTCTCGAATTCCCACGAAACCTTCATAATTAACCCTCCTCAACAAACGAAAACATAACCAAAACACTTCGATTCACAACCCAGCCAACATCTATCAATCTAACATCACTTTCATCATCAAAACACATCTAAAAACATATTCAAAACAACCTACTACCTCCAGCAACCTTACAACCATAAAAGACACATCTAAAAACATATTCTTAAATTTCGGGATTCCATTGATCAAAACCACTTATCAATATTATTAAACATCCGAAATATGAATCAAATCAACCTCACTTACTGGAAATCATATCCAATTCGCGAATCAACTCATTTTTCCCAAATAACTCAATTAAACATTGAAAAATCATCAAAACCAGATTAGAAACACAAAATCAAGGATCAAATGCTTGAGAATTTAAATAAAGAACCATACAATAGAGGATATCTTGAACCTTACCCCTATTGTGAAGTTTCTCCCTCAATTGATTTGTGAAAAGCTAAGTAAACACAAAATTATTGTAAGATTTTGTATAAACAATCTTTATAAAACAATTTAATATAATAAAATCAAGTTAGAAACCACCTCACCTCTGGAAATTTGATGAAAACTAAGTGTTTGGCTGAGGGGAGAATGGAGAGAAAAACTTGAGAGAAAATGACATGATTTTTGTTTTGGAAAAGATAACTAACTTTTTAACAAAATCTTCTTTAATTATTGATTAACCACATGTTAAAATAAGTCAAATCAAGGGAGAAATCATCAAAAACCAAATGGTAAAATAGCTCCTTAAAGATTCTAAGTATTTGACCCTTTTCATTTTAGTTACTAGAAAATTATAGTTTCTAAAACTTTCATTTTGGTCACTAACCAAAATGTCCATCTTCCAAAACCTATTTTTCAAAATTGATTCCACCATTATTAAATACATAATTAATAATGGTTTTAAGCATTTTCCATTAATTTTTCAACCCCCAAAATATACTATCCCTAAACCGACTCGAATCTCTACTCCGATCTACCGGACCGTCTAATAAACCACCAAACTGCTAAGCCCTAAAACTGGGGCATTGCAGTAGTAAGGTCCAAGTTACGGTTCATCCCTGCTTCTCTGATGTTGGTGTAGTGAAGTTTGAGTTGCTATCATCTAGATTCTGCTTCTTCGTTGATGGCGCGGTAGAATCCAAGTTATCCGATCCCATCCCTCCGTTGATGGTGTGGCTAGGTTCAAGATTCGTTCTTACTCCGCTGTTGAGGGCGTAGTAAGGTTCAAGTTGCGGTTCGATCCTTTTTCTAGTTCTCTTTTTTATGCTCTTTTGTTCGATCTGGTCCTTTCCTCCGTATCGCTTTGTTCGATCTGGTCCTTTCCTCCGAATTGTTTTGCTCGATCCGGTCCCTCTCTGAATTCTATTTTAATTCCATAATTTAATTTTCCCACAATTTATTTTTCGGACTTTAAATTACCGCATTTAAATTTCCTCTCTTTTTATTTTTTGTTCGATTCAGTCCTTTTTTGGACGTTTTATTTTTGCCTTTATTTATGCTTTTATTTTATATCTTTATTTATATTTGACATGTTTATACTTATTTGAGATGTCATGTTGTAAAATGTTGCATATCGGACATATTATGTTGTTAATGCGAGGTCTTTTTTATTCGACGGTAAATGCGACCACTATCAAATGTAGTGATGGTGGTCTTGCTTTTTACTTTCGAATAACAGGACCCTTAAAATAGACTCGCATGTATAACCGGATTTTAAATTAATCGTCACTTTAATTCATAAAGTTCGATATTAACAAAGCAGTAATTATTCATTTTCTTTTTACGGTACCAATATTTGGGCGGTATGGGGGTGCCAAAACCTTCCCCATCCGTAACTAACTCCCGAACCTTGTTTTTAATTGAATCAATGGTTTTATGGTGTCTGGCCTACCTTAGTGGCCGGTGGCGACTCCAAGTTTTATTATTTTTTAGAAAAAATGGATTTTTAAAGTATTCCCTATTTTCAAGTATTTTCTCAAAAATAAAAGGAAACCTACTACTCATTTTTAGTGACCCCATTCGAAACTTTTAATTCAAAATTCAAAAAATTTTAGGTTGTTACAGCTGGGGACCGATTTTAATTTTTAAAACTAAAGTGAGTGAGCTATTTTTCAAAAAGAACAAAAATAATGATTATCGTTTTATTAATATGGGAAATTGTGAATTAAAGTGACGATTAAGTTGATATTCGTTTATAAATGCGAGTTTATTTTAAAGCATTTAAAATTTGACATTTAAACACGTCCTTTTAAGTGGGGAAAATGCTAGTGCTTTGTGTGGATATTGTTCCTCCGTATGAGCCTAGTAAGTACCTTCGGGGCTCGACTACCCTATGTTTTTGTGGGAATAATGTTTCCCCGTACGGACATAGCGAAAGGGCCCCCTAAATTAAACTCGATTGAAATGAGCCTATAATGGGTAATGACCGGGGGCCTTGCTACTCTTTATAAGAGGACAGCGGGGACAATTCGGGTACCATTTAGAACCAAAACTGCATGTAAAAAGCATAGAAAGCCCACCCTTTTAGAGTCATACGGTTAAACCTAGGGTTGTTTTGTTTGATGCTTGATTTAAATTCTTGCTTCATCTTTTTATATGTATATAAGATTCTGTCTGGTACTGACTTGTTTCTTTTTGTGTCTTATCTTGTTTTACACGTATTTTTTGCATCCATATTGCATTGCATGAAGGAGTTGATTCAGGTGGTTTGCCCAACTAGAGATCTTTCATCACGGATGAGAGTTGTCTCAAAAAAGAGAAGACACGCTCAGGAATTCGACATTACTTTGAAGCAAGTCAAAATTAGATTCGAAGCTATGATTCAGAACCATTTAGGCATTTTCGTGATCCTATCCAACTCATTCAAGCTCAAGATCAGTACAACATATTTTCAATGGACCAAGCACAAGTGATAGCCCGGTGTAGGAAGACTCTAGCAACGGAAGCTGATTCACTCTACCCTTTCATTACCTCAGGATGGAAGAAGGCATCAGACCCCTCTTAGCCATACGGAGCCCTTGAAGAATTCGAAGATAGGTTCAAGGCTTGGAAGATCGTCGCCCTCCTTTGTAACGAGAATATTTCCAATCCCATGAAAGTTGCTCAAGGGTGACCACCAAAAGGAGTCAACATCTTTACTTGCATGCATCCTTGCATTTTATTTTCTATTCCATACATCAACATCATATTCATTATACCGTCATGAGGTATTAACCCGAGAATGGTGGACATAGTGGAAATCGTTCATGAATCGAGAGGAAATCTAGTAACCTAGATGTCAATTAAATGTAATATTCAAAAGTTGCAAGTTTCTCTCATATATTCGTGGGTGATGTTCCTTGGAAACCATGTCTAAATCAACGTCTCTGTATTTAGGACAATCACTTTGCATTCGCATGCATTCATCACATTTGACTTACATTGCATCACATGATTAAATTCCATGATAATTGCACTCACGAGTTAAATTTATTCATTTACAGTACAGTTGCATCATACATTGATTATGTTTGTACAACATTTGCATTGTACATTGATCTCATTCATTCGTATTGATTTTATCCACTTGCATCGTAGTTGCATTACATCATTTCTAAAATGCTAGTCATTCACTTACTTTCATATTCACATTAACTTCACATCTAGACATACATTTCCTCGCTCATCATCACATCGGTTCAAAATAAAAGATTCGTCATGATCGACAAAGATGATACCCCAACCGGTGAAAAAGGGGGCAAGCTTTATAACCCATATTTGTATTCCGGACAGTGTAAGTGATCCCGCATTGGGGGCACCCGAGCACCCCCGGTAAGTTTACATTCAAAAAGAAAAAAGAAAAAAGCTCAACGGTGATATCATTTTTTGTAACATATTCAAAGTTTTAATAAAAAGATGCAATCTTTTTTTTTCAAATTTCTTCATTTTGTAAACATATTTGCTTATTGGGTCTCGTATATCAATTGCGCAAGGAACATTGAATTTGACCCGAAGGTTGATTTCGGGTAGCCTGTGTTTAGTTGAAATCCTAAGCTGCGGAGATCATGAACATGTGACTTGCATTTCACATTAATCACACATGTTGACAAATTAGTGCAATTTAATGTTCAAAGCCTGGTAATAGGCATTTTCAAAACAAGACAAATTGACTTAACTTTCAAAGCCTGGTAATAGGCATTTTTCAAATCTTCGAAGCCTGGTAATAGGCATTCTTTCAAATTAATCAAAAAGCACTCCAATGTTCGAAACCTAGTAATAGGCATTTTTTGGATAAGAGTGTGGAATCTTTGGGGCACTCCGTTGAAGCCCATTCTAATTGAAACTTTTCGCTTCATGAGTGATGGTAATATTTTCAAAATCATGACAATGCCGAGTAGCTTGAGAATTCTTTGTTTGCTCCATCATTTATTTCGAGCCAAAGGAATGTGATGAATTGAATTCCCCAAACAAGAATGAATCTGCCAAAGTTAAATCGGTCAAATATCGAAATAGGCTTAAGATGCACTTCATATCTTCAAACATCAATTCAGCTTTTGAGGTCTCCTAGACACATAATTTGCTTGGGGCAATCCTCGGTAAGCCATTTTTAGTGTTGTTCGTACACTTGATATTCAGGGCATTCGATATTGCCTAATATAAATTTACAATTTGAAAAGAAAAATCAGTTTTCTCAATAAGCATCTCACATTGAAATCAGAACATGTATAAAAGACTTTTCTGCATTACTCAAAATCTTGCTAGCAACAAGAGTAAGCAACAAATTTTTTGGGGCAAAACTTTGTTGGGGCATAAATGTGACCCATGGCGAGGATATTCCCAAGACCAAATGTAGCGAAGTTCAGTAAGAGCAGTCTAGAGTGGAAACTTTGAAGATGCATTTTGCAAGGTTGAACCCTAGTACGAGATGGTGTATTCCAGCCATAGTGGAGCCCTAATGAAGAAGCAAGACACAAATTTTCAATCAGCTTCCTTGAAGAATAGGACTCGCCCAAGTGGTCCCCAATTCATTCATTTATGCATGTATATTTGCATCGCAAAATAAGCTCATGCATTATTGGCAGTTAGTTATCTCTATGTTAGGAGCATGCTAACTTATATCATCATAGCATTTTATTTATTTTAAACAGGCATTTGAAGATTGATAAAAGGGTGGATCTACAGCTTCACGAGAGGAGAAATAGATCTCATAGAACCAAGAATCCTTTGACTTGCATAATTTGGATTTCTAAAGGTCTTCCAAATTTCTCAATCATATCCCTTCCAAAAGGGCGTTTTTCTCACAATCCAAATTTCTCAAATTTATTCCTTCTAAAAGGACGTTTTTCTCACAATTCAAATTTCTCAAATTTATTCCTTCCAAAAGGACATTTTCCTCACAATCCAAATTTCTCAAATGTATTCCTTCCAAAAGGACGTTTTTCTCAAAATCTAAATTTCTTAAATTTATTCCTCCTTAAGGACGTTTTTCTTAAAATTCAAATTTCTCAATTTGATCATTTCTTAAAGGATGTTTTTCTTAAAACACAAATTTCTTAATTCGATCCTTTCTTAAAAGATGTTTTTCTTAAAACATGAATTTCTTAATTCAATCCTTTCTTAAATGATTATTTTTCTTAAAACACGAATTTCTTAATTCGATCATTTCTTAAAGGATTGTTTTTCTTAAAACATGAATTTCTTAATTCGATTCTTTCTTAAATTTCTTAATTCGATCCTTTCTTAAAGGATTGTTTTCCTTAAAAACACGAATTTCTTAATTCGATCATTTTCTTAAAGGATGCTTTTCTTAAAACACGAATTTCTTAATTCGATCATTTCTTAAAGGATTATTTTCTTTAAAACACGAATTTCTTAACTCGATCCTTAAAGGATTGTTTTCCTTAAAGCTCGAATTTGTTAATTCGATCCCTCCTTAAATGATTGTGTTCCTTAAAGCATGAATTTCTTAATTCGGTCATTTCTTAAAGGATTGTTTTTCTTAAAACACGAATTTCTTAATTCGATCATTTCTTAAATGATGTTTTTCTTAAAACACGAATCATGAATTTCTTAATTCGATCATTTCTTAACGATGTTTTTCTAAAACACGAATTTCTTAATTCGATCCTTTTCTTAAGGATATTTTATTAAAATTTTGACTCCCTGACTTTATTCTTTCTCAAGGATGTTTCTTATAGCTCAGGAATTTCAGGCAAGGTGTTTCAAATTCGCAGCACCAGGATTTCAGGAAGAGGAAAGGCGAACGATTCTATTTAGGAAGGACTCGCATCTCGAAATCTTCGAAAAGAGAAATGGAACAAAATTTGCATCTTTAGTCTTTGCTCTATTCCCGTTTCACAGCAATGAGCAAAGATGGGCAGCTGTAGACACTAAATTTTGTCTAATTTTAAATTAAATTGCTCGAAATATGATCAATCCACATTAACCCTTTTAATACCCAAAACCTTATACCCAAAGCCCAAAATTCTATGGCCCATTATATATGATTTTATATAATAAAAAATATAAAAAATAAAATAAAATCCTACTTCCTTCCTCATTAAGGCTCTACTCTCATTGGTTGGAAATTACTAAGGGCCCAAGACCTTAATTTCTATTGGTTTTAAAAGGGATAACCACAAAATACCTTTTATTATCTTGTAGATTAAAATCTAGACCCTTTTTTATTCCCACCAAATACCCTTCTACACCAACACATTGAACTCCACTGCCTTTTTTGTTTGATTAGCCGTTCCTAGACCCCCCCTCCAAAAGACAATTCTCCATTCAAGCTACATCACCAAATTTGCCACTGCCCTTTACCGAATAACTCTTATATCCATTCGAACAAAAATCATCACCAACCCTTAAATCAAACTTTTCAACCCAACAATAACAATACTGGATTAATTGATCGAGCATACATGTTGATATTTTCTTCCCTTTTATTTATGTAATTCATTCTTATAGTTTAATAAAATATTGATGAGATTTGATGATATCCTCTTTATTTATTTTAGTTTTCCTTATGTGTTTTATTTTGTTTAATATTTTGTTTGTGATATGTTGGTTATTTTACTTGTTGGAGGTGATTTAATTTATTATTTGCTTGTATATATGTTTACACGTCGTATTATGCATTATAAGCATTATATCTATATTATATATTATTATTACAATATATTATAGTATTATCTATCTTATAGTATATATATATATATTATTACACCTAACATTTAATTTCCGCATCTAACAACTAACATTTAATTTCCGCTATTTATTTTCTACTTTTTTATGTTAGATCCGGTCCTTTTTCCGGATCTCCTTGTTTATGCTCGTTTGTTCGATCTGGTCCTTTCCTTCGGATCGCTTTGTTCGATCTAGTCCTTTCTTCCGGATTGCTTTGCTCCATCTGATCCCTCTCCGGATTCTATTTTAATTCTAGAATTTAATTTTCCCGCAATTTTATTTTCCGTACTTTAAATTTCCGCTCTTTTTTATCTTTTGTTCGATCCGGTCCTTTTTGGACGTTTTATTTTTGTTTTTATTTATGCTTTTATTTTATATCTTTATTTATATTTGCCACGTTTATACTTATTTGAGATGCCATATTGTATAATGTTGCATATCGGATATATTATGTTGTTAATGTGGGGGGGTTTTTATTCGTCGGTAAATGTGGCCAGTATCAAATGTAGTGATGGTGTCTTACTTTTTACTTTCGAATAACGAGACCCTTAAAATAGACTCGCATGTATAACCGAATTTTAAATTAATCGTCACTTTAATTTACAAAGTTCGATATTAACAAAGCGGTAATTATTTATTTTCTTTTTACGGTACCAATATTTGGGCGGTATAGGGGTGCCAAAACCTTCCTCATCCGTAATCGACTCCCGAACCCCGTTTTTAATCTGGTTTTATGGTGTCCGGCCTACCTTAGTGGCCGATGACGACTCCAAGTTTTATTGTTTTTCAAAAAAATGGATTTTTAAAGTATTTCTCATTTTTCAAATATTTTCTCAAAAATGAAAGGAAACCTACTACTCATTTTTTAGTGACCCCATTCGAAACTTTTAATTCAAATTTCAAAAAATTTTAGGTCGCTACAGATGGTGTGGCTAAGTTTAAGTTGTCGTTCGTTCTTACTCTGTCGTTGAGGGCGTAGTAAGCTCTAAGTTGTTGTTCATTCCTGCTCCTCTGTTGATGGTTTAGTGAGGTTTGAGCTGCTGTTATTCAATTCTGCTTCTCCGTTGATGGTGCAGTAGAATCCAAGTTACTGACATCCAATTTTGCCATTCTGTTGATGGAATGACTGAACAAATATGTCAAATTTTGATCCTGCCTCTTCGGCGGTGTTGTAGCTGGATCAAAACTTTCACCTTTAGACCGTGCCTCTTTTTCAGTATTGTAGCTTGATCGAATCATGGTCTTGCCTCTTTGTCGGGTGTTGTAGCTGGACCAAAATTACTGACTTTCGATCTTGCCACTTTGTCGGTGTTGTAGCTGGATCAACCCTATTGACTTCAGACCCTACCTCTTCGTCGGTGTTGTAGTTGGGTCAACCTTTACTGTCTTTCAGTCTTGCCTCTTCTTCGGTGTTGTAGCTGAACCAAATTTACTGACTTCCGATCCTACCTCTTCGTCGATGTTGTAGCTGGATCAACTCCATTGACTTCAGACCTTGCTTCTTCGTCAGGTGTTGTAACTTGGTCGAACCATACTATTTTTTGGTCATGCCTCTTCGTCAGGTGTTGCAGCTGGGCCAAATTTACACCTTCAGATCATGTCTCTTCGTCAGAGTTGTAGCTGGATCAGACATCAGAACCCTTAATCTTTTAATCCCGCTTCTTCGTCAGTGTTGCAGCTGGATCAAATTATTTTGACAAGTCCAACAAAAATATCGGCATAACATGCTTAAACACGACAAAGTTTAAGACAGTGGATAGTTCAAATGTCCATAAAAAATCTATTTTCACGAATGGTCAAAGGAAAATAAATCCTTTGGAAAAATCCAGTCTCATGATTGGTACAAACTGATTGTACCTAGGGGAATGGTACAACTAGCCCGGAGCAAATGGCTACCGGTAAAGGCAACTCAAAAGCGTTGATCCTTGTGCACTTAGGAAAAATGCAAATGAAGTTCTGCATCAAAATTCCCTAACTTTCAGTCCTGCCTTCTCGACGGTGTTAGAGTGAGGCCAAACCTTCATCTTTTGATCATGTGTCTTCGTCAGTGTTACAACTGGATTAAGTTTTGTAGACCTTGCCTCTTCGTCAGTGTTGCAGCGATGTCAAATTTTCTCCAGGCATTGCATTGTCGTCAGAGTCATAGCAAGCCGAGCTCATTTTGTCTCCTCCAACGGGTCACCTCAGATTTTTGTCTTCCCCAACGAACCCTCTATTTCGAAAAGCCACAAAGAAGATCAAGAGAAGCCCAAAGAAGAAGCGGTGGCCAGAGAAGGAACCTAAACCCGACCGGACAAAAATTGTTACTTTTTGTCTTTGCCCTATTCTTGTTACACAACAATGAGCAAAGAGGGCCAGCTATTGTAACCCATTTCTTGTAACCCATTTTTGTCCGGGTTAGACCCAAAATAAGCACAATATCCCTACTGATAGAGTAGCACAATCTTGGATTTGGAAGCCTTCAATCAAGTTGTTGCAAAAACTAGGAGCTCTAGACTCAATCAAGAAAGTTATGGGCATATCTGAAAATTCAAGAGAAAAGATAATGGGTTTTCTTGAAAATTTCAAATTCAAGGTTCGAAATTCAAAGAAACAAAGATAAGAAGAAAAATTAGAAGATGATTAATAAGAACAAAAGTAAAAGGATTGAAAAAGATTAAGATGAGGATAGATAAAACAAATATGAAATTTCCAACTTTGTTTATGGCTTGTGGAGATGGCGTGAAGGTTGAAGATGAAGATGGCTTGCGATTTGTTGTTGTTTTGTCCTCGACACCCTCTTAGACGCAATTATCTAAGCAAGCAACCAAAAGCGGCTCTAACCCACCCTCCTAGATGCAATTACCTAGGCAAGCAAGAGTATGAAGATAATCTCCCTCACAAGAACTCGATGATCTTATGTTGAAGATGGCTTCTAGACAAGTTTACCGAACACTTGCAAACTCAAAGAATACTAAAATCTCCAAAGAGAACTTTTTATTAATCAATGAAATCTGAATTACAATGTGGGTGAAGACTCCTTTATATAGGTCATGGAGAAGTTATAATCCTACTAAACTTAGGAATTAAATACAATAAATAAATGCTAAAATCTAATCTCCTAATTAGATAAATAACTTCTAATAATAAATAAATGCTAAAAATAAAATCCAAATTAAATAAATCTGATCCTAATAGATATTGCAGAATCCTATATTGATTTAAATTATAAATAATCAAATAAAATCTTGAAAATTTGTAATTATCCAAAAATCTCGTATTAATCTCGTATAGGAATTTATGCATGCGTTGTCTTCGCTAAAATAGACGTATCTTGAGATCCAGATGTCCGATTGAGGTATTTCAAGATGCGTTGGAAAGATAATTTGCAGCCGGACAAGTTTTAAGAAGACATATTGACCCATAAATGCTTGGATCTCATCCAAAAATTCATCGCAAGTTAGCTGACTTTCCAGACTTCACAAACAGATTCAGTTGCTTGTCCAAGATGCATCGTTTTTTGCCTCCTATGCGTGCATTGTTTTGGCCATTATTCTTTGCATCGAACAAATTCAGCTTCTTGTCCAATATGAGTAATTTAACCCCGCTCATGCATGTATCACCTACCCATTATGCCCAATTAAGAAACCCTTTATCCAGCCCAAGCTGCCGCATTTGCAGACTCGAAAAGTAGGAAAGAAGACGTTATCGCCCTAAAATTTTTTATATATAAAATCAATGTATTCACTCTCTTTTTTAGGTATTTAATACCTAAAATTTTTATATAAGAAAGCTTATCAAATGAAATAAAAAAGTAAAAGATAAAAAAAATAAATTCACGTGACTCACATTGAGCCACGTCACCCTCCCCACCACCCCCATTTGGCTATAAATAGCCCTGGGGGACAATTGAAACCCATCCACAATTGAAGCCAAATTGGCCAATTGATATGCCATGAAATTGGCAAGCAATCGGCACCCGAAGTGTGGGAGCCAAGGCCGGCCGAGCTAGGCTGGCCGGGGTATGAGGGCAATGCCCTTGGCCTCAGTTGGTTCGATTCAACATTCGATCGGGATTCTTTTCATGGTTCGATCTAGTTAAATTTTTAGGCCATGTCGAGGCGGCACCAAGATTTTGGTAAGAGTTGGTCAAAGCTTTTCATTCGAGCTCTTAGTAGGGGTAAAAGTTCGATCATTATCTTTGTATTTATCTTTTATATAATAATATAGAATTTTGTTGACTATGTTGGCATATTTTTTATGTTTTGTATATTATTTTATTTTTAATTTTTGCATTGTTTTTCTTACTTTTTTAATTTTAGTTCTTTTTATATTCGATGCATTTTATTTATATTTTATTTTTTGTATTTTTATATATACGGTATTGTTATGTATATTATATATATATAATATGTGTAATATATATTATACTTATAATATGTATATAGTATAATATTTGCTTTATATAGTATTTATTTTATATGTATAGTATATTATATAGTATATTATATAATCTATTATTTTTATATTTAATATTTTTTTAGTTTAGTATTATTATTATTATTATTATCGTATATGTATATTTTTAGTACCTACTTTATATTTATATATGTGTATATTAGAGTAAATATTATACGTATATTATATTATTTATATATTTTATCTCATTTCAAATATTTTGATGAGAACTTCGGTTCAATATTAAGGGAATACTTTCCATTTTATTTCGGATAATCGGTTAAGAAGTGGTGTCTTGAATCATTCAGGTATCATCTTCCTCGATTTTCATAAGGAAATGTTCTCTTTAGACCGTTGTTTTGGGATTAAATTTTAAATTAAAGATTCAAATTTTTATTTTCTTGCAATGACAACACTGGATCAACGTTGTACCAATTTTGGGCGTTGTAAGGGTGTTAATCCTTCCTAACGCGTAATCAACTTTCGAACCTAAATGTTTTGAATCTCTGGTTACCTTTTAAAGGTGTCCGGCCTACCAAAGTGGCCAATGGCAACTCCATCCATTTTTCATATTTGCCACTATTTTTCATTTTTAAAATATTTACGATGTTTTGTTAGTAGTGTCATCCCGGTCTCCGGGTGACGTCTCCTTTGACTCCGTAAAGAACACTTTTTTAAAACATTATCTATTTTTTGTAAAGGGTAAAACGCCTATTACGACAGGTTGTGACATTTTTTTTGTTCTAAAAATATAGTGTAGTCCTTACATTTGTTTGTTTTTAGGATTTAAATAGAGTGATTTAAAGAACTCAATAAGTGTCCCAGAAGAAAAGCGGATGAAGTTCTTCTTAGGAGACACGGGTTCAAATCGCTTTGTCTACAAAGTGTATGCACATTGTTAAAGGGTTACGAATATGTATAAACAGATACTACTTTGTAATAATCTTTAGACTATTAAAAAAAATAGAGTGATTTAAATACAGGCTTCTGATGATCTATTTGCTCAATTTTAGGCCTGGATCATGGTGTGTTTGGTTCTAGAAAATGGAGTCCGTTTTCATTTTTATTTTTTTAGTAAATTGAAAACGATAAAGAAAACGTGTTTGGTTGTAAAATTAGAAAATAATTTTTAGAAAATGAAAACAAAAAATAGTGAAAATTTGAAAACATAAAAAAATACTTTCATTGAAAATGTTTTATAAAAGTAAAAAAAATATGAAAACAAGATTTTTTAAATTTTAACTTCATTTTAACCCTGTTCGAATCCTTCTAATGTCATTTTTTAAAACTTTAGTTTATTTACTCATATTTTATTTATTTATTTATTATAATATTTGTAACTATATTTTATTTCATTTATTTAAAAAATATTATTTTTATTTCTATTTTAAAAAGCTAGATACCAAACATATTTTTATTTTTGAAAACAAGTTTTCATCCTTATTAACCAACCATTTTTTTTATTTTTAAAAAATTAAAAATAAAAATTATTTTTTTAAACCAAACAGAATGTCTACATTCATTTCAGATTCTTTTATCGTCACTAAACATAAGGTCACGTTTAGGCCACTAATATACATCAAATCCCGAAAATGTACAGTTCTACTAATTTTTGGCTGATTAAAGGCCTTTCGACCAGCAGCCACTACTCATTTTCGAGCTAAGAGATGGACGAGACAAGACCAAAAACAAAGATACCACGTCCTCTCAAAAATTAGAAATACACAAAAGTTTAGGTTAGAGGTGTGAGTTTTTATTTTTAATAAAAATATAAAATTATATACAAATTAAAATTTTTACCATGTGCAAAATTAAATTATAAATATAATATTTAAATACATGAATTTAAAATTTTTAAAGCTCTGAATCTCACTTATTCTATCCATCCTGCAAAGTAAAAGATCTCTAAACTCTAGATATATGGAGCGGAGCTTATATTGTTTCTAAACCACACAGTACAATAAGGGATAAAGTTTTTCCAATCATCCGATACAAAAAGCTTGAAGAAGTTTTAATAATCAAATTATTTTTTTATGAGATATATTTTGATATATAAATTCCTAGCCCTAACACCCTAAACTTAAAACTTAAACCCTAAACTTTAAATTCTAACCATAAACCTTAAATTCTATGCCCTACAACTTAAACAATTAAATCTTAAACCACAACCTAAATCTCTAAACCCTAAAATTAAAATACTTGTGTAAACTAAAACTTATGTTTTCAAAGTATTTTCTTTATTTTTTTTATAGAAGTAGCTCATTTTATTAAAAGAGAAAGTATTCAAGATTATAATGAGGGTTTAAAACCATAATTGTAAAGTAAACACATATTTTGAGTATTTTCCTATAACCCGAAAGAAATTAGTCACTTGAGATCATATAGGGACCATACAATGAAAAGGTTACAAAATCCTAACCAAAATGCTCGAGCAAAAAATAGATACTAACATATTTGACTATATCGACAAATGAACCACAAAGGGGATCAAACTACTAAAAGACCACCGACAATTACAAATCAGATCCGAGCGTTGGGAGAAAGCTATCCACGAACGAGAATTATGTATCCAAATCCAATCCGAGATTCAAAGCAAGGAAGATCAACATGATAACAAATCAGTTTCATCTTGATCAGTCAATACGACATCAAATACAACCATGAAAAAAGAAACAAAAAAACGATAAAGAAAAACAAAAAATATTTCATAAAAGCAGAAAAAAATGTGTCATTAACACATAACTCTTATGAGAATTAAAAAAAAATAAAGGAAAAACAAAAATAACAGATAAACAAATAAAAAAACAATAAATATCAACCGTGGACAACTAATATTGAAATTAGTACTGCCACCGGCCAATAAATTCATCAATAAATTCTGCTTGCTTCTATCAAGTTTTGGTCCCGGGATTCCCCATTTTGGTCCATACCCACAGCAAAGCAATGACATCATACTTCACTCTATTTGCCGATACTCAGCTTTATTAGTAAGTAATAACCTCAAACGAAGAGCCCCAAACCAACATCGATCTATCCTCACCATTCGGTGTTACACTGTTTGTTCCCCATATATATAAACTCTTATTTTCCGTTTTGACGATGAAGAAAGCGGAGCTAGTGTTCATCCCATGGCCTGCAATAGGCCATTTGGTATCCACAGTTCAAGTGGCTAAGCTTATAGTAGATCTCAATCCCAACCTCTCCATCACTGTCCTCACCGTCAAGACACCCTACGACCCAAATGTCTCCGCCTACGTCGACTCTCTCACCGCCACCACCTCCACCACAAGCCGCATTAAATTTATCAGCCTCTCTAAATCTGACCCAGGCGTAGGTATTTTGGAGTTTTGGGGTAATCTAGTTCAAACCCTAGGACCGCTTGTGAAAGAAGTCGTCACCAACATAGTTGAGCACTCCAACTCAGTTCCCGACTCACCTCGACTCGTCGGGTTCGTTCTTAACTTTTCTCGTAGAGTTGGCTAACGATTTCGGCGTTCCTAGCTATGCATTTTACACTTCAGGTGCTGGTTCTCTTGGCATGCACGTCTTCGCTCAGGCTCTTCACGATGAGCAAAAGGTTGAGTTCAGCGAGTTAAAAGACTCGGACACCGAGTTCACAATTCCATCGTATGTCAACCCGGTTTCTATTAAATTGTTTCCAACTCTTCTGTTGAACCCTGAAAGTTTTACTTTATTCCATAGCTTGATGAAAGGGATCAGAGAAGTGAAGGGTATAATGGTCAATACATTTTCGGAGCTTGAATCCCATGCCGTTGCCTCCCTTTCTAACGGCCAGTTTCAGATTCCACCCATTTACCCGGTGGGACCCATATTGAATCTAGAAGGTTCAAGCAAGATCCATCAGAATTATGATACAATCATGCAATGGCTTGATGAACAACCTCGTTCGTCGGTAGTGTTCCTCTGTTTCGGGAGCATGGGAAGCTTCGGTGCAGATCAAGTGAAAGAAATCGCCTACGCACTAGAGCAGAGTGGGCATCGATTCTTGTGGTCCCTAAGACGACCGCTCGAACAAGTAAAGGGCATCATGTTTAGTCTAATTGATTATGAGAACGTGGCGGAGGTGTTACCGGAAGGGTTTTTAGATCGGACAGCTGAAGTTGGTAAGGTTATTGGTTGGGCACCGCAAGTGGCCATCTTAGGCCACCCCGCAACCGGAGGGTTCATGTCGCACTGCGGTTGGAACTCAACGTTGGAAAGTATATGGTTCGGAGTACCAATGGCGGCATGGCCACTTTATGCAGAGCAACAGCTGAATGCAATGACATTGGTGAAGGAGTTGGGATTAGCAGTTGAAATTAAAATGGATTATAAGATTGATGACGGTGAGGTTGAAATTATAAAAGCCGAGAAAATTGAGAGACAAATTAGGTGTTTGATGGGACATGATAGAGATGTTCGACAGAGGATGAAGAAAATGAGTGAACAATGTAGAAAGACATTGATGGACGGCGGATCTTCATACACAATGTTATGTCGTTTTGTCATTGACATCATAGATAACATGCCATGAAAGTTTTATTTAGGCCTTAGACCTCATAATCTTGGATAATAATTTTGTCCTTTAATGTTTTAAGCATGTTTTTAGTAGTTTTAAGGTTATTATAAGATGTTAATATTATTCTTCATATTTTTTCTTAATCTTTTGATAACATATCTCTTTATAGATGAAACTGTTCGAATCTGAATCTTTTAGGATAAACATCATTTTCTTTTTCACTAAGACCAATCGTTAATTTTTTCTAAAACAATAATACTCGGTTTGAGGCATTTACCAAGGACTAATCATAGAATAGACTCATGATTTTGAAAAGGTTCAAGTTTAATCTGACTACCTTAAAATTACTCTGTCTCATTAAATTTGTCTCTTTTGTATTTTAAAATTATCTTATTTAAATTGTCTTTTAAAAATCCAACAACTTTTACTAGTTGCATTTTTTTAATTTTTTTAATTTTCCAATAAAAATATATATTTTCATGTATAAAATTACCATTTTAATAATATACAACATATGTCTTAC
Source organism: Hibiscus mutabilis (assembly GCA_019671005.1). Classification (NCBI taxonomy): domain Eukaryota; kingdom Viridiplantae; phylum Streptophyta; class Magnoliopsida; order Malvales; family Malvaceae; genus Hibiscus; species Hibiscus mutabilis. The sequence continues at coordinate 4,986,033 of CM033728.1, forward strand.
ATAATTTTCTCCCTAAAACTAGGTAAAAAATCAATAGTGAACAATTTAAAAGAGAGGAAGGGAGTATTGGACTTGTTCGAAGCATCTTTTGGTCATAAATCCTCTCTTTTGTTAGCGTGTTTCATCATTGCTTCGTGTAATCATAGGTAGACCGTTGAGTTCAAATACATTTGTCGAGAAGCTTACACAACAACAAATAATTTATCAAGATTTACAAATAGTTGAAATGTTGATGTCATTGTTTATGATGTTGCTCTAGGGATATCAATGGTCTCCCTATTATATGTGCCAATAATTCTTTAACTTGTAATCAACATTGGTCTTCTCTTTTATTAAATAAGTTTATTTTTAAAAACATTTGTTAGGTGCATTGGTAAGACACATTACAGTTTTAAGGAGGGGACACGAGTTAAACCTTGGAGATGATATTGTTGCAAACATGAATTATAAGACGAACATGCATTTAAAAGAATAGTTTTTGATGTTGATATAACAAAGTATTTAAAGTGTTAAAATGTTTTTAAATAAAATTTTAAGGTAATTAAAATAACTCACACCTTTAAGTTAACAAGCATTCGATCAAAATTTATTTGTTTTAATAAAGCCAAAATATTTTTAAGTCAATTAAAATTATTTTCAAAGTGTTCTTTAAGTTAAAGGTACTCAATAATTCATTTTGAGCATAGAGTACCGGTACGACTTGATAGCGTACTGGTACGAGCTTTAAAAATAAAACATTGAATGCTCCGGGAATACCAATATTGTATACAGCGTTTTGATATGACTTTTTGAAATTGAAAACATCGAATGCAATTTTAGTATCGGTACGGTAAACTTCGTACCGATACGCCCTGGAGCTTATTTTTTTAATTTTAAACAATGAGTACTGGTACGACCATTGGTGTACCGATACCCTAAGCTCCATAAAATTTTCAATAAGCTATTTCTGTACCGGTATCCCATACTCTGTACCAATCTCCATGTCGATTATTTTTATTTTGAGTAGGTACCGATATCCTAGCCCGAGTATGCACTAGAGCAGAGTGGGCATCGATTCTTGTGGTCCCTATTGCGACCGGCGGAACAAGTAATAAAGGGCATGATGTTTAATGTAAATGATCATGAGACCGTGGCGGAGGTGTTACCAGAAGGGTTCTTAGATTGAACAGCTGAAATTGGTTGGGGTTCATATTGCATTGTGGTTGGAATTCAACGTTGGAAAGTATATGGTTCGAAGTGTCGATGGCGGCATAACCACTTTATGCAGAGCAGCAGCTGAATGCAATGACATTGGTGAAAGAGTTGGTGTGAGAATCTATACTTGAGGTAGAAGGGAAAAGGAGAAAGATTATTAGACAAGAGAAATAAAACCGAAAATAGAAATGAACTTCATATTATTTTTCAAGATTGATCTACCCCATTACTGGTTTACATTATATAGCCCAAGAGAGGCCCAGGCAGATACAACTAGAGGTGATTACAACAAACTATTGCCAGCTGACTAGGACTACCCAGATTTCTCTATTAGTTGGGATTAGCGGTGGAGATTAAAATGAATTATAAGCTTGATGGCAGCGAGGTTGAAATTATAAAAACTGAGAAAATAGAGAGAGAAATTGGTGGTTTATGGGACATGATAGTGATGTTCGATAAAAAGACCTTTATGGACGGCGGATCTTCACATACAATGTTATGTCGTTTTGCCAATGATGTCATTGACAACATGACATGAAAGTTTTTTTTTATTAAATTTTGATGTTTAATAATTAGAAGGTTAGCGATTTGATTCTTCTTAATATTGGATAATAATTATGTCATTTTTGTTTTTACTTTTTCTAATTACTTTCACTCTTAGTGTTTTTTTGTTAAAATAATCTCCTTCCGTAAATAAAAGAGTAAATTGACTAATGTAAAACGCTGATTTGACTTGAGATGTTGACGTTATATCTTATTACATTAATAAATTTTTTAAATATTTATAATAAATTATTTTTATTAAATCTTTCATATCTAATAAAATAATGGCACGTCACATAACTTGAAACAACGACATAAAGTAACTAAAGCTAAATCTTAAAATCTAGGGAATTCAAATCCAAGTCTCAAGGTCGAATACCCTAACGACTAAACAACTACCCAAGCTTAGAATTTAGCTTTATTAACACAAATTATATTTAACTTGGATAATTGTTTAATACATTAACTGTGAAAACTTTTAGTTTTTACAAGCACCATAATTTTAGAGTTTAAGGATTTAATTTAGGGTTTAGAGTTTATAGGTTTACATTTAGTATTTTAGAATTTAGTGATTGTGAATTTAGGGTTTGAGGTTAGAATTTAAAGTTTATAGGTGAAAACCTAAATTCTCAACATATTACCCTCAAACCTAAACACTAATCCTAACCCCCTAAGTTATAACCATTATCCCTAAATTCTATACTCCTACACCTAAACCCCTACGCCGTACACCTTAAACTGAGTCCTTAAACTCTAAAATTAAATCGCTTGTGGAAAGTAAAAGTTTCCGCTACTAGTGTATTGGATATAAATCATTAACATAATGTTTGTAATTCTCCATTTAAATTGCATTTGGGTTGACATTTTAATTAAATGTGTCGGATAGAATATATATTATGAGGAACTGAATTATTTTTTTTTAGTTGTACTTACGGTTTTTAAGGGTTTTACCTGACTTATTCGGATTGATTCGTGTCGCACACCCGATTTTTGTGGGTTAGTTTTCAGTGGGAATTTTTTTACATACACAAGGTTCCAAACTCGAGATCTGCTTAAGTGATACCAAGATACTTACCACTTGGACCAACCATGTTGGCAAAGGAGCTGAATTATTTGAACGAGGATGTTGGACAAACTTGGTATAGGGCAGGGTCATTTTGCAAACTGTGTAATGAACGTTACTACAATATCAAGTAATAACAATAGAAGAAATATAGAAAGGAGATAAAAAAAAAAGATAGGTTTCAGTAAGGAACACTGAACCAAACGAGAGAAGTAGTCGCAGCAAATGTTTAACAATTTTCATACCTTTTCCTCTAGAGTTTCTTGGCTTATTTACACTCATAATATTACCATCTAATTAATCTGAAAAACTAACTAATTTGGGGGGTCCCCTTTGCATGCCAATGTCCGATTCATAACATTTTCCCCGCCTACAACAGGACCTTGTCCTCAAGGTTCCAAGATGAATGTCCCCTGCAGCACAGTAGTGAACCACCTTGGCATCTACTGAATCATTGTTTTCTGACGCCATAGCACGACCATCACCAAGTTGTAAATTTGGAGCGATAGGCATGTAAATGTCCCGAAAGAACATGTTCAAATAATCCTTGTTAAGTAAATCTTCTGAGTGAACTACTGCTGCTTGTCGATGGTGAAGATGAACCCTTGGTGCATCATACAATTCACCTTTGCCAAGGAAAGCATCAATCTCGATTGGACCCAAAGTAGTTCCAAGAACAACATATTGTATAGGTTTTTTACTTCTGTGCTACTGCAACTATTAGATCCCTTTGTGCTACTGCAACAATTCCTACTAAAGACTTAGAGCTAGTAATATGCAAACTCAAGACATTAAGCTTTTCTTTGTAGTGGCTCCCACAACCCAATCACCACACAATTAAAACGAGTCCCTTTTGGAAGGAGATCAACCTTAGTCACAATTACTATAGGATTTGCACCAGCAAGATCACGCACACGGGAGAAGAAGCCGCTGTTAAAGTTCACAATATCAACTAATTTAACAATCAACGCCTTCTCATGTCGCAAGTGAAGCTCACCAGCTGAAACAAATTGCTTCCCCCCATAATAACCTTTATTCCTACCAACAAAAGTTATCATATGCCCATGAGATAAAAGCCTACATCTCCCACAAAGAATCGTTCTTAGCTGAGGGTGTTTCTTTTTCCTGTTAGGACATTGTTGCTGGTAGTAGTCAATCTTGTAATGTAGACTATGACTCAATGTTTTATCATAGAAACAATCCATCACTGTGTAAAAGTAACCATTCCCCATGTCGAACAAGTGATCTATGTTGCCGAATGCTTGAATGTCTCCAACAAATATAAAAGCGACATCGGACAAATATTAACTAACTCATTTGTACGTATAATCTTATTAACCTCAACTTTGTTATGCCAATTCATCAATCTCTCTATCACCAAAAATCGAAATATGTAAGGGTCATTTATCTTGACAACTTCATTCATCTTGAACGTATTTTTTTGACAATTTGTCTAAATAAGTTGTAGATGTCGAATTACTTACTAAACTTGTCAATAGTGCTCTATTACTTCTCGCAAACCTTTCATTAACTGTATTCCGCTCGTTGTCTTGCAAGCTTCTCAAGTCATATTGTATATCCGATTTTATGGCTTGTTCTCCTCGACCACCAACACTAGTAACTTCCAAAGGTGAACGCCGCTCAACTCCAATAACTTGATCATATGACTCCTTATCAACACTATTAGCGCCAACAACCTCGAGACTCTCGTTCTTTTGAAACTCATTTCTCATGTTGTACTAAATCGGTTGATCATCAATTTTAATATTTTTGGTGCTGATAATTCGTCGAACGCTTGGTGGATTATTGACCTTGGGTTGTCTCGCCTTTGAAAATCATTTTCTTTTGGTGTTGACAATTCGTCAAACATTTGATGGATTATTGGACTTGGGTTGTCTCGCTTTTGAAATCATTTTCCTTTGGTGTTGGTAATTTGTTGAACACATAGTGATCATTTGTGCTTTGGTTGTCAAAATTAGAGTTGATTGAGAAAGATCGGTGGTGAAGGTAGAGATTGTCTCGTAACTCCATCTCAGAAAAAGCATATCGCTTTCGAATGGCGTCCACGAAATCGTTCCATCCATCCAACTGTCGCCACCTTTGCATCCTTCGAAACAATTTCTTAGTTATCCCTTTCATCTGAAAAAGGCACCATAGTTATCCGATGGTGATCTTCCGTCTCATAGAATTCCAAGAAATTGTGGGCTGAGGTGGTCCATTCTTCTGGGTCTTGGTCAGTAAACAATGAAAGCTCTAAATCCATCTCTCAATGAAAGCACCAATGTAACGAATGTTACTACAATATCAAGTAATAACAATAGAAGAATTATAGAAAGGAAATAAGAAGAAGATAGGTTTCAGTAAGAAACACTAAACCAAAAGAGAGAAGTAACCGTAGCCAAATGTTTAACAATTTTCATACCTTTTTCCCTCTAAAAAACTAACTGATTCAAGTGGTCCCCTTTACATGCCAATTTCCGATTCATAACACTGTGTTTCTGAATGACTGGAATATCCAAATTTTTTATGATTCACTGGCTAGCGGAATAAGTTTTTACATGGAGTGAGAAGCTTTTGTGCGTCTTCAGGTTCTTGAATACTGCGGGGAACAAGTGAGGCGAAGTCTTGCTGATCTAAGAGAAGCTCGATACCGAACAGAAGGGAAAGACTGCTATGTAAGTGATTTATGTTCCTTCAAGTCATATAAATTTGCCAATGTTCAGATTGATCAAAACAATTCAAGTCATCATATTTTGAAGCATTTGAAAGACCTGCGGCGGGAGAGAAAATTAGGTTAAAACAATTTAAATTTTAAAGAAATAAAAATGAAGAGAGGACTTAGTTAGGGTGAGCATTGTAAAAAAATCTCGAGTTATTCGAGTTAACACGTCATATTTTACAACTCAAACTTTATTTAATTTTTTTTCGATTCGAGTCGAGTTTATGAAATTCAAGTCGAGTTAAGTTTTCAAGTTTCTATACAAATTTAATTATAATTATTTCTCATGTTATAGTACAATTTGATTTCAATTTAACGACTTTCTCAAATCATATAAGATATGTATATATATTTCTTCATATTTTTTCATATTAGGCATATATTTCTTCATATTTTTTATATCGTTATATATATATATATACCAGAAAAAATTGAGGGGCTCGACTCGAACTTAAAAATTAATCCACTAATTACAAAAAATTTAGAGTTTTTTGAGTTATTCGAATTTATTTTACAACTCAAACTTTATTTGAAATTTTTTGAGTCAAGTAGAGTCATAAATTTCGGTTTTTTCAAGTTCAGTCAAGTTTTGCTCACCCCTAGTCTTAGTACCCTGAAATATATACTAATGAAAAAAATAAAATCCCGTCAATATGAGATTAGGGGTGAGTATTCGATCAAGACGAGTTGAGTCAAAAAATTTTGTGTTAGTCGAGTTGATGAGTATTATTTTATAACTCAAATTTTATTTGAAAATTTTTTGAATCGAGTCAAGTTTATGAAATTCGAGTTAAGTCGTGTTGCCGAGTTTTAATTCAAATTTAAATTATAAATATTTATAATGTTATGGAAGTACTTGATTACAATTTAAACGACTTTATATAACCATGTACAATATACATATATATTTCTTCGTATTTTGTCATATGTGATTTACATATATCAAACATAGTTGAGGGATTCGACTGGAACTTGAAATATTATTCACTAATTACTAGAAATTTTAACTAATTCAAAATCTCATTTGACAGCTCAAAATTTATTTAAATTTTTTCGAGATGAGTTGAGTTTTTAAAATTTCGACTCAAATTATTTCGATTCAAATTTTTTCGCGTCAAATCAAATTAAAGAATTTAAACTTTTGAGTCTAATTTTACTCATCCCTACTCATTTACGTTACCAACAAACATCAAATGAGAGTGAACATACTTTTCTCCCACCTTATTGTTTCTGGATTTAGTCTTTTCCTGTTGACATTAATGGGAATATCAACAAAGGAGCATTCTCAAGCAAACTTATAAAATTTTGGAGGCGAATTTATATCCCATGATTCTATGATTATGGACCCATAATCTGATGTTAGGAGGTGAATTTATAAAATTTTAGGGGCGAATTTATAAAATTTTAGAAGGCGAAAATTGATTTTTAATAAAAATATATATAATTAAATTTTTTAAATCATATATAAATTTTAAATTTTTAGTGGGACAACCACTCCCCTCCTCCCCGGTCTATCCCTGTCTATGATCAGCCTCCATCCGATCCATACAACCCTTGCAGAGCGGTTTAAGATATCAGCTGTCGACCCTGCTGCTCGAAGAGTGGAAGCCGAAAAATAGGGCAATTACGTAGAGCATACAACCTTTTGCCTAATGCCGCACCGCATCTTTTACACCCTGCGGCCGTCAATGGACAACACCGTTCTCGCAATCTCAAAGGCAGTGGGAAGAATGTCGCGGCTCAATCTCCTCGCAAAAAGTTTTGACTTTCGAAGGTCCTTAATACGCCGGCTTAATACTCAAATAAAAATAAAACTATACCTGATTTTTTTAGATAGATGCCTACAGTATTTTTCGATGTCTAATGTTATTTTATAAATATTTTAAGTTTGTTTTTATCGAAAGGCGTTAAAAAAATTGGCATTCAATTGAAACGTGACACATAGCATATTTTTATTTTTTAAAATCAGAAAATCATTAATTTTCTAAAAGAATTCCAAAATTTTAATATTTTTTAAAACAACCCCAAATCCCTATATCCTCTACCGTTGTCGAATACTACGTTATCGTCACAGCAGTGACGTCTCCTCCTCTTGTCGCAAGAGCTGCAAGGCATACTTTGTCATTCGTCTATCAGTCCTTCGTCATTTGATTAAAAATTTAACATTCGACGCTCATGGTTTGTTTGTCGATTTATGATGACATAAGGTTGAGGTTATCAATTGCAGAGGATAAACGAAGAAAGGGGTGATTGAATCGACGGTTGGATGAGAGAAATTTATGGGTTTAGTGATTTAGGGTTATAGATTGGGGCTTTTAAGAAATGAAAGAATTTAGGGTTTTTTTATAAAATTAAAAGTTTTCTGATTTTTTTAAAAAATTAAAATTAAATTAAATAACAAAAATACATCATGTGTTGTATTTTTATTATACTAAACATCTATTTAGGTCAAAAAAATATTTTAGATAATTATCTGAAAAATCAAATATAGTTTGAGTACTAAATTTTAAGCCTAATATGCCCAATGGCTCTCCAAACAAACCTTGGCAGTCCAAACCCAATCTCACGCAAGAGCAAACCAACTATAGGAAAACTTTAGAAAGAACACGTACGGTACTATAGTGCACAATGATGTCCTCCAGGCCCATACAGCCTATGAGAAGCCAAGGATACTTGGCCAATTTTGGCAATATTTGTGGAGTAATGAAGTTGGAAAACAATTTTAAGAAAATAAAAAAAATTGGGTAATTTTTGAGAATTTACGATAAATGTTACAATATATATTAAAATCGTCTCTTACAAAAGACGATTAAAATTATTTTATATCTTTTTACAGATTCCACTCTTACAGCTAACAATCAAGACTATAAAATTATTAACAAATTAGAAAATATTAAAATAATTTAAATCGCCTCGACTCCATCATGAATTATAACATTTACGCATTCCTAAAATTTCTCCAACCAACCCTATTTCCCTACTATTAATTTTAAATTGCAATATTCCCCAAAATTTACCAATTTTCTTGCCATTCCGACTTATAGGGTCCCACTCCCATCCATTTCCATCCTTTCCAATCACTCCACTCATTATGGAACTTAACTGTCAGGGGGGCAATAATTTTAAACGTGGGCCCAAAGTTAAAGAGTTCAAATTTATCACGTAAAAAATATTACATTTGTTTTTATTACAACACCAATCTAAATTACAAAATACTTTTATAAAGGTCCTTGGAAAATCTTACAATAAAGCCAATAACAGTAGATTCAAATCTATTCGACAAGGATTCCACGTTCTTCATGTATCTGTTTCTTTGCTATATATGTGAAGTAAGCATTTTACTCTACTCGGTCGGGTTTTGATCTGATCCAGTTCGATCGGGTCAAATATTTTAATTAAAAAATATATATTCGGGTCGGGCCATATTTTTTATTAAGGATAAAATCAGAGTGTCATGTTTAGGGTAAAAAAATATCCCACCCGGCCCATGATTAATTGTGTAATTTTCTCTTAAACTTTTTAGGGATATTATAATAATATCCCTCCTTATATTTTTTATAATTAGGTCCTTAAAATTGAATTTTTATATACAATTTAGTCCTTAAAATTATTTTTTACAATTAAGTCCTCTAAAATTATTTTTGTTACAATTAAGCCCCCTAAAATTAATTTTTTCTGTAGGTCAGGTCGCGGTCGGGTTTAGAGTATTTATTTTCGGGTCTGGTTGGGTCGGGTAAAGTAAATAAACATAAAGCAAGATAAATTAAAAGATCAATAATTCTCTTCAAGTTTATGAGAATAATTAGAATACGATTTATTCTCTTCAAAGATTATAAGAAAATCAACAATGTTCAAATGAGTTGAACCAACAACATCCAAATGAGTTGGACCAATATCATCTTCATCATTTTCGCAAACAAAATTTGCTTTCATTTTTTCCTTTATCATTTAATAATTGTTGATAAAGTTGTACGACAAGTATGAGACCAATTGTTTCCATATTGATGACACAAATATTTCACTTTCCCAAACTTATCTTTATCAATCTTGTCGTCATTATAATCCACTTCTGGTGGGTATAAGTGTTCTTAAAATGGCCATCTTGTACATGCCTATTTTCATGGCTTCAACCACGACCATAATTTCTATTGTGGCTTTATTCTTTCCGCTATATAATGTCACATTCACCTCAGGGAATGAAGCGGAGTAAATTTAACGTTATGTTTGCATTCACTTCAAGGAATGCGTCCCATAAAAATTCTGGATCAATACGAGTTTTCATAAATTGAACTTGGGAGAAGTTTATAGTCGAGTTTTTCGACGTATAAGAATAATTGCTTTCGAGCAAATATAGACTTTATAGTAGTCATACTTTTAAGTTAAAATTATTCAACATAAAAATTCATTTTTCTTGTAAATTTAAAATCACCATGACTATCGCACTCTAAAAGCGTAGTTTAAAGAATAAAAATAAAAGTAGAGTTTACTGATATTGATTTTTCTCTCGATGAACTTGGAGACATAGGAAATGACCAAGACATCTTCTCATAATCTCTTTATGTCGCGTCTCTTTCAAGTCATTTAAACATATCATGTAAAACTCAAAACACGGTTAAAACATCAACTCTTATCAATAGAATAAAATAAACAAATATTAATATTTAGTTATGAACAAAAAAAATCTCAAATTTGAATTTATAGAAGTGTATAGAGACTAAACCAAATAGATTAAAATCTTTAAGAATCGTGTGATAAGTTTCTCTTTTTCATAGCAATAGGTGCATGAGCACAACACTGACGTGTTTTTCATAAAATAAACTTAATTCAGTCATACTTACCAAACCGATATACAAACAACATCTTTACTATGTCGTTATTAGGCCATGCATAAGATATTTAGTGCTTTAAAACTTAAATACGACTATCAAATGAAATACATCTCTAAATACCAGGCAGCAGCCATTGACGGAGTACATTGTTGCCCCGAATACCTAAGAAAGCAACACACGTCCCTCTTTCCTTCAATATCGTATTGGAATCTTTTTTGAGTACCATCAACAAGAACTATGATAATTGAGCAAGCGCGTGCTGATAACGCACTGTGAATAAAAATAACGAAGAACAATAATAAGAACAAAGAACAAAGAGATGAGAGAAATAAGGGCATTTGTATTTATTCTGTAGTGATGTCCCGTCTCGCTAAAAAAAATGTGTTTTTATTTTGGAAATAATGTCTTCCGTGAGATTTTAGAAAAACCGTATTTTATTTAAAAATGGAGTCGTCACCGGCCACTCAAGGTGGATCGGACACCGTAAAACCAGATATTTAAAATTGATGGGTTCGAGAGTCGGTTACGGATGGGGAAGGATTAGCACCCCACACCGCCCAAAATTGGTACTTTAATAATTACCGCTTTATTAATATTTGACTTTCTAGATTAAAGTGACGATTAAATTAAAATTCGGTTATATGTGTGAGTAGATTTTAAAGGCCCCGTTATTCGAGAGTAAACACCCAACCACTATCACTACGTCTGATACTGGCCCCATTTACGCTCGGATAAAAGGGCACCGCATTTACAATTTATATATCCGAAATGCAACTTAAAATAAACATGGCAGAAATAAATAAATACAATGCAAAATATAAATAAATACTAACATAATAAAATATTGATCTAACTTAAAAAAATTAATAATAATATTAATAGTAATCATGCTAAAATATGTGAACCAAATAAAAAAGAGAACTAGTAATTAAAATGCATGATGTGATAATAATATACATAAAAACAACGTGGAAATAGCAAGTTAAGGACTAAAATAATACAAAATGCATGGGCTAAAACATGAAACATCCTAAAATTAAATTCAAAGACTAGAATGCATAATCATTAAATGACATGGCAAAGACAAACATAAAATAGGACTAAAATGCAACAATGTTGAAACTTAGAGAAATAAACACAAAATAATGAAAATAATATGCTAAAATTAAATAAAAAATATAGTGACTGAATTAAAATGAAATGGAAATTAAAAGCTAAAAAGCACGAAAAATGATGAGGAAAAAAGAAAAAAAAATTACAGGGACCAAAAGTGTGATTATACCTCGGACAGAATTAAAAACGGGGAAAGAAAGTAGGGACTGACATTGTAATTTGACCATTAAAATTGCGCGGATCCTTCTCAGGTTAAGGGTCACTGCGCGGGTCAGACACCAAAACTGTGTCGTTTTGTTTGCACCAGTTTAAAACAAATTAAAAGGGTGATTTTCATTTCGAACAGGATAATAAAACCCCTAAAAATTTCATTTCATCCTTTCTCTCAAGCACAACGACGACAGCCACTCTTCACGTCCTCACGGCCGTTCATCGTCGATGGCCTCACGGCGAGGATCCGAGCGGCTCTCAACCGGTAAGCTTCAAGCCTCCCTCGTTTATTTTTTTATTCGAATTAGGAAAATAACAAACTTTAACCTTTAAAAACCTTTTTTATTCAATCTAAGAAGAAATCTTTACAATTTTTTTGGTTTGATATCCCTAGATTATAAATTTCTCTCTGAAAACCCACTCTCTCTATTTTTTGAACAAGAGAACCCCCTTACAAGTCTCATTTTCTATGTTTATAACACCCATTTTACAATCCAAAATAACAACTACTCATATTATTTTATTATTATAGATATGTTGATGATTTTGACCAGATTTGGGGCGGATTTCGTGGGATTGATAAGGTAGGGGTATGGTTGTGGCAGGGGTATGGGTATGGGTAGATGGCAGATTAGGTTAGGCTATTTTAGGGTTTTGGTGATTTGAGGTTTGATAGTTTGTAATTTGGGGAATTTTTTGGATTATGGTTCGAAAAGGGGTAGCCGACGACAAGAACGGCGGTGGCGATGACAGTATAATGGTATTTTAGGGTTGAGGTTTATTTTTAGGTTAAATGGTATTTTGGTAATTTTAAGCTGGATCGGGTTTGAATCGGGTTGGTTTTGGTTGGTTATTTGGTTTGGCTGTAAATGGGATTTGGGTTATTTGTTGTAACAGGTTTTCGGGTTTGGGGGTCAAAACTGGTTATGACAGTTGCCCATTTTTGCTCATTGTTGTGTAACAGTAATAGAGCAAAGACTAAAATAACCCGTTTTGTTAGGTCCGGCTGCGCTTCTTCCCTCTTGATACATGTCTTCATTCTTCGGTAGATCTTCTTTCTCTTTAACACATATCTTCTCTCTTGTCTTGGTTGATCCACCTTGTCACTCTTGGGAAGCAAAATTCTTCAAAATAGGGGTTGTCCGTTGGGGAGAGAAAAATGAGTTCAGCTTGCTACATTATTAACGACGATAATACCTAAAGAAGATTCGACCCAGATGTAACACTAACGAAGAAAAGGGTCTACAAAATTCAATCCAGCTGCGACACTGACGAAGAGGCAAGATCGATAGACGAAAGTTCTGATGTCTGATCCAGCTACAACTCTGACGAAGAGGCAGGATCAAATGATTGAAAGCTCATTTTGATCTTTTCTCTTTTTTCATCTTTTTTTTGTTGTTTTGTTTTTTTATTGTTTTGTTTTGTTTTTTGAATTTAATAAAGGGAATTTGAAAGTCAGTAAATTTGGATCTAACCACACCATCAACGGATGGGTAAGATCGAATTGTAACTTGGATTTTACCTCGCCATCAACGAAGAAGTAGAATATTAATTGGAACCTTACTGCACCATCAGCGGAGAAGCAGGATAGCAGTAACTTGGACCTCAGCCACACCATCAGCGGAGGATTGGATCAGATAATGACGGCCTGGAACCGGCTACACCATCAACGGAGAGTAGGATTTAAAGACGACGACAACTTGGACCTAGCCACTCCATTAGCGGAAGACTGGATCAGATAATGAAGACCTGGAATCGGCTACACCATCAGCGGAGAGCAGGATCTGAGGATGACAATAGCTTGGACCTAGCCACTCCATCAGCGGAGGACTGAATCAGATAATGATGGCCTATAACCGGCTACACCATCAGCGGTAAGCAGGATCTGAGGACGACAGTAGCTTGAACCTAGCCACTCCATCAGCGGATGACTGGATCAGATAATAACGACATGGAACCAGCTACACCATTAGCGGAGATCATAATCTAAGAAAGACGATAGCTTGTACCTAGCCACTCCATCAGCGGAGGATTGGATCGGATAATGAAAGTTGATAATTTTTTTGATTTTTCATTTCATTTTTTTCTTTTTCTTTTTTACTTTTTTTAGCTACAACATTAATAAAGAGAACTTGAAAATCAGTAAAGTTAGATCTAACCTCACCATCAAGGGAATGGTAAGATAGAATAACAACATTTTGGACCCTACTCGCCATCAACGGAGAAGCAAAACATTAACTGAAACCCTATTACACCATCAACGGAGAACCATGATAGCAGCAACTTGGACATAGCCACTCTATCAGCGGAGGGACTGGATCGGATAATGACGACCAAGAATCAGCTACACCATCAGCGAAAAGCAAGAATAGAGAACGACAACAGCTTGGACCTAGCCACTCCATTAGCGGAGGACTGGATCGGATAATGATGACTTGAAACTGGCTACACCATCAGCGGAGAGCAGGATCTGAGGACGACGGGAGCTTGGTCTCAGCCACTCCATCAGCGGAGGATTGGATCAGATAATGATGACCTGGAACCGGCTACATCATCAGCGGAGAACAGGATCTGAGGATGAGGACAACTTGGACCCGACCACTCCATCAGCAGAGGATTGGATCGGATAATGACGACCTAGAACCGGCTACACCGTCAGCGGAGAGCAGGATCTGAGGACGATGGTTTGGACCTAGCCACTACATCAGAAGAGGGTCTAGATCGGGCAATGAAAGTTGATAAATTTTCTTTTGATTTCTTTCATTTTTGATTTTTGATTTTTTTATTTTATTTTTCTTTTTTCAATTTTTCTTTGAATTTTTCTTTTTCTTCAAAATTTTTCAATATTTTTGATGATTTTTCTTTTTTCTTGAACTGTACAAAGAAGTAAAACTCGAGAAAAAAATTGGTTTGGCTGCACCGTCAACAGAGAAACAAAACCTTAATAGAAATTCGATCTGCTTGGGGAAAGGTTCAGATCTGTTGCACCATCAACGGAGAAACGAGATCTTCAGGATGTCTATATTGCTGCACCATCAGCGGTAAAACAAAATCTAGAAATGTTGGCCTATCAACAATGACGAAGGCAAGATCTGAAAAGGCTACTTCTGCTGCTCTACTGGCAGAGAGGTATGACCTCAAAATGGAAAAAAAACATTAATCAGTAAATGTTCACAAAATTTGTCATTGTTACCTTTTATTGATGTTTTAGCACCCTCTTTGTGTTTGGCCTCCTCTAAGACTAAGGTTGGTCATCGTGTTGTTGCCCCTATGACTGAGGCTCTTCGATCCCTTTCGTAGGCCTGTTATGTACAAGAGAAAATGCATGAATGCATATAATTTTATGCCTAAATGCATGTGTCTATCCTAAATGTATGACGACTTAAATGTATGCACCTAATCTAAATGTATGATGTATGCAAGAATGATTCAATGCAAGATGAATGCAACTAAATGCATGAATGCGACATGATTTAATTTTTTTGTCTTCAAAGGGATGCCCCTAACTCTCGATTGGTCCTATCGGGATCATGGTCCTTTGTGTGGCGATACCCCAATCTCCTTCGGCTTCGAACATCTTCTTTGGACTCATTTTCCAGTTTGGATGCCCCCAAACTTTTACATATTGTTCTGAGAATGCCTTTGTAGCATGTTTCAACTTTGAGTTGCATTGTCGCCTTTTTGGATGACTTTCAGTGCTCTCGTGAACGTGTTACGTTGCCTCTTAAGTTGGGTTTATGATTTGTCATGTTGGTTCCTGGCCGCTTATCACTTTCGGATTAGGTGGAACATTGTATATGGCGATTGATGTTTTGCATTTAGGATGTGGAGGTATGATTCCAAAAGAATGGTAGCAAGGGTTTGCTCGGCTTTTAGTTTTTTGAATGGCTTTGGGTAGAATGGTAGAGTTGAAGGGCTTGGTTGTCGGGTGATGGTAAGTCAAGAGTTCAAAAGGACTCAAACATAAAGGTTCAGGCAATGAAATGAGGGGTTCTCTATTCGAGTATTTTGGTCGATGGGTAGCGATGGTAGTGGGGATGGAAAAAACTTTATTGTGTTTTCGGTTGGAAATGGTGAGTGCGAATGATTTCTGAAGGATGAAAGGTGGTGGGTTAATTTTGATGATGTAGAATGAAGGGTGAGTGTTGGAATTTGGCACTTGTCGATAGATGCCCCCCGACTGAGTTATTGTGGAGGTTTGGTAATTGTACTAAATTGGCCGACTTTGCTTTCTTTGGTATTAATGACGCGGGAGATCCCGATAACCAATTTTAAAATTGATGCATCTATATGCAAAATGTGTCTTAAATGCAAAATGATTTATATGAATGCAATGCAAAATTAAGATTGTGATGATGTTGTTTAATGATGTAAATGAAATTGATGTAATGAAAATGAAAATAAAACGAGGTAGTATTGAATAAAATGATTAAATAAAACAAATGATAAATATGACAAAAATAGAGTAATTAAAAAAACTGTACATAAACAAGAAATAAGGCACCATAGCCTAAATAGGGTGACCACTAACGGGCAGAGTATTAGCATGGCTCTAACAGGGTGGGCTCTATGGGCCACTATATGCAGGTTTGGTGTTAAGAGGTACCTGAATTGTCCTTGTTGTCCCATATTAAGAGCAGCAAGGCCCCCGATCATCACCCATTATAGACTCCTTTTAACCGGGTTCAATTCAGGGGGACCCATTCGCTTATGCCTAAACAAAAATGTCTCAAGCGGAGTCGCCATCTGTAGTGATATCCCTCTCGATGAAAAAACAGTGTTTTTATTTTGGAAATGATATCTTTCGTGGGATTTTAGAAAAAACCGTATTTTATTTAAAAATGGAGTCGCCACCGGCCACTTAAGGTGGACCAGACACCGTAAAAACCAGGGATTTAAAATTGATGGGTTCGGGAGTCGGTTATGGATGGGGAAGGATTAGCACCCCTACACCACCCAAAATTGGTACTTTAATAATTACCGCTTTATTAATATTAGACTTTTCGGATTAAAGTGATGATTAAATTAAAATTCGGTTATATGTGCGAGTAGATTTTAAAGGCCGCGATATTCGAGAGTAAACGCCCAACCACTATCACTATGCCTGATACCGGCCGCATTTACGCTCGGATAAAAGGGCACGACATTGACAATTTATACATCTGAAATGCAACTTAAAATAAACATGACAGACATAAATAAATACAATGCAAAATATAAATAAATATTATCATAATAAAATATTAATCTAACATAAATAAAACGCTAATATGAAATATCCATAAATATTAATCTAGCTTAAAAAATTAATAATAATATTAATAGTAATCATGCTAAAATATGTGAAACCAAATAAAAAAGAGAACTAGTAATTAAAATGCATGATGTGATAATAATGCATAATTCATACTAATATACATAAAACAACGTGGAAATAGCAAGTTAAGGACTAAAATAATACAAAATGCATGGGCTAAAACGTGAAATTCATGAAACAACCTAAAATTAAATTCAAAGACTAGAATGCATAATCATTAAATGACATGGCAAAAACAAACATAAAATATGACTAAAATGCAACATGTTGAAACATAGAGAAATAAACACAAAATAATGAAAATAATATGCTAAAATTAAATAACAAAATATAGTGACTGAATTAAAATGAAATGGAAATTAAAAGCTAAAAAAGCACGAGGAAAAAAGAAAAAACAAATTACAGGGACCAAAAGCGTGATTATACCCTGGACAGAAGTGAAAACGGGGAAAGAAAGCAGGGACTCACATTGCAATTTGACCATTAAAATTGCGTGGATCCTTCCCGGGTTACGGGTCACCGCGCGGGTCAGACACCAAAACGGTGTCGTTTTGTTTGCACTAGTTAAAAACAAATTAAAAAGGTGATTTTCATTTCGAACAAGATAATAAAATCCCTAAAAAAATTCATTTCATCCTTTCTCTCAAGCAAAACGACGACAACCACTCTTCACGTCCTCACGGCCGTTCATCATCGATGGCCTTACGGCGAGGATCCGAGCGGCTCTCAACCGGTAAGCTTCGAGCCTCCCTCGTTTATTTTTTGATTCGAATTAGAAAAAAAAAACTTTAACCTTTAAAAACCTTTTTATTGAATCTAAGAAGAAATCCTTACAATTTTTTTGGTTTGATATCCCTGGATTATAAATTTCTATCTAAAAAACCCCTCTCTTTATTTTTTGAACCAGAGAACCCCCTTTACAAGTCTCATTTCCTGTGTTTATAACACCCATTTTACAATCCAAAATAACAATTACTCCTATTATTTTATTATTACAGATCTGTTGATGATTTTGACCGGATTTGGGGCGGATTTCGTGGGATTGATAAGGCAGGGGTATGGTTGTGGCAGGGGTATGGGTAGATGCCAGATTAGGTTAGGTTATTTTAGGGGTTTGGTGATTTGAGGTTTGATAGTTTGTAATTTAGGGAATTTTTGGATTATGGTTCGAAAAGGGGTGGCCGACGGCAAGAACGGCGACGACGACGACAGTATAGTAGTATTTTAGGGTTGAGGTTTATTTTTAGGTTAAAGGGCATTTTGGTAATTTTAGGCTGGGTCGGGTTTGAATCGGGTCAGGTTTTGTTGGTTATTTAGTTTGGGTGTAAATGGGTTTTGGGTTATTTGTTGTAACGGGTTTGAGGGTCAAAATGGGTTATGACATTTTCTGAATATTCAAGTGTGTACAATACATTTATTAAATCATCTATTTATGGGCATAAGAAGCACATAATACATGAAACTCTAATTAATGAAGATAACATTTCTACTGATAAAGTAAATCAAATCTCCTATATAAAGTTCTTATCATGATTGACATCCATATAGATAAATATTCATAACACCAAGAATATTATAAAATAAAAACATACTAGGAATATAAATCAACTCCAGCATAAAACTTAACAAAAACTAGGGACGAGTCTAACGTGTGGCATGTCTATGGTGCGGCTAAAATACAGCAAGTTTCGAAACTTGTCATCGGAACTGAAAATGTTAGACTTCTTGATAACATTTTCATTTGATTTTTTTAGTTTTTTTCGCAAGTATCGATACTTTGTCCCAAAACTAAAAATTTATAAAAAAAAAAACTAAGTATCGATACTTGCAAATAAACGAACCGAAAATGTTAAAAAAAATCGAACATTTTCAGTTCCGATGACAAGTTTCAAAACTTATTGTCTTTTAGCCGCACCCTAGACATACCTCACCCGTCCATATCTTTGATAAAAAAAATAAAAAATAAAACTAGCCATATCCAATAACGACAATTACATTCCGTCAATAGATTATGCTTAGAGATTTTACATTGTTTTTTCAAAAACTAAAAAGCCCTTTCTTAAAAAAATATTATAAAAATTATTATTTTATATTCAACAAAAATATCATAAAAATATATTACTTTATATTCAATAAGAAATCTAGATAATTATATATAAGTTTTTTAAAAGATTCTGTCAATTTGTATCTAACAATTAATATGATCATTAATAAACCAAAAAATAACTAATATATAATTTTGTATACATGAACATTAGTTTAACAACCAATTATAGTTAAAAAGAGGATGAAAATATAATTTTCAGTTCAAAAGTGTTTTTCCATAATAAAAATTGAAAAAAATGTATAATATTACTAAATTAAATGGATTTAATATTTAATAGAAATTTAAATTTAATAGAAATATAATAAGAATATAATTTAATAGTAATAAAAAATTTATTTTTTATTAGTATTTCTAATCCTAAAATAATAAATAAACAGAGAGCTCTTGTTCTTATTTGAAACGTCTCGTGATCTTTAACCAATTTTGCGCTTCAATATAATCACTAGGAGTAAGCGCTATAGCTTGTTTTCAATACTCAGCGGCTTGATCGAACCAAGCCTAAGCTATTTCTGAATCCCACTGTCGAATGGCTTGTTCTCCCCGGTCGAAATAGGCGGTTCAATTCCTTTCCTTAGAACCGTAGAGTTTCCTACCTCATACGGCTCGGCAGTCAATTCTTTTGGTGTCCATTTTTTACCCTACCATATATCCAAGTGAATAAGATTTCTCATAGATCTATCGATTCAACTCATTGACTGACTAATTTAGATCGAGTTTTACAGAAGATTATTATGTGGGCGACACTCCCAACCCAGTTTTTTTTTTCATTCACAACATTAGGTTTCAAACCTCTAACTTTACTTAAGGGACCTAGCGACTCATTTCTCTAGATCGACAGGTTGTTGGAGAACAATTTAGTTTTTATGATACATAAAAAATATTTTTTGACCATGATTTTAAATCAAAATTTTAAATGTTTAACATTATTTATAAGAAAATTATTCAATACACATGTTTATTTGTAGTCTTTTAGACTACACAAATCTTTTTATTTTAGAGGTTATAGATTTAGTTGAAGGTATAGGGGTATAAGAGTTTAGTTGGTAGGATTTAGAATATAAGGTTTAGAATTTTTAGGATTATTGATTTAGATTTTAGTTTTTAAAAAGTAAAAATGTAAACATAAATAAAAAAGGAAAATACTTTGATACACAAACTTGCGTAAGTTTACACAAGCCTTTCAATTTTAGGTTTTAGATATTAGGTTGTGGTTTAGGGGTTTAGGTTGCATGGTCGTTTCGGAGATTTTCGGGGCCTTGAGCGAAAATTAAAAATGGACCCTTATGTAACGAAAATATATCTCATTACGAATATAAATTATCTGCCCATATTTATGCCCCAACAGTAAAAATTAGGTTTAGAGTTTAGGGTTATGGTTTAAGGTTATGATTTAAGATTAAGGTTTAAGGTATTGACTGTAGAGTTTATGATTTAGTATTTAAAAGTTAGTTAGGGCTTAGAATTTGATTTTTAGTGTTGGGCATAGAAATGGACCGAAAATGGAAAAAAAATTTTATTCATCTCATTACATTGAACAATTAATTTAATATTTCAAACACATTATTTTCATTGTTAGATTAATTAATTTATTTATTTAGGAAAAATAATTATTTTTTACCATTAAATTAATGTATATATTTGATAAATTAAAAAAAATAAGAATTAAAAAATACATATAATTAAATTTTAGGAACCTAGACTAATTGGGGACCCTGAGTGGTCGCTCAGGGTGCTCTTCCTTATAGCCGACCCTGTTAGGTTATGGAGTGTAGAATTTAAGGTTTATGGTTAGAATTTAGTGTTTTGAGTTGGGTTTAAGTTTTAGGTTTTAGGGTGTTAGGGCTATAGATTTAGATTTTATGTTTTATAGCTTAAATATGAAGGGTTATGTAAAAAAAATTACACAGGTTGTGTATCAAAATATAACCCAATAAAAATTACTCTATTTATTAAAATGTTATATTTTTTCGCTAATAAAATATATTATATTCTGTAAAAAAACTCAACTATTTGTATTTAAACTGCATAATTTAAAATAAATAGTACAAAATTCTAAATACTAGATTTTAACCTTAAATATTAAATTTTATAATTTATACCCATAAATCTCAACTTAAATTAAACATTTAAACCCTAAATTTAATGAATTTATATAATCTTTCATTTACACAAATTTATATTTCTAACATTTTTCTCTTTATCTGGTCGGTAAACACTTTTACACTAAAACAACATTATCGAACACAATCTGTAGGGTTGTAATATAAAGTTGAACGAACCATTTGTGAATCGTACGGTGAAAAGTTCGTTTATATTCGTTTATTTATTAATTAAACAAACATGAATGAATACGAATAAATGTCTCGTTCGTTCATCTACATTTTTTAATGTTCGGTAATCTATTTGCTATGTTCGTTTAAATGTATTCATATATGTCAATTATATTTATTATTTTATGTAACAAAAGTATTATATTTTAAAATAATAAATATATTCACATATGTCCGTTTATGTTCGTGTGTTTATGTTCGTTTGTCATTTTAGCGGACAAATGTGAAAAAACTACATTCCTTAATAAACGAACACGAATAAAAAATTATATTCATTTAATTATTTATGTGTCTTTAAAATTAAATGAACGAACATAAAAATACCGTGTTCGTTAAGGTGGTTTACATTGCTAAGAACCTTAATTTTCGTCCCAAGATTCCCCACGTCGGCCCATAACCCCAGCAAAGCAATGACAGTATGACACCGTACTTAACACTATTTACCCACACTTAGCTGTATAAGTAGCCTCAAACGAAGAACATCGGCCAAACCCCAAACCAACACTGCCATCGTTCTATCTTCACTGTTCTGTGTTGGACTGCTTGTTCCACATAAAACTCTTCTTTTCCGTTTCAATGATGAAGAAAGCAGAGCTAGTGTTCATCCCACTGCCTGCAATGGACCATTTGGTATCCGCAGTTCAATTGGCTAAGCTTTTAGTAGACCCGTGTTCCAACCTCTCCATCACAGTCCTCACCGTCAAGCCACCGCACGACGCAAAAGTCTCCGCCTACGTCGACTCTCTCACTGCCACCACCACCAGAAGCCGCATTAAATTCATCAACATCTCTCAATATGAAGCAGACGTAGATGTTTTGAAGTCTTTGAGTAATTTAGTTCAAACCCTGCGACCGCTTGTGAAAGAAGTCGTCACCAACATAGTTGAGCGCTCCAACTCAGTTTCTGATTCACCTCGACTCGCGGGGTTCGTTCTCGACACTTTTTTAACTTCTTTGGTAGACTTGGCTAATGAGTTCGGCGTTCCTAGCTATGCATTTTACACTTCAGGTGCTGGTTCTCTTGGCTTCCACCTCTACACTCAGGCTCTTCACGATGAGCAAAAGACTGAGTTCGGCGAGTTAAAGGACTCGGACATTGAGTTCACAATTCCATCTTATGTCAGCCCAGTTTCCATTAAATTATTTCCAACTGCTCTGTTTGATCCTGAAAGTTTTACTTTATTCCGTATCTTGACGAAAGGGAGCATGGGAAGATTCGGTGTGGATCAGGTGAAAGAAATTGCCTACGCACTAGAGCAGAGTGGGCATCGATTCTTGTGGTCCCTACAACGACCGGCGGAACAAGTAAACGACATGATGCGTAGTGTAAATGATTATGAGAACACGGCGGAGGTGTTACCGCAAGGGTTCTTAGATCGGACAGCTAAAATCGGTAAGGTCATTGATTGGGCACCGCAAGTGGCTATCTTGGACCAGCCCGCAACTGGAGTGTTCATGTCGCATTGCGGTTGGAATTCAACGTTGGAAAGTATATGGTTCGGAGTCTCAATGGCAGCATGGCCACTTTTTGCAGAGCAAAAACTGAATGCATTAACATTGGTGAAGGAGTTGGGATTAGCGGTGGAGATTAAAATGGACTATAAGATTGGTGAGGGTGAGATTGAAATTGTGAAGGCCGAGAAGATAGAGAGAGGAATCATGTGGTTGATGGGGAATGATAGCGATGTTCGACAGAGGATGAAGAAAATGAGCGATGAGGGTAGAAAGGCTTTATTGGACGGTGGATCTTCACACACAGTATTACATTATTTTATCAACGATATCATGAACAATAAGCCATGAAAGTTTCATTCCATTGCTATTGTTATTTTTAAAGCTGGTTTAACCCTTCAGAGTTGTCGGCCTTGGTAGATCGTTTGGTATTCGAGGATCTCAGTGCTGGTTTTGTTTGTTTGCTTGTGCTTGTGGTGCAATAGCTGGAGATGTCGTTTGGTAGGTGATTGGTACCGTAGTGGCAGTGTTAAATGTGATGCGGGGTGATTATTCAGTATATTTTGAGACATTATTGTTTGTTTATTTTTGTTGTTGCCAGTCTGATATGAGACGTATTCTTTTTTTATTTATTTAAGATTATAAAAAATTTTAACGAGGCATATACACGAACAGAAATGTGTTTAATTTATTATTAATAAAATTATATTTAACAAGTAAAAAGAAATTCAGAGTTGTTGGTTCAGTTTTCTAAAAATCAAACCTGACTTTAAATTCTTTATTTATGATAATAAAAAAATGATAATGACTAGAAAAATCTAGATTAAATTTATTAATATTAGAACTAGACAATTCAAGAGCATGATAACATCTCTAGAAGTCTCATAAAGGTTGAGGAAAGCTTAATGGCTAAGGAGATAAAGATGACAATTTGTAAAAGTTAAGAAAGACATGTGGCAACAATTTTACAAAAATAAGAAGCTAACAGAAAAATCTAGCCCTAGTATTAATAGTATATTAGTTTCTAGAATTTCCACTATATCAATGCCTACATATGGGCAAGTTGTAGTCTTTAAGGTGTGTAATCTAAATTGAGTTGAAAACAAAGAGTGATCTTTGGTGTAGAAAAATTGCAGCAACAAAGGACAAGTAGAAAATATAAGGCAAGACTAGTTGTTGAAGGCTACAAGTAAAGATAAAGAATAGACTATAATAAAATATTCACTTCAGTAGTAAGGATCGAAACTATCAGACTTCTCACAGTAATTGCAACACAAAACAAATAAAAAATTTATCAAATGGATCTGAAGTCAGCATTTCTAAATGGCTACCTAGAAGAAGAAATTCATATCGAGCAACCACCTGAGTACATTAAACAATGGCATGAAGATAAGGTCTACCACTTGAAGAAAGCTTTATATGAATTGAAACAAGCACCAAGAGCATGGAACACAAGATAGATGAATATTTTCAAGAGAATGAGCTCATAAAGAGTTCGTACAAACATACCTTTTATACAAAGAAAAATGAAAATGGTGATATCATGATCGTGTGCTTACACGTGGACGAAATGATCTTCATTGAAAATAACCCAGGTATGTAAATAGGATTGCCTTATTTGCTTATCGCATTTAATTTGCCCTTTTATTATGTACTTATCATTTTTATCCGGTACTGACTTGTTTTCTTTTGCTTTGTTTTTGCATACCATTGCATTCGCATTAGACAGGGCATTGATTTCCGAGTGATTTCTCTTAATAGAAGATTGTTCATGATGGACCAAAGGTTTTTTGACCTGAAGGAATGGGGTCCAATTCCAGAGTTCCATCCCAAGACTAGGACAGTGACAGCCGAAGAAGAACCATTTAAGGACACCAGAACAGATTCGGTAAGCAGCGTCAATCCTGGTGACAAACAAGACGAAATACAAGAACTAAAGAAGCAGATGTCCGAGATGATGGACCAGATGAATGCCATGATGAAAGGCAAGCAGCATGTCGAACTCAGAAAAGATTCGGTCGGGGAGCAGAATGTGGAACAAAATGGTCAGAATGTCAAAATAGACAACACCGTTAAATATAACAAATCGAATCCCTTTGTGATCAATCTCAAGAAGTAGACAAGTAACATATCTGGGGAAGATACCCAGGGAACAGAGGCAAAACCAGGGGAAGTTCGAGAATCTAATGACATCGGAAGACATTATCCTATACCCATGAGATACACCGAGTTACTTTCGTTGCTTGTCGAAAGGAACCTTGTCATACCAATGAAGTCTGTACCAAGAAAACCTCCTTATCCGAAAGATTACAATAGTCGTGTCTGGTGCAGCTACCACATAGGCGATTCGAGTCATCACACTGAAAATTGTAGGGCCCTGAAGGACAGAGTTCAAGATCTTATCAGAATGGGAATTTTGGGTTTCGAAGCGGACAACCCCGATTCTTCAGCCAGCCAGTCGTTGCCCGAGGGGCAAAGTCAAAGAAGGAACAATACCCAGCCCAAGGTTCGGATAACACAGGAGTGGGTCACTTAAGCGGGATAAAGTTAGGAGTCAATAATAAAAGCGTCTCAGAAGATGAACTTGCACACAAGCGCGACCAGCTCGAGTATGAGAGGCACAATCTGAGCATGGAATCAAAGAATGTACAAGACGAGTACCATAAGCTGCACTTTGAATTCAAGAGTTTCGGTCTGGGTGACACCGCGGAAGAGTGGGTCAATGGTATGATTCAGCTGAGGAACGGTTCAGAACGCTGGAAGCAGAAATGCAAGAATAGTAAGAATAAAGTCAGATCATTATCAAAGAAGCTGGAAGAAGCTGAGGGCCAACGCGACTTTATCCAAAATGATTTGGAAAGCAGTCTGGCCATGGAGGATATCCTGAAATCAAGTCTGCACCAGGAAAGGAATGAATCACAAGCCTTCCAAATGGAAAACGCAGCACTCAAAGAATAGATAGTGAGGCTCGAGACTGCTTTACATACCAGTGAGATCCGTGCTGGGGCAATGACCGTCAAGCTACAAAAGGCCGAGCAAACAATACGGGAGAAAGATCAGGACATGAAGATGGTTACGACTCAAGCCCGACAAGTAGCTCAACAGGTAGCAGATTTAGCCGATGCAGCAGCACCAATAAGCCAGAATATGGATCCGGCATTGGACCGCGAAGGAAAGCTGACAGGACTGTTGAATGAGGTCAAGGCATTAGGTGCCAGGGCTCACCGATATCTGTAAAACCCTAATACCGGATGTAATGAAACCTTTTGGTCTGAATGAAAGATGTTCTATAAGGATAAATCACTTGCGGAATCAATGCTTTATTGCATTCATGCATTGCATTGGCATCACATTTTTATTGTTTTATCATCACATGGCACTTCATCATTTAATACATGGGGTTCGATGGCAGAATTAATCGGAAAATGGAACGAATTGAAGAGTCGAGGCTTGACCAGTTAGAAGAAAAAATCGAGAAAGAGCTTAAGAAGAAAGAGAAGATAAATGTCTTCAATACGAGGGAATTTCTGCCTAGTCCCTGATTTGGTCATTCCTCCAGATATCAAGGTTCCCGTATTTGCGCAGTATGACGGAACCAGCTGCCCGAAGATTCACTTAACCATGTTTTGTAGAAAAATGGAAGAATACATGAAGAACGAAGAATTGTTGATCCACCATTTCCATGATAGCTTTGTGGGACCAGCAAAGAAGGTGTGGTACAACCGTTTGAACAGAAACCAAGTTAGGTCATGGGGTGACCTCGCTAATGCCTTCTTGGATCAATACAAATATGTTTTAGATTTAGCACCTTGTCGACAGTTTCTTCAGAATGAGAAAATGAGGCCAAATGAAAGCTTCAGGGAATATGCATTAAGGTGGCGATGTCTGGCGACCCAAGTCCAGCCCCCTATAGCGGAAGAAGAGTTGACTCCCCTATTCCATGCAACGCTTCCCTCTCCCTTCTTCGATGTGATGTTGGAAAAATCGAGAAACAAATTCGAAGATTTCATGACGATTGGAGAAAGGGTAGAATATGCAATCAAAGAAGGAAAATTGGGGTCTAAGTCTAAGGACCGAAGCGAAGATAAGATAGATAAGGATGGAGACATAAATGAGTGTCATCTCTAAGGTTCGTGTGGCCGTAAAAGAATGAGACAGACTGACAAATTGGGGGCATCAAGGAAAATTCCTCGGACGAGCGCAAATTTGGAAGTGTTTGGAACATCTATCTCAGACATTTGGCCTCATCTGGTAGAGGGTCACTATCTTGTTCCTAGGCCTATGAAGAGTGCACCTGATCTGTATGCCCATAGTTTTGACTCGAGTAGCATATGCGAATTCCATATGGGGGCACCGGGGCATCCCACCAGAAAATGTAGACCTTTACTGGATGAAATCAAGAAGCTGGTCAATGATGGAACCCTGACACAAGAGCTGATCAAGCAGTGGAGGACCAAGGATGAGAAGCAAATCTACATAGTGCTGAAGAAGCCAGAGATGTCTCTACATTAAAATACCTTCCTGAAGTAATACAAGGGATCAACTCTATGTGGCCTCCATGTGGCAAAGATCTTTTGTGATGTGGCATGTTTGTTGATTTTTATCTTCAATAAAGAACACATTTCGCTTAACATATAATGTTTTTGAAAGCGCATAGATATTTTCTCGTCGTTGTAGGACACTGGATATCAATTGCAAGATGTGACATTAGATAGATGTCGTGACAACGATGATGTGTGATCTTCCCCACCAGACTCTGGTCAGCAAAGCGAGATTATTACTCTTTCGATGATATTTAAGGACGAAAAAGCTCTAAATGTCAACCATGTAGAGTTGCTTGAAATTGAAACTCTAGGCATAATCTTCTAGGTAGTAAAGAAGAAACAAAACAAAAAAGGAAGAGAAAAAGAGAAGAAAGAAAAAAGAAATGAAAATGAAAATGAAATAATAATAAAAAAGTACTCATATGTTCGAAACCTGGTAATAGGCTTGTTCGGATAAGAGTATGGAAATTTTGGGGCACTCCGCTGAAGCGATAGGGTGGAGATACATCATCCAATTCAAGAAACCTTAGCTTCATGAGTGATGGTAATATTTTCTAATCGTGACTATGCCGAGTAACTTGGGGCAGTGTTGTTTGCTCCATCATTGTCCTCAAGACAAAGGACTGTGACGAATTGATTTCCTCAAATAACGATAAAAACAAAAAAAGAAAAAAAGAAAAAAAAAAGAAAAGAAAGAAAATAGGCGATACCATGGGAAAAATTAAGACTCGCACCACCCAGAACTTTATTCCTAGAGTAATATTTCTGCGCTCGAGTGGTTATACAAGCCTACCCTTTTGAGGGCGGAGTAGATAATGAGAATTGAGAAAGAGTAGCACTCTGCAGCAACGCGGTAATCATGAGGATGAACCGAGTCACCAGGGAAGATTTCACATCTTTGGAATTACCAAGTGGTTGAATCTAAGCCACTCTTGCACATGATATCCAGAGCTCCTATGATGTGTTTTCAAAATCTTGTATGTTAATCTAAATGATACCCTTCAGTGGAACACCAATCAGCAAATTGACAAGTTAAAACAACAAAAATTTCCATGTATTACTTCAGGGGTAAGATCCAGAACACAAGGAGGCAGATACTATTGAAGCCCCTAACCAGAAATAACCTCACAATGCATAGAATGAAGATGATAACAGAGGTATAGGTGCCAGACAGCTCAAGAACAAGAAACGAATTCCAGCCATGATGCCTTGTTTGGTTCAAGAAAATGAAGGACGAAACAGGACAAGAATGAGCTTACAAAGTGAGGGAACGGTAAAAAAGTAAACATTGAGTCTCCAAAGAATTAAAGCACAGAGATCGATGAATGGTGTCCGTCAAGAGGCAACAAGAAGATTGAGGTTAAGAAGCATTTCGCTCACCCCGATGACGAAATTAACAAATACTCAGAATATTGGGTCAAAAGAACTGGAAGATAGCCGAGCACGATCGAATGGGGCAATACAGAACAGAAAGAATAGTAAGAATCTCTGCACACGCATGATATAATGTTTGTCAAGAAAGCGATGTAAAACCCGAAGAAAGAAAAGGCGTGTGATCGTGCAAACGAACAAGAGCAGATGCCCATTGAGCAAAATTTGACAGAAATGAAGATCAAAATTGAGCATACCGCAAAAGGAAAGGAAATAGAGAAATCAGAAGAATGACTTTTCAGGACATAAGATTAACAAAGAAAAGAAAAAAAAAGGAGAAAGAAATCATAACATTACATGCATCATATAGATAGGGGCATGTCAATTTTGCTTGTTCCTAAACAGGTATTTGAAGAATTATCGAAGAATTTACCAAAGTCCATAAAACAACAGCTATGTCGTCGTCGATCCGGATATTAAATCCTTGGTCATCGGTAAGTCCGCCGGGCACGATGTTAAATCCTTCGGGTCATCGGTAAGTCTTTCGAACATGATGTTAAATCCTTGGTCATCGGTAAGTCCGCCGGGCATGATGTGCAAAGCATATCCGCGTGAGTCCCCATAAAACAACAGACCATGTCGGCGTCGAGATCCGATATTAAATCCGCCGGGTCATCGGTAAGTCCCGGGCACGATGTTAAATCCTCCGGGTCATCGGTAAGTCTTTCGAGCATGATGTTAAATCCTTCGGGTCATCGTAAGTCCGGGCATGATGTGGCAAAGCATATCCGCGTGAGTCCCCATAAAACAACAGCCATGTCGGCGTCAAATACAGATATTAAATCCTCGGGTCATCGGTAAGTTCTTGAGCACGATGTTAAATCCTTCGGGTCATCGTAAGTCTTTCGGCGTGGTGTTTAAATCGCCGGGTCATCGGTAAGTCATTCGGGCATGATGTGGCGGCATATCCGCGTGAGTCCCCATAAAACAACAGCCATGTCGGCGTCAAATCCAGATATTAAATCCTTCGGGTCATCGGTAAGTCCTTTGGGCACGATGTTAAATCCTTCGGGTCATCAGTAAGTCTTTCGAGCGTGGTGTTAAATCCTTTGGGTCATCAGTAAGTCCTTCGGGCATGATGTGGCAGCATATCCTCGTGAGTCCCCATAAAACAACAACCATGTCAGCGTCAAATCCAGATATTAAATCCTTCGGGTCATCGGTAAGTCTTTCAGGCACGATGCTAAATCCTTCGGGTCATCAGTAAGTCCTTCGGGCATGATGTGGCAGCATATCCGCGTGAGTCCCCATAAAACAACATCCATGTCGGCGTCAGATCCAGATATTAAATCTTTCGGGTCATCGGTAAGTCCTTCGGGCACGATGTTAAGTCCTTCGGGCCATCAGTAAGTCTTTCGAGCATGATGATAAATCCTTCGGGTCATCAGTAAGTCCTTCGGGCATGATGTGGCAGTCTTAATAGCGTAGGTCCAAAAAAGGCAACAGCCTCGTAAAAATAAAAAAACAAAAAAAAAGAACCTGCATTTTCAAGCCCCAGTGAAAGGTTCCATAGAGAGAGAACCCTAAATCTAAAATCTCAAAAAAGAACTCCCAGTCGGAAAATTCCATCAGCGGCGCAAAAGGTTTTATATAGGAGAAACCAGCGTTGAAGGCGAAAAGTTCTATATAGGAAGGACTCCAAGCTTTACAGTCTCGAAGTGAAGGGTTCTATATAGGAAGAGCCTGTAGCTCCAAGATCGGAAGGTGACGAAGTCCTATATAGGAAGAACTTTCGAGCCTGAAGATTCAGCCAAGGAAGAGCGGAGATATCCAAAAGAACACGTTTTTTCAAAGCTACAAACAGGGAAGTCTGATAAAAATGAGTGCTTATGAATCTTTGCTTTGTTCCCATTCCATGAGAACAAGCAAAGAGGGGCAACTGTAATAACTCATTTTTTACTTGTAAATACATATTAGTGTTGCATGTATGTTTATTATATTATATGTTTATTGTTTGCATGAGTTTTACTAATATATATAAAGGGTATGCATGTATATTATAAGCTATGTATGTATACATATTAAGGGTGTATGTGTATCGCGTGTGTATGAGCGTATATGATTAATATATATAGATGTTATGTTAATTATATGTATGATTATACGTACGTATGCTAGAATATTATATTAATTAATGATTGTATAATATAAGTATACATTGTCGTATGTATATGTATTGCTGTTATAATATTATTGGGCTGATAAAATAAAAAAATTAAATATATTAAACCCAAATAAAATTTACAGTCCAAGTCCAAGTCCAATTACAAGGCCCAGTTGGCCCAAATCTAAATCTTATCTAATTACAATGTGCAGGTAACTGTGGGCCGTTGGATCAAGATCTGATCCAACGGCCACGATGCAACCAAGAGGTCAAAAATATCTGCCAGGCGCGTGTTCCACACATATGGACCGTTCGAGTGCCACGCGCGGACGCTTTAATATCCCACGCGCGCGTAAGATCCACGCATTCTGACTCCTCGACTGCGGAGCTCCACGTGTCAAGATCTGGAGCCGTCTCATCAAATCGAGGTTTCATCCAAGCCGATCGTTCTTCAAGCCATCTCGACCGTTAGATCAGATCTGATCTAACGGCCGAGAACACGTCTGTCCGCTGGCAGAATATCCATACCGCCACCGCGCCGATATTCAGTCCCCATGTTCAGAATATGCCCAAGATAACAAGCAAAATTGTCAGTTCAGTTCAGTTCAGATCTGAAAAAGCAAGATGCAACTTGCAAAAAAACGAAGACAATGATATATATGAAACGGGGATCTTGTAATAATAACAGAGAAGGGGAAAAAATAAGAACGAGAGTAGTAACAAAAAAAAAGGAGAGAACAGAGATCTTGTAGAAACAAAAAAATTGTAACCAGTCAAGTGATAATCGAAAGATAATCCAGTGGTAAACACTTGTCTCTTTTTCTTACTTGTCTTCTTTACATGCATATACAAAAAAAACAGAAACAAAAAAAGGAGAGTAGTCTTACCGGCGTCGTTTGTGGGTCTTCCCTTCCTCAGTGATAAGCCTTTCGGCTTCTACAAGCCATAGATGGTGAACTAAACGGAGGGGAAGACTCCTTGTGGTTTCATTTAGGTTTTAAAAAAAAAATTCGCTTCGTATTTTCTAGATCTAGGGCGAATAAAAGTATATCCTCTGAATCCAACCTAGGATTCGTGTTGAGGACGAAAGGGGGGTTATTTTGGTGTCTTTTGGAGGCTCACCGGCGCCTGTTAGCGGCGGCCGGCGGTGGAGAATATGGCGGCCGACCGCCGGATTCTGGGTTTTATAAGAACAAACGAGAGAAAAAGAAGAACACAGATTATGTAAAAATCAGAAAATGAAACAAATGGTTAAAATTTTGATTTCGGCCTAAAAAGAGGGTTTATATAGTTATTATTATTTTGCTAAATGGGTAAATTACACACTTAATCCCACCGCGTTTTCAATATTTTCATTTTTGTCTTGTCGCATGGTATAATCACAATCCCAGTCCCCCTGATATTTCAAAAGTTTACAATCTAGTCCCTAAATTACACCGAGTCAGTTTCTAAATGGTAAAATTACACCCTTAACCATCCCGCGTTTTTGAATTTTTCACTTTGAGTCTGCCCCTTGGTCTAATTACAATTCTGATCCTTTTAGGTTTTGTTTGTTTCGCAATTTCGTCCCTAAATTACATAGTATTGCTCTTTAATTTCTGCCACTGACTTTTGTTTTTCTTTCATTTCAGTCCTATATTCCTTATAAATACTTATGTTCGTATTATAATCGTATATGTTGATGTATTCTATTATTTTATTTCATGTCTCTCGTATATGACTCGTATTTTATGTTTATATATGTGTTAAGCTTATAATATTCATGTATTTTTATCCATTTATTTGTATTAAAACATGTTATGTTCTATCTGACTCGTAAAACAGCATGTTCTTGTATTTTTGTACGTATTGTATGTTTTCTTAACTTTTAGGTTGCGTGTTAGTGTGTCTTCTTTTATGCATAATATGTTGTTCCATATACGTTAAAATATGTTTTATTGTTAGCATGTATGTCCTTTTGAAATATTTGTCTGTCTATATACATAATTTTTCCTGCATTGTTGTTCCGACTTGTTAAAGTTGTTTTTATCTATTATTTAGAATAATATGTATATATGCATGTTTTAGTCTAGAATATCATTTATGTTAGATTAGTAATCTGGTATGTCAATATTTATTATATTTAAATATTTTGCCATGTTTTACATTTTTGTCACTAAGATTGCATATGATTTATAACTTGTTAATGCGGTGTCCTTTTATCCGAGCGTAAACGGGGCCAGTATCAAGCGTAGTGATAGTGGTTGGGCGTTTATTCTCGGATAATAGGACCCTTAAAATTAATTCGCAATTATGACCGAATTTTAAAATAATCGTCACTTTAATCCGGAAAATCCAATATTAATAAAGCGGTAATTATTAAAGTACCAGTTTTGGGCGGTGTGGGGGTGCTAATCCTTCCCCATCTGTAACCGACTCCCGAACCCAATCTTTTTGAATCTCTGGTTTTATGGTGTCCGGCCTACCTAAGTGGCCGGTGGCGACTCTATTTTTTTAATGCGATTTTTTTAAAGAAAAAACCCCCCACGGAACAAATATTTTATATCCAAAAGAGTCACAAACACCTTTCAAAAACACTCTTCGAAAAATCCACGTTCTTATTTAGCGATTTTTAAAAGAAAAAGGACATCGCTACAGATGGCGACTCCGCTGGGGACAATTTTTTGTTTTTCAAAAACAAATGAGAGTCAAGCTTTTAAAATAATTACCGCTTTACTAATATTGGAAGTTCTGGATTAAAGTGACTATTAAATTAACATTCGGTCATAATTGCGCGTTTATTTTAACGCATTTAAAATATGGCATATAAACCCGTCTTTTTAAGTGGGGGGAAAACGCTAATGCTTTCGTGGAAATATCGTTCTCCCGTATGGGCCTAGCAAGTACCTTCGGGGCTCGAGTACCTTATGCTTTCGTAAGGATATCGTTCCTTCGTACGGGCATAAGCGAATGGGTCCCCCTGAATTGAACCCGGTTGAAAAGAGCCTATAATGGGTGATGATCGGGGGCCTTGCTACTCTTAGTAGAGGACAGCGAGGACAATTCGGGTACCTCCTAGAACCAAAACTGCATGTAGAGAACACGTAGAAACCCACCCTGTTAGAACCATGCGGATAACCTAGGTGTCTTAGATGGAATGTAAATAGGATTGCCTTATTTGCTTATCACATTTAATTTGCCCTTTTATTATGTACTTATCATTTTTATCCGGTACTGACTTGTTTTCTTTTGCTTTGTTTTTGCATACCATTGCATTCGCATTTAGACAGGCATTGATTCCCGAGTGATTTCTCTTAATAGAAGATTGTTCATGATGGACCAAAGGTTTTTTGACCTGAAGGAAGGGGGTCCAATTCCAGAGTTCCATCCCAAGACTAGGACAGTGACAGCCGAAGAAGAACCATTTAAGGACACGAGCAGATTCGTAAGTGGCGGCGTCAATCCCGGTGACAAACAAGACGAAATACAAGAACTAAAAAGCGGATGTCCGAGATGATGGACCAGATGAATGCCATGATGAAAGGCAAGCAGCATGTCGAACTCAGAAAAGATTCGGTCGGGGAGCAGAATGTGGAACAAAATGGTCAGAATGTCAAAATAGACAACACCGTTAAATATAACAAATCGAATCCCTTTGTGATCAATCTCAAGAAGCAGACAAGTAACATATCTGGGGAAGATACCCAGGGAACAGAGGCAAAACCAGGGGAAGTTCGAGAATCTAATGACATCGGAAGACATTATCCTATACCCATGAGATACACCGAGTTACTTCCGTTGCTTGTCGAAAGGAACCTTGTCATACCAATGAAGTCTGTACCAAGAAAACCTCCTTATCCGAAAGATTACAATAGTCGTGTCTGGTGCAGCTACCACATAGGCGATTCGAGTCATCACACTGAAAATTGTAGGGCCCTGAAGGACAGAGTTCAAGATCTTATCAGAATGGGAATTTTGGGTTTCGAAGACGGATAACCCCGATTCTTCAGCCAGCCAGTCGTTGCCCGAGGGGCAAAGTCGAAGAAGGAACAATACCCAGCCCAAGGTTCGGATAACACAGTAGTGGGTCACTTAAGCGGGATAAAGTTAGGAGTCAATAATAAAAGCGTCTCAGAAGATGAACTTGCACACAAGCGCGACCAGCTCGAGTATGAGAGGCACAATCTGAGCATGAAATCAAAGAATGTACAAGACGAGTACCAGAAGCTGCACTTTGAATTCAAGAGTTTCGGTCTGGATGACACTGCGGAAGAGTGGGTCAATGGTATGATTCAGCTGAGGAACGGTTCAGAACGCTGGAAGCAGAAATGCATGAATAGTAAGAATAAAGTCAGATCATTATCAAAGAAGCTGGAAGAAGCTGAGGGCCAACGCGACTTTATCCAAAATGAGTTGGAAAGCAGTCTGGCCATGGAGGATATCCTGAAATCAAGTCTGCACCAGGAAAGGAATGAATCACAAGCCTTCCAAATGGAAAACGCAGCACTCAAAGAACAGATAGTGAGGCTCGAGACTGCTTTACATACCGGTGAGATCCGTGCTGGGGCAATGACCGTCAAGCTACAAAAGGCCGAGCAAACAATACGGGAGAAAGATCAGGACATGAAGATGGTTACGAAAACACTCTTCGAAAAATCCACGTTCTTATTTAGCGATTTTTAAAAGAAAAAGGACATCGCTACATCCCTAAAGTGCAAAAGGAAAACACGTAACAGAAATTCAAACAACAAGCATAGTTCAATAGACATTCCGATATACATATGCATATAGTAAGAGTTAAATAATGTAATGTCATGCACCTATCTCCATACACCATCCAAAGAGTAAGGTTCCCCAGAACCACTCTAACTACATTATCACCATCTAAAGTGGAACTCGAAGGAACCACTGATCTGAAACGAAATTCAGCTTGAAGGGTGAAACCACTGAACTTCCCCGTACAATTTCTTAACCCAAATGATATGATATGTTCCGATTTTATTTTCTGAATCTGAATGTATATCTGATCAATTATTCAAGTTGTGTACAGTATAAGTATGATATTAATTTAACCTGATTCTGATATTTGATGCATGACATGGCATCATGCAAATCATATCATAATTCACAGTTCATTTAATCAGTCACATATACGTACATACATACCGTAGTGCATGAAAGTAATATAGCACAATAAGAGACACACTTAGACAACTAGTATCTCAACGTCGATAGTGACGTCTTTCACGCTCAGCTCTAGTATTAGGTCGGAACTAGTCAATACCTACGAGGACAACAAAATATAAATATCTACTATTATGTCAAACTAACATAACCACTAAACGTAACCATACTCACGTGCAGAACTCGCAGGCTGAGCAGAAAAAGGTCGAACAGGTGGAGGAGGATGAAGGTTTTCAGTCTCCGAGTCAATGTCACATGAACACAATAATATTCGAATCAGATTCTGATATTCATAATTTTTAAATTATTAAATAAAAATAATTGTAGATAGAAAACGATATTTTAAGTTTGAATTTAGGAAAACGAATAATGGATTTAGAATCAGAACGTCAAAAATTGTAAAGTTAACTTTGACCGTCAACAATGACGTCATTAAAAAGTCAACACTGACGTCAACAAAAAAATCAACGCTAACGTCAGCCAAAGTCAACCAAAAAGTCAATACTAACTTCAATAAGGGTCTCGGGTCAACGGGTCAGGTCACGATCAACGTATCGGGTCACGGGTCAATGGGTTAGATCACGATCAACGGGTCGAGTCACGATCAACGATTCGAGTTTGGTTAACGGATATGGTCTAAGACTGACCCAATTTGGGTTATTAGTACGGTATGATTTTCTACAAATTTAGACCCGGTTCTGCTTCTCTCTTATTGGACTCACTAACCAATTTGGGTTAACCCAAAACCACACTAGTTTGGCATCATCCTCTAACGGGTTGAAAATCTATGGCTTTGGGCTCAAGAGAACCACACAACCCAATTTTTTTACCCTAAAATCCAAAAAGGGTCTAGGGTTTATGAAACACCTTTGGCTACTAGGGTTTCAAACCTCAACTAGAAGCGACCTTAAAGACGACGCCGAAGAACAATCCGATAAAGGCAGCGGCAGCTCACGACAACACACCTAAGTGACCCCATGGTCATATTCTGGCCACCCATGAAACTATGGTTTCTGGAACAACCACCCACAACATGCACGAAATAAAAAAAATAACTCGAATGCTTACCCAAACACGAAAACAAACCGACGATGGAGAAAAAGGGGAAACCCGAATGGTTAGTCACAATTTTTGAGCAAAAAATAATCAATGAAGGTGGACAGTTGTATGGGCTTTGGTCAGAACAAAACAAAGTTAATTGATGGGCTCGGTTCGACGAATGATCGGCGTTAGGGTCCTAATCGGAGCGTAACCGAAAAATAAGGGTGTGAGGGAGTTTATGAAACGAGAGGTTGAGGAAGAGATGGAACGACTTCTAAAGTGAGGGAATGGAGACTAAAAAGCCTTTAGGGCTGAAAATAGTGAGTGTATACCCAAATAAAATGGGTAAATTACACAATAAGGGTCCCTAAAGCAACTCGTCTTTCAGATAGGTTACCGAATGTCTAAATGTTCCTAATTTAGTCCTCCAATCAAATTAGGTTCCAAAAAAATTCTTAAAAATTAAGGTTTAGAAATTAGGGATTTTATAAATTAGGATTTTTATTTTGGGGGAAAATTGGGGTGTTACAACTTTCCCCCTTAAAAGAAATTTAGGCCTCTAAATTTACATGGATCAAAGAGATGTGGATACTGAGCTTTAACAATTGCCTTGGGCTCCCACGTAGCCTCATCATGACCACGATTACGCCACAAGACCTTGACCATCTTAATGGTCTTCTTTCTAAGAACCTTATTGTCCTGAGCAAGAATCTCAACTGGCTCCACCTCAAAACGCAAGTCGGGACGGATCTCCATCTCCTCTACAAGATTAATATGAGACAGATCAGCATGATAGCGTCTCAACACTGAGAAGTGAAAGATATCATGAATACGCTTAAGCCCTGGTGATAACTCAAACTGATAGGCAATTGGTCCAACTCGACGAATAATACGATAAGGGCCAATGAAACAATGACTCAGCTTGCCTTTTCGACCGAAACGAAGTACTTTCCTCCACGTAGATACTTTTAGGAAAACCTCATCTCCTACATCAAACTCAAGATCCTGACGTCTAAAATCGGCATATGATTTTTGTCGGTCAAAAGTAGCCTTAAGCTGATCCTGGATCAAATTTGATCCAACGGCTGAGATTAAATCTGACAGATCAAAGACTCTTCATCTCCTCCGCCATGTGGCCTTGCCGCCAGCAATCACGACCACCATCCCCAACAACCGGACATGCCGAAATTAATAAAAAAATGGGGATAAGTCAGATCCAATATCATTTACAACAAAATCAATTAATGTTGCTTATTTTGAAAACCAAATAAGATCAAAAGGATCAACATATATATGTGTAAGAATCAACCATAAATGTACAGAGAATTTTCGGATGAAATAAAAAATTCCAAAAAAGGTATCCATTCTATATTTTGCGTGCATCTTTAAATAAAAAATAAACAAATAAGGAAGGGAAGTTGGAAAAAGAGTTTACCTTGCCATTTCGGATCATCTTTGTCAATGATAAGCTCGTCGAGCGGTGAACCGGCAGAGGTCTCAAAGTCTCAAATAAAAAAGGGGTTTCATTTTTATTAAAATAAAAAAAGGGGGTTTAGTTTTATGAAAATAAAAAAGAGGTTCAATTTTTGGATTCAAAAGAAAAGGCTTGATTTTAGGGTTTGGTTTCTCATATTCCGGCGCCAATATACAGCGGTGCACGGCGGCGCTGCACCAGAATCTGGGAAACCAGGGCGGTCACCGGGCGGCGAAGAAAAACACCACGATGGTATTCTTCATTTTTTTAGAGCATTTTGGTTTAGTTTTGAAGGAAAGATGGTTAAAATGAGGAGTTATTAAAAAATTTGTCATTTATACTCGGTTCCTATTTTTAAAATGGGCTAATTATTTTTAAGGACCTTTGCCCCGCTCTACTTGCTCCGTTACCCTTCCCCCTTTTCAAATTACACCCCTGGCCATTGCATGTTTTTCAAAAATTTCAATTCATCCCTAAATCTTTTAAAAATCACTTTTTAAAAGGGAAAATACCTCAGTAGTCCCTCTGCCCTATTTTTCTTTACATTTTTGGCCTTTTTCATGGGTAAATAACCCATTCAGTCCCCCTATGTTTAAACTAGCTTTCACTCAAACCCCAAATTGCATTTAATCACCTTTCAAAGGGGAAAATTATAGTTTTGATCCTTTCGTGTTTTCAAAGTTCACAATCAAGCCTTTTTCTATCAATTTAAAATTGTTTTTATGGGTTAATTCCCTTTTGGCCCCTGTCCTTTCTGTTTCATTTAATTTTAACCTTTTATTTCATGTATTTGTGTTTAAATGATGATTTATTTGTTCGATATATGTTAGATGTATTTGTTCTTGTTTAAAGTATGTTTTATTATATTTGTTTACATATGTTTTTTTATTCCATATTCGATTGTTTTTTTGTTGTTATTGTTGATAGTATCGTTATATATAAATATACGGTGTAATAGTATATTTCTCTTGTATTTTGCTTCGCTATACATATATTTTAAGTTGTATATAAATATATTTGTGTACTTGTATATAATATCATATTAATTAATGTTAGTATTTGTTATTTACATTTTTTGTATAATATAATAATGTTTCATATTATGTATTATATGAGTATGTTATGAGATTTATAAGATGTACACGTGTTACATTGTTTCATTGCATAGAATATATTAATACATAGTTTAAATCTAATGTGTATATCTATCATATATGTTTTGTTTCGTTTTTGTAATATTATATATTTTATGAATAAATTATTTTTTTATATCATATATTATACTATAGGAAGGCTATATATGTATAAGTTTTTTGTATCGTACTTTTTTATATATGTGAATATCTGTTTTTTTACGGTACATGTACATATTGTCTTATGTTATTTCATTTATGTTATTATTTTTGTGCTTTATTTTATGTATTTTAATTTACCATGTTTATATTTTTCACATATAATATTAGGCTTTTATCTCGGTATTCTAGTGGGAGTGTCATCTCGGTCTCCGGGTGTCATTTCCTTTGGTACCGTGGATATTGAGGCAAATTTAATATTCGAACCATGCATTTTAGGAATTAATTATTAAATTAAATCGAATTTTTTTATCTTTTTTAATAAATACGATACGAACCCATTAGGTACTAATTTTGGGTGGTGTAGGGGTGCTAACCCTTCTCCGTCCGTAATTAACTCTCGAACACAATTAAAATCTCCGGTTTTTTACTGTGTCCGGCCTACCAAAATGACCGATGACGACTATATTTTTCAAAATACGAGCTTTTAAAAATTTTCCCTTTTTAAATAATTTTCAATAAAAGTGAAAAAAA
Organism: Hibiscus mutabilis; assembly: GCA_019671005.1. Lineage (NCBI taxonomy): Eukaryota > Viridiplantae > Streptophyta > Magnoliopsida > Malvales > Malvaceae > Hibiscus > Hibiscus mutabilis. The sequence continues at coordinate 5,026,493 of CM033728.1, forward strand.
TCCTCATATATTAATTTCTTAATTTTCGTAGCCACAAGGAGAAAATAGTATCTACAATCACTAGATATCATTTAGTTTAAAAAATCTTAACTAAAATGTTTTAAAATCTTATAGAATGAGAAGCACTATTTAGAAAACACGTACTGTCCAAATCCAATCTCACGCAAGAATAACCTAACTATGACAAGTCGGGGTGTCCATTTCGTATTTCAGATTTGAACCGAAATTTCGGATATCTAAAATTTTTATATAGGTAAAATAGCGATCCATATCCGATCCAAAAAAATCGGATATTAAATTTTTTAGATCGGACATCCGAATATCAAAACTTATGCCTTTATTTAAGTTTTTTTTTTTAAATTTGACGGTCTCAGCCATAAAAATTTCAGATTTTTGAATATAACAAACAATAAATTATTAAATATAACAACATTTATATCCATGGAAATTTTAAATTTTCATATATAACAAGTAAAAATATCTAGTATAATAAGATTCATAGACATAAAATTTTAAATTTTCGGATAATCAGATATCCGATCCGAATGTAAAATAACTATCCATCGATCTAAATTATCTGAAAAATTAAAAACAGAAGGGATATTCAAATTTTCAAGTCGAATAAACGGATTGGATCCGTCAGATCAAATTTGACAACTAAAGGAATACCTACCTGCGTACTATTAATGCATCGTATTATATATGTTCGAGGGTTTAAGAAAACCGCATCTTAAAAATAAAAAATACATGTACACAAAGTTTTCAATTTTTAGGGATTAAATCAGCATTTTCATGCAAGTATGAAAAAAAAACATTTGATATTCAAGTTTTATGAAAATAATTCAGAGATTTTCTAATTATTTCTTGAAAAGTTTTAAGAGAATTGAACAAGGTGGCAGATTTCATAGCAAAGTATTGTACCGACGACCATAACCTTAGAATTTACGATGGTTCAATTCCAAAAATTTAGAGCACGTCTGGTTTTAGAGAATTGAGTTCATTTTTATTTTTATTTTTTTGAAAAATAGAAAACAACGAAGAAAATATGTTTATTTGTAAAACAAGAAAATAATTTTTGGAAAATAAAAAAAGTAAAAATTTAAAAACATAAAACATATGTTTTTATTAAAAATGTTTTAGGAATGTGGGAAATATGAAAACAAAGATTTATTTTTAATTTTAACTTTATTATAACCCAAGCTTGAATCTTTCCAATGCCATCTTTTAAAACTTTAGTTGATTTACTCATTTTATTTATAATAATAATAATAATAATATTTTTAACTATATTTTATTTTAATTACTTAATGATTATTATTTTTTATTTTGAAAAGATAGATACCAAACACATTTTTACTATTTTCATGTTTGAAAATAAGTTTTCACCTCTATTAACCAAATATGTTTTCTAATTTAAAAAAAATAAAAATTATTTTTCAACCAATAGAATTTGACCTGTCTCTGTTCTATAAATATACGGATGGTTTCTTTTCAAATTTTATTTAATATATTAACACTTGACTTCGACTCATATCCTGAAATAAAAACTTAAGATACGACTTGATTTAAAATTTTACAAAAAATTATTAATTTTTATATAAAAAATAAATTATATGTTTTACAGAACCTTATAATTTCTTTTTATAAATATATTTTAAATCAAATTTTTATAAATTCAAAAATATCTGGACGTAACAGTTTTTGTCGTATGTCAAAGCTTGAAACTTTTATGTTCTTTCGTAATTCTTCGAAAAGGATAAGAGAATATAAGGGCATAATGGTAAATACATTTTCGGATCTTGAATCCCATGCCCTTACTCCCTTTCTAATGGTAAGCTTGAAGCTTCACCCTTTCAAAAAAATGGTAAGCTTCGAATTCCACCCATTTGCCCAGTGGGACCCATTACGAATCTGGAGGCTCAAGCAAACTTCATCAGATTTACGATACAACCATGCAATGGCTTGATGATCAACCTCGTTCGTCGGTAGTGTTTTTCTGCTTTGGGAGCGTGGGAAACTTCGGTGCAGATCAAGTGAAAGAAATCGCCTACGTACTAGAGCAGAGTGCATCGATTCTTGAGGTCCCTACGGCAACCGGCGGAACAAGTAAAGGACGTGATGCGTAGTGTAAATGATAATGAGAACACGGCGGAAGTGTTACCGGAAGGGTTTTTAGATCGGACAGCTGAAATTGGTAAGGTCATTGGTTTGGGCACCGCAAGCGGCCATCCCGCAGCTAGAGGATTCATGACGAGAATTCAACGATGGAAAGCATATGGTTCGGAGTGCCAATGGCGGCATGACTACTTTATGCAGAGCAACAGTTGAATGGAGGAGTTGGGATTAGCAGTGAAAATTAAAATGGATTATAGGATTGATGACGGCGAGGTTGAAATTATAAAAGCCGGAAAAATAGAGAGAGAAATCAAGTGGTTAATGGGACATGATAGTGATGTTAACAGAGGATGAAGAAAATGAGCGATAATAGTAGAAACGCTTTGATAGACGGAGAATCTTCACATATTGTATTGAAATGTATACAACAAAACCAATAATTTCAAACATAGGTGACTAAAGCTTTATTTGCGGTTGAGGTTGTAAAATTAAGGTTTGGGGCAAACTAAAGTTTTGCAAAAGGTAGTTTTTATAGCTTTTGGCAAATTAAGGTTTGGGAAGCTAGTTTGGGGGACAAATCAAGGTTTTGACACTCAAAAGCTGTCTGTTTTTTATTGCTTCTGGCTTTTTAAACTGGCTTTTCCACCTAGAAACAATCGCAAAGAGGGCCTAATTTTTTCGGAAAGCCGCTACTAAAAAATTAAGAAATAATATTTTGGGAAGTTTTTTACTTTTGTTGAAAAATTATTTAAAAAGAGAAATTAAAAAACTCGTAATTAAAAAATATGAAGTCGCCACGGCCTACCGAACACCGTAAAATCAAAAATTAAAATTCTGAAAACTTGGGTTCGGGAGTTAGTTACGGATGGGGAATGGTTAGCACCCCACGCCGCCCAAAATTAGTACTTAACGGGTTCGTATCGTATTTGTTAAGAAAAATAAAAATTTCAATTTAATTTAATAATTAATTCCTATAATGCATAATTCGAATATTAAATTTGCCTATATCTACGGTACCAAAGGAGATGACACTCGGAGACCGAGATGACACTCCCACTAGAATACCGGGATAAAAAGCTTATGTGACAAATATAGACATGAATGCATGAATAATTAATTCACATAAATATTGAAATAAAATGGAATAAATAAATAACGAATAAATATAGATAAAAATAAAAAGATGTAGTAACACATATTAAACGTATAAAGGTACGATAATAATATATATACAATATAATATATAGACAATAATAATACCTACATAGTACATATATTCTAGTATATAAAAACTGTATATAACATATAATAGTAATAGTACATATATATATACGAAATGATAAACATACATTAATAAGAATCAACAACAATATCGAATAAATAAATAGAAGCACGAACAAAAATATGTCAAATAAGAACTGAAATTAAATAAATAAAAAAACAGGTGCACTAAGTTAAAAAAACAAAATAAATTCGAGGACCCAAAAGGAAATTAAACCATAGACTTTAATTAAAACAAAAGGGGATGAATTTGCAAACTGGTCAAAACATAGAAGGACTAAGCGTGCAAATTTTCCTTGTGGCAAGCCAAAACTGAAAAGCAAAATGGGGCAGAGGGATCCATGAAGTAATTTACCCATTAAACTTGATATCAAAAAATTTTAGGGACGAAATTGATTTTTTTAAATGCAATGATTAGGGTGTAATTTGAAAAGGGGAAAGGGTACCGAAGCAAATAGAGCGGGCGGAGGTCCTTAAAAATAATTAGCCCACTTTAAAATTTAAAAAGTCTATATAAAGACTTAACCGATAGAGGTTTTAAATCTTTCGGTCATTTTTTTAAAAACCCTTATAATCATCCCCTTTCCCTGAAATGTTCTTCAGAGGATTATGAATTCGTCAAGAACTCATCCCGAAACTCATTTTTTGGCGATCTTCCGCCGTCCTGACCACCACCAAACTTCGTCGATTACCGCTCGTCGGCGTCGACGAAACCCTAAACTTCCTCAACACATTTGTTTTCTTCTTATGAAATCGAAACTTACCACCGTTTTAAGGAAACAAACCTTAATTTACCTAGATCTAGGAAAATCGAAACCCACAATTTTTTTAAAAGCTTAAGCGTCGGTGGAAGAAAAGAGAAGATGAAGAGACAATGATGCATGGGTACCGATCATCGGCGGCCTCAACCTCGGCTGCCTAGTGGTGGCGGCCCGCAACCAGAAGGGTAAACATTCATCCTTTTTTTGTTAGTAGTATTTTTTATTCGAACTGGAAATAAAATAGATAGGATATTTTTTCTCAAAGCTTTTTCTTTTTCTTTTGCATTATTGATTCTGATAATAATCTTACAAAGGGTTTGGTTTGGATATATATCCGATTACAATACATGCATAATATAAAAAAATAACTTAATTTCTACTGTTGTGATGTTTGCCCATACTTTTGATCTGATTTTGATTTGATTTTGATTTTTTATTGTATTGTGCATGTTCGGTGGTTGAGGGCCGGTGAAGGAGGTCGTACTAAAGCGCGAAAACTCCGGTGATGAAGCCACGTGGCGGAGAAGATGAAGGGTTCAATTGGCCAGATTTGATCCCGGCTGTTGGATCAGATCTGATCCAATAACTAAGATCGCTTGAAGATCTGACAGCCAAGATGATGACACATGACACAAAGAAGATCTGAAGGGCTTTGTGTGTGCGCGTCTCGCGCGAGTGGGAGTCCAACAGCCCCAAGCGTATATCTCATGCGTCAGTCAAAGGGTTTCCTCCATTTAATCTATCCAACTCTGCGCAAAGAAAATGATGTTAGATAAGATCAAATTAGGGTTTTTTTTTAGGATTGGGCTTAGACAGATTGGGTCTTGTAATTATTTTAATTGGGTTTGGGGTTTAAATTGTAATAACGTACTGGACTTTGAAATAATAATATGTAGCATACACATGCAATATACGTTTATATATGAGCATACACACATACATTTACACTTATATATGTATTAGTGGCATACACAATAATAATAATATTAATGATAACAATATTATATGCATACAATAATAATGCAGACATATGCAAACACATACATATATCCATATATGAAAACATACATACATTCATATTCATGCAATGATTATACATTCACATATACATATATTCATATGTATACATATATATGCAAACACATACACATAAATACACATATGCAAACATATAATACATATTCATACATAATTATATGACACATACTCCTATTAATAATAATGTATAAATATAATACATTAACACATATACATTTAATACACATTAAACACTTATAATAATACTAATAATATTATACATAGCCGGACAAAAATAAGTAATTACAATAACATGTGGCATTCAAATACCCTACGATATTATACAAACTTAACTTAAAACCCTAAGCTTAAAACCATATTTACATGATATGGTCCACAAAACACCAAATAGCAAATGACAATAAAAAAACAAAGTAATACGTGCCATCTTGGGCCACTCCGCAACTGGAGGGTTCATGTCGCACTGTTAGAAAATATATGGTACATAACTATAACACCCAAATAAAAATAGATATTTTAAATTTTATGATACACAACTGTAACACCCAAATTTACTCTTTCCGTATAATTTTAAAAATTTCTTCTGGCTCTTCCACATTTGGCGAGCATCGGAGATGATCCACGATTAGGGGTGTTCGTTATCGGGTACCCGGTTTTTGGGTTCCTTCAGGTACTTATTTGCCGGCCCGTGTCCTGGCCTATTTAAGCCAGGTACCCGCTATTGGGTACCCGCGCTCTTCCACATTTGGCGAGCAGTGGAGATGATCCACGATTAGGGGTGTTCGTTATTAGGTACCAGGTTTTTGGGTTCCTTCAGGTACCTATTTGCCAGCCCGGATAATCGGGTAACGGGTACTCGGTTTATAAATTTTTTTATTTTTTTAATTTTAAAATTAAAAAAATTACATATTAAACACATAAAATTTAAAAGTTTATAATACATAATCCAAACACAAAAATTAGTGATTTAAAGTTAGTTTTAGAATATTTGGATATATATATATACATTAAAGTTTATCACCAAAAAGATATTAAAAATATTAATCTTGTTTTTTTTCTTTCAGTATTAATAAATTAATAAAAATATAGTTGAAAATTTTAAAATTTAAAAGTATATAATATAAACATTGAACTAATTTAGAGATTTAAATTTTGTTTTGGACCAACCCTGTTGGCAAAGGAATTGAATTATTTGAACGGGGATGTTGGACAAACTTGGTATAGGGCACGGTCATTTTGCAAACTGTGTGTAACAAACGTTACTACAATATCAAGTAATAACAATAGAAAAAATATAGAAAGGAGATAAAAAGAAGATAGGTTTGAGTAAGAAACAATGAACCAAAAGAGAGAAGTAGTCGCAGCCAAATATTTAACAATTTTCATACCTTTTCCCTTAGAGCTTCTTGGCTTATTTATACTCATAATATTACCTTCTAATTAATCTAAAAAACTAACTAATTCAGGTGGTCTCTTTTGCATGCCAATTTCTGATTCATAACATTACCCCCGCCTCCAACATAACCTTGTCATCAAGGTTCCAAGATGAATGTCCTCTGTAGCACAATAGTGAACCACCTTGGCTTCTTCTGAATCATTATTTTCTGACGCCATTGCACGACCATCACCAAGTTGTAAATTGGAGCGATGGGCATGTAAATGTCCCGAAAGAACATGTTCAAATAATCCTTGTTAAGTAAATCTTCTGAGTGAACTACTGCTGCTTGTCGATGGTGAAGATGAACCCTTGGTGTATCATACAATTCCCCTCCACCAAGGAAAGCATCAATCTCGATTGGACCCAAAGTAGTTCCAAGAACAACAGATTGTATTGGTTTTTACTTCTGTGCTACTGGCTACTGCAACTATTAGATCCCTTTGTGCTACTTCAACTATTCCTACAAAAGACTTTGAGCTAGAAATATGCAAACTCAAGACATTAAGCTTCTTCTTTGTAGTGGCGCCCACAACCCAATCACCACGCAATTAAAACGAGTCCCTTTTGGAAGGAGATCAACCTTAGTCACAATTAGTATAGGATTTGTACCAACAAGATCACGCACACGGGAGAAGAAGCCGCTGTTAAAGTTCACAATATCAACTAATTTAACAATCAACGCCTTCTCATATCGCAAGTGAAGCTCACCAGCTGAAACAAATTGCTTGCCCCCATAATAACCTTCATTTCTAGCAACAAAAGTTATCATATGCCCATGAGATAAAAGCCTACATCTCCCACCAAAGAATCGTTCTTAGCTGATGGTGTTTCTTTTTCCTGTTAGGACATTGTTGCTGGTAGTAGTCTTTTGCAGGAAAAAATATTAAAATAATTCAAATTGTCTTTTGCAAAAAAAACGACTTCACCATTTATAACATTAACGTATTCCTAAATTTTTTCCAACCAACCCTATTTCCCTACTATTAATTTTAAACTGCAATAATCCCCAAATTTTACCAATATTCTTGCCATTCCGACTTATAGGGTCCCACCCCCATCCATTTCCAATCACTCCCCCATTATGGAACTTAACTGTCAGGGTGGCAATAATGTTTAAACATGGGCACGTTCCCAAAGTTAAAGAGTTCAAATTTATCACGTAAAAATTATTACATTTGTTTTTATTACAACACCAATCACAAAATGGTTTAAATTTAATATACAGTCTGTGTAAAATAAATTTTATATAAATATGTATATTACTATTATAAATTAAAATTAAACTTAAACCCTAAAAAATTAAACCCCAAACTCTAAACCCTAAATTCTAAACACTAACCTTAAATTTTAAACTCTACAATCCAAACTCCTAAACTCTAAACCCTAAATTAAATTCCTAACCCCTAAAACTAAAAGGTATGCGTAAACTTTAAAGTTTTTCTTCCTAACCCCTAAAACTAAAAGGTATGCGTAAACTTTAAAGTTTTTCTCATTACAAAATACTTTTATAAAGCTCCTTGGAAAATCTTACAATAAAGCCAATAACAGCAGATTCAGATCGATTCGACAAGGATTCCACTTTCTTCATGTGTCTGTTTCTTTGCTACATATGTGATGTGAGCATTTTACCCTACCGGTTTCGACCCAACTCAGCCCGATCAGGTCAAATATTTTAATTAAAAAATTATATTCGAGTCGGGTCATGATTTTATTAAGGATAAAGTCGGAGTGTCATATCTAGAGTAAAAAATATCCGATCCGACCTAAGACTAATTGTGTAATTTTCTCTTGAATTTTTTAGGGATATTATAATAATACCCCTCCTTATATATATATTTTATAATTAGGTGCTTAAATTAATTTTTATTTACAATTTAGTCCTTAAAATTATTTTTTTACAATTAAGTCCCTTAAAATTATTTTTGTTACAATTAAGTCCCTAAAATTAATTTTTTCTGTAGGTCAGGTCGCGGTCGTGTTTAGAGTATTTATTTTCGGGTCGGGTAAAGTAAATAAACATAAAGCAAGATAAATTAAAAGATCAATAATTCTCTTCAAGTTTATGAGAATAATTAGAAGATAGTTTATCCTCTTCAAAGGTTATAAGGAAATCAATAATATTCAAATGAGTTGAACCAACAACATCCAAATGAGGTGAACCAATATCATCTTCGTCATTTTCGCAAACAAAGTTTGCTTATATTTTTCCCTTGTCATTTAATAATTGTAGATAAAGGTGTACGACAAGTATGAGACCAATTGTTTCCATATTGATGACACAAAGATTTCACTTTCCCAAACTTATCTTTATAACTCTTGTCGTCATTATAATCCCACTTCTGGTGGGTATAAGTGTTCTTAAAATGATCATCTTGTACATGCCTATTTTCATGGCCTCGACCACGACCATATTTTCTACTGTGGCTTTTATTCTTTCCGCTATATAATGTCACATTCACTTCAAGGAATGGAGCGGAGTAAATTTAACGTTATGTTTGTGTTCATTTCAAGGAATGCCTCCTACAAAAATTCTGGATCAATATGAGTTTCTATAACTTGAAATTGGAAGAAGTCTATAGTCGAGTTTTTCGACGTAGAAGAATAATTGCTTTCGAGCAAATATAGACTTTATAGTAGTCATACTTTTAAGTTAAAATTATTCAACAAAAATTCATTTTTCTTGTAAATTCAAAATCACCATGATTATCACACTCTAAAAGCGTAGTTTAAAGAATAAAAATAAAAGTAGAGTTTACTGATATTAATTTTTCTCTTGAGGACAATGGAGACATAGGAAATGACCAAGACATCTTCTCATAATCTCTTTATGTCGCGTCTCTTTCAAGTCATTTAAACATATCACGTAAAACTCAAAACACGGTTAAAACATCAACTCTTATCAACAGAATAAAATAAACAAATATTAATATTTAGTTATGAACAAAAGAATAAGAAAATCTCAAATTTAAATTTATAGAAGTGTATAGGGACTAAACTAAATAGATTAAAATCCTTAGGAATCGTGTCATAATTTTCTCTTTTTCATGGCAATAGGTGCATAATGTCACGGGGCCATTGGGCTGGTTCAGAAGTCTAGCCCCGTGACAGTAACTATGGTGCATAAGCACAACATGTTTTTCATAAAATAAACTTAATTCAATCATACTTACCGAACTGATATACAAACTCCATCTTTACTATGTCGTTGGATTTTTTTGTTTTATTAGCAACGATTAGGCCATGCATCAAATATTTAGTGCTTTAAAACTTAAATACAACTATCAAATGAAATACCATCTTTAAATACCAGGCAACAGCCATTGATGTAGTACATCGTAGCCCCGGATACATAAGAAAGCAACACACGTCCCTCATTCCTTCAATATCGTATTGGAATCTTTTTTGAGAACCATCAACAAGAACCAGAATAATTGAGCAAGTTCGTGCTGATAACGCGTTGTAAATAAAATAACGAAGAACAATCATAAGAACAAAGAGATGATAAAAAGAGGGATTTGTACTTATTCTGAATATGCAAGTGTGTACAATGCCTATATCAAATCATCTATTTATAGGTATAAGAAGTACATAATACATGAAACTTTAATTAATGAAGATAATATTTCTACTGATAAAGTAAATCAAATCTCCTAGATAAAGTTCTTATCATGATAGACATCAACATAGATAAATATTCATAATACCAAGAATATTATAAAATAAAAACATACCAGGAATATAAATCAACTGCAGCGTAAACCTTAACAAAAACTAGGGGCGAGTTTACGTGCGGCATGTCTATGGTGCGGCTAAAAGACATCAAGTTTCGAAACTTGTCATCAGAACTGAAAATGTTAGACTTCTTGATAACATTTTCAGTTAATTTTTTAAGTTTTTCTTTTTACAAGTATCGATACTTTGTCCCAAAACTAAAAATTTATCAAAAAAATAAGTATCGATACTTGCAAAAAAAACCAACCGAAAATATTATAAAAAAATCTAACATTTTCAGTTATGATGACTAATTTTAAAATTTATTGTCTTTTAACCGCACCCTAGACATATCTCACCCCAGCCATATCTTTGATAAAAAAAAATTAAAAAATAAAACTAGCCATATCCAATAACGACAATTACATTCCGTCAATAGATTCTGCTTAGAGATTTTACATTGTTTTTTCAAAAAATAAAAAGCGCTGTAAAAAATATTATAAAAATATATTATTTTATATTCAACATAAATATCATAAAAATATATTACTTTATATTCAATAAGAAATCTAGATAATTATATATAAGTTTTTTAAAAGATTCTGTAAATTTGTATCTAACAATTAATATGAGCATTAATAAACCAAAAAATAACTAATATATAATTTTGTATACATGAACATTAGTTTAACAACCAATTAGAGTTAAAAAGAGGTTGAAAATATAATTTTCAGTTCGAAAGTGTTTTTTTCATAATAAAAATTGAAAAAATATTTTTTTGCATAATATTACTAGATTAAATGGATTTAATATTTAATAGAAATTTAAATTCAATAGAAATAGAATAAGAATATAATTTAAGAAATAGAATAAGAATATAATTTAATAGTAATAAAAAAAATTAATTTCTAATTAGAATTTTTAATCTTAAAATAATAAATAAACATAGAGCTCTTATTCTTATTCGAAACGCCTCGTGATCTTTAACCAATTTTGCGCTTCAATATAATTACTAGGAGTAAGCGCTATAGCCTGTTTTCAATACTCAGCAGCTTGATCGAACCAAGCCTCCGCTATTTCTGAATCCCACTGTCGAATGGCTTGTTCTCCCCGATCGAAATAGGCGGTTCAATTCTGTAGCGACTAAAAATTTCAAGTGTCGCTAAAAAAGGAGTAATCGGTTCCTTTTATTTTGAAAATATTTGAAAAAGTGGGGAGTTCTTTAAAATTCGTATTTTTGAAAAATAAAAAATTGGAGTCGCCACCGGCCACTAAGGTAGGCCGAACACCATAAAACCAGAGATTCGCTTGAAAAAGGGTTCGGGAGTTGGTTACGCGTGGGGAAGGATTAGCACCCCCATCACGCCCGAAAATTGGTACCAAAATATATGTTGTTTTTAATTGATGGAAATTATCTAGATTTAAATTAAATTTAATTAAATGATTCGTAATTGAATATAAACTTTAATTAAACAGGTTTATCAAATTGGTGTATTCGAATTGATTAATCATTTAATTAATAAGGGTGACGATACCTCGGACCATAGATTAAACCGACATCGAATAAGCCCGACTGCCGTGTTAATTTATAGTTCGAACCTTGTCCATCACCTTTATGCATGATGCAAGCAGTTAAACATGATGGTATGACTTGTCAAAATTTTATCTCAAAATTAAATTACCTTTAGACGATAAGAATTAATTCGAATATTTGGTCAACATCCATTGAGCCAGGACTGTTACGACACAAGTATAGGAATTAATAAATACCTCCGTTTTATAATTAAAGTTAATTAACCAAATGCATGTCCATTAAAACATTAAAGTCATATGAATGGCAATTAAAATGCGTGACATAGAAAGGCACAAAATTAAAACCTAAGGCCCACTAAAGCTCTAACCTAACAGGCCCAGATTATTGGAAAAGACCAATTAGTGATCTAATTATTAACTAGGTTAATCTAATATTAGCCATAAATTAATTTAATCCTAAAACTAAAAACCTATCATTTTATTGGTTATCTTGAACCATAATAATCAATTCGATTAGTTTTAAACTAGAATCCCAATGAGCCAAGGAAACTATCTAAAATTAATCGAATTAATTTGTCATGATTTTAAATTAGGTGATCTACGTGAAATTCCAATTTTACCCCTAAAAATAACTAAGAATTGTTCAACCAACTTAATACATTTAACATTTACCCCAATGAGCCAAGGATAAATTTAAATTAATTAAATTGATTCAAACCCTAAATCTAACTACAGTTCTAAAAACTAATCCTAAATTTAATTTAATTAATTTAAATTATGCCCCGATAAACTAAGCACATAATTCCAATTAATTAAATTAAATTAACCCATAAACTAACTAAGGCCTCAACCAACTTAAAAACCTAAACTAAATTCATTTTAATTAATTTAAACACATACCCCAATAGCCAAGGGCATGTTTTAAATTAGTTAAAACAAACTCTAAAAAGCTAAACTACCCTAAAACACATACAAGCAACCACTAAATTAAACCATATCCAACAAACAACATAAAACACATAACTCAAGCAAATAAATTAAACAATAACACATATAAAAAACTTAAATAAATAAAGATGATCATTAACAAATCTCATCAATATTTCCATTAAATCATAAGAATGATTACACATAAGTAAACAAGGGAAGAAAAATATCAAAACCTAAATATATGCTCGATCGATCAATCCACAAATCGTTGTTGTTGGGGGTTGAAAAGGTTGATTTAAGGGTTGTTGATTCGAATGAATATAGGTTTTTTTAGGTTGGCTGATTATGAGTTGATCGAGTATGAACCCAAGAACAGCAAACCCAATCTGGAAACTGTATTGGAAAATTCAAATCATTCCCAGGTTTTAAGCCACACCATCATAATTGAATGATTTGAGACAAGAAATAAAGAGGCTTTGCGGCTAGAAACGTTTAAGGGAAATTGAAACAATGGGCAGTGTCCGAGGGTCTTGGGGGGGGGGGGGTTCATGGCCGATTGGTTAAAAGGGTAGTAGTATATATATAATTATTATATTTTATCCCATAAAATAGAATCAATAAGGTTCAAGACCTTGGTCACCAACTAGTTTCCAACCAATGGGAGTAAGACATTCATTCAACCAATGGGAGTAAGGCATTCATCCAACCAATGAGAGTAAGGCCTTAATGAGGAAGGAGTTTGAATTTTTATTTCTTTTTTTGTATTTTTTATTTTATAAAATTATATGGAATGTGTCATGTAATTTTGGGCTTAGGGTATAAGGTTTTGGGTATCAAGAAGGGGATGCGGATTGATCTTATTTCGAGCATTTTTAATTTAATCTCGGACAAAATTTAGTGTACATACTGCCCCTCTTTGCTCATTGCTGTGAAACATGAATAGAGCAAAGACTAAAGATACAAATTTTGTCTCATTTCCCTATCTGAAGATTCTGAGCTACGAGTCCTTCCTAAATAGAATCGTTCGCTCTTCCTCTTCCAGAAATTCTAGAGCTCTGAATTCTTCTCATGTAAGGCCTGAAGAAATGAAACCCTTAAAATGATGCGTCGATCCTCGATCGTCTTGACACCAAATGACATCTCGCTTTGAGTCTTCTAGCATTCCCTCGATCTTCATCGCCTTGGCCTGGGGTGATCTCTCGCCTTAAGGACCCCGGAGAATGATGCCTTGCTTTCTGGTCATCTTGACATCAAATGATATCCCGCTTTGAGTTTTCTGAAATATCCTTGATCTTCCTCGTCTTGGCATAGGGTGGTCTCTCGCCTTGAGGAACCCCCGGAGATTGATGCCTTACTTTCTGATCGTCTTGACATCAAATGATATCTTGCTTTGAGTCTTTTGAAATGCCCTCGATCTTTCTCGTCTTGGCATGGGGTGGTCTCTCGCCTTGAGGACCCCGAGGAATGATGCCTTGCTTTCTGGTCATCTTGACTTCAAATGATATCCCGCTTTGAGTCTTCTAAAATGCCCTCGATCTTCACCATATTGGCATGAGATAGCTATAAGATTTCTTTACTCACTGTTGGTATCTACTTCTTCTTTTCTTAGAACATAGGATCCACTTTCTGTATTTAAAATACCTGAAAGAAACAGACACAATGATTTGATGATGCTAGTTAGCATGCTCCTACCTTAGGGATGCTTAACTATTTATGATGCATGAGTGGAATCATTTTTTAGCATTGTTGGGGAAGACCCTTGTTTTTCGGTCGGTCACCCTTAGCTCCCATAGGCCCTTTGTCTTTGTGGAATCTTCATCTTTTGTCTTATCTTAAAAGGGTGTGGCTAATTTGCACTGATCGAAACAAAATCAATCATTTTTTGGAGTTCAATTCTGGAACACTTCCCTCTATTTCACTTGGAATTACATGTTGTTTCTTCAATGATTCTTCATAAAGGGTCTTCCTTATCTTTAGCATTATGACGAACACATGCCTCCACGTCTCAAAACTTTTCTTACTACTATGAGGTCCAATCTTTGACTTTTCTGAATCGAGCAAGGTGTTATCTTTATCTCTACTGGATCTCCCTCCCTTATTTCCTCTTGGAGGGATTGCTGACTTACCCTGGTCAGAGTCGAATCTATCATTTACTGAAGTCTAAATTCATAACATCACCCTCACTCGACTTCTTCTAAGACTCTTTATGATGAGCCTCATTCTACCTCGGCATAGGGATGGATACATGCCCCACAAGCTTCCAAACTTTCCATACTTTGACAGGGTCCAATTTTTAATTTTCTGAACCAAGTAAAGTATTTCTTCTGTCTAAATCTTCAACTTTTGCTTCAATTTGAAGGGACATTGTTGCCCTACACTGGCCATACAAAATCTATCGCCCTCACTCAACTTGGGCTAAATTGTCACCTTTTCTACGACTCTTCATAATAAGACTCATTCTATCTCGACGTTGGAGTGAACACCATGCCCCTAAGTCCCCAAATCTTTATTCTTTCCGATAAGGTCCTAAATCTTTATTATTCTGAGCCCCGAATAATGTTCATGGCCGGTTGGTTAAAAGGGTAGGTAGTATATATATAATTATTATATTTTATCCCATAAAATAGAATCAATAAGGTTCAAGACCTTGGTCACCAACTAGTTTCCAACCAATGGGAGTAAGGCATTCATCCAACCAATGGGAGTAAGGCATTCATTCAACCAATGAGAGTAAAGCCTTAATGAGGAAGGAGTTTGAATTTTTATTTCTTTTTATTTATTTTTTTTATAAAATTATATGGAATGTGTCATGTAATTTTGGGCTTAGGGTATAAGGTTTTGGGTATCAAGAAGGGGATGTGGATTGATCTTATTTCGAGCATTTTTAATTTAATCTCGGACAAAATTTAGTGTCTACAGCTGCCCCTCTTTGCTCATTGTTGTGAAACATGAATAGAGCAAAGACTAAAGATACAAATTTTGTCTCATTTCCCTATCTGAAGATTCTGAGCTGCGAGTCCTTCCTAAATAGAATCGTTCGCTCTTCCTCTTCCAGAAATTCTAGAGCTCCGAATTCTTCTCATGTAAGGCCTGAATAAATGAAACCCTTAAAATGACGCGTCGATCCTCGATCATCTTGACACCAAATGACATCTCGCTTTGAGTCTTCTAGCATGCCCTCGATCTTCATCGCCTTGGCCTGGGGTGATCTCTCGCCTTGAGGACATCAGAGAATGATGCCTTGCTTTCTGGTCGTCTTGACATCAAATGATATCCCGCTTTGAGTTTTCTGAAATGCCCTCGATCTTCCTCGTCTTGGCATAGGGTGGTCTCTCGCCTTGCGAAACCCCCGGATATTGATGCCTTGCTTTCTGATCGTCTTGACATCAAATGATATCCTGCTTTGAGTCTTCTGAAATGCCCTCGATCTTTCTCGTCTTGGCATGGAGTGGTCTCTCGCCTTGAGGACCCCGAGGATTGATGCATTGCTTTCTGGTCATCTTGACATCAAATGATGTCCCGCTTTGAGTCTTCTAAAATGCCCTCGATCTTCACCGTCTTGGCATGAGATAGCTATAAGATTTCTTTACTCACTGTTGGTATCTACTTCTTCTTTTCTTAGAACATAGGATCCACTTTACGTATTTAAAATACTGAAAGAAAGCAGACACAATGATTTGATGATGCTAGTTAGCATGCTCATACCTTAGGGATGCTTAACTATTTATGATGCATGAGTGGAATCATTTTTTAGCATTGTTGGGGAAGGCCCTTGTTTATTGGTCGGTCACCCTTAGCTCCCATAGGCCCTTTGTCTTTGTGGAATCTTCATCTTTTGTCTTATCTTAAAAGGGTGTGGCTAATTTGATCGAAACAAAATCAATCATTTTTTGGAGTTCATTTCTGGAATACTTCCTCTATTTCACTTGGAATTACATGTTGTTTCTTCAATGATTCTTCATAAAGGGTCTTCCTTATCTTTAGCATTATGACGAACACATGCCTCCACGTCTCAAAACTTTTCTTACTACTATGAGGTCCAATCTTTGACTTTTCTGAATCGAGCAAGGTGTTATCTTTATCTCTCTTTGGATCTCCTCCCTTGTTTCCTCTTGGAGGATTAGTGACTTTACCCCGGTCGAGTCGAATCTATCATTTCATCAAGTCTAAATTCATAACATCACCCTCACTCGACTTCTTCTAAGACTCTTTATGATGAGCCTCATTCTACCTCGGCATAGGGATGGATACATGCCCCACAAGCTTCCAAACTTTCCATACTTTGACAGTGGTCCAATTTTTAATTTTCTAAACCAAGTAAAGTATTTCTTCTGTCTAAATCTTCAACTTTTGCTTCAATTTGAAGGGACATTGTTTGGCCTACAAAATCTATCGCCCTCACTCAACTTGGGCTAAATTGTCATACGACTCTTCATAATAAGACTCATTCTATCTCAACGTTGGAGTGAACACCATTAAGTCCCCAAATCATTTTCTTTCCGATAAGGTCCTAAATCTTTATTATTAAGACCCGAATAATGTTCATGGCGGTTGGTTAAAAGGGTAGGTAGTATATATATAATTATTATATTTTATCCCATAAAATAGAATCAATAAGGTTCAAGACCTTGGTCACCAACTAGTTTCCAACCAATGGGAGTAAGGCATTCATCCAACCAATGGGAGTAAGGCATTATTCAACCAATGAGAGTAAAGCCTTAATGAGGAAGGAGTTTGAATTTTTATTTCTTTTTATTTATTTTTTTATAAAATTATATGGAATGTGTCATGTAATTTTGGGCTTAGGGTATAAGGTTTTGGGTATCAAGAAGGGGATGTGGATTGATCTTATTTTGAGCATTTTTAATTTAATCTCGGACAAAATTTAGTGTCTACAATTTTGCCCTCTTTGCTCATTGTTGTGAAACATGAATAGAGCAAAGACTAAAGATACAAATTTTGTCTCATTTCCCTATCTGAAGATTCTGAGCTATGCGAGTCCTTCCTAAATAGAATCGTTCGCTCTTCCTCTTCCAGAAATTCTAGAGCTCCGAATTCTTCTCATGTAAGGCCTGAATAAATGAAACCCTTAAAATGACGCGTCGATCCTCGATCATCTTGACACCAAATGACATCTCGCTTTGAGTCTTCTAGCATGCCCTCGATCTTCATCGCCTTGGCCTGGGGTGATCTCTCGCCTTGAGGACATCAGAGAATGATGCCTTGCTTTCTGGTCGTCTTGACATCAAATGATATCCCGCTTTGAGTTTTCTGAAATGCCCTCGATCTTCCTCGTCTTGGCATAGGGTGGTCTCTCGCCTTGCGAAACCCCCGGATATTGATGCCTTGCTTTCTGATCGTCTTGACATCAAATGATATCCTGCTTTGAGTCTTCTGAAATGCCCTCGATCTTTCTCGTCTTGGCATGGAGTGGTCTCTCGCCTTGAGGACCCCGAGGATTGATGCATTGCTTTCTGGTCATCTTGACATCAAATGATGTCCCGCTTTGAGTCTTCTAAAATGCCCTCGATCTTCACCGTCTTGGCATGAGATAGCTATAAGATTTCTTTACTCACTGTTGGTATCTACTTCTTCTTTTCTTAGAACGTAGGATCCACTTTCTGTATTTAAAATACCTGAAAGAAACAGACACAATGATTTGATGATGCTAGTTAGCATGCTCATACCTTAGGGATGCTTAACTATTTATGATGCATGAGTGGAATCATTTTTTAGCATTGTTGGGGAAGGCCCTTGTTTATTGGTCGGTCACCCTTAGCTCCCATAGGCCCTTTGTCTTTGTGGAATCTTCATCTTTTGTCTTATCTTGAAAGGGTGTGGCTAATTTGCACTGATCGAAACAAAATCAATCATTTTTTGGAGTTCAATTCTGGAATACTTCCCTCTATTTCACTTGGAATTACATGTTGTTTCTTCAATGATTCTTCATAAAGGGTCTTCCTTATCTTTAGCATTATGACGAACACATGCCCCCACGTCTCAAAACTTTTCTTACTACTATGAGGTCCAATCTTTGACTTTTCTGAATCGAGCAAGGTGTTATCTTTATCTCTACTGGATCTCCCTCCCTTGTTTCCTCTTGGAGGGATTAGTGACTTACCCTGGTCAGAGTCGAATCTATCATTTACTGAAGTCTAAATTCATAACATCACCCTCACTCGACTTCTTCTAAGACTCTTTATGATGAGCCTCATTCTACCTCGGCATAGGGATGGACACATGCCCCACAAGCTTCCAAACTTTCCATACTTCGACAGGGTCCAATTTTTAATTTTCTAAACCAAGTAAAGTATTTCTTCTGTCTAAATCTTCAACTTTTGCTTCAATTTGAAGGGACATTGTTGGCCTACACTGGCCATACAAAATCTATCGCCCTCACTCAACTTGGGCTCAATTGTCACATTTTCTACGACTCTTCATAATAAGACCCATTCTATCTCGACGTTGGAGTGAACACCATGCCCCTAAGTCCCCAAATCTTCATTCTTTCCGATAAAGTCCCAAATCTTTATTATTTTGAGCTATACAAAATGTTGCGGCAGGAAGTTACTTCAAATCTTTGAACTATTTGGCACATTGAATCTTGGGATTCCAACCACTGATAAATTACTTATTTATTCTAGGCCAACCATGTAGATCTTTGACCTAATACTCCAACCGCATGGCCATGCAGGGAGCCATTCTTCTCCTTCTTTACCTTGGTAGTGCTTCATCTTACCTCTGGGTTAAACTGTTACTTTGCTCTTGACTCATTAGTACGGTCTTTCTTTTGTCTCAATGTTGGGCTAAAAATATGCCCTTTAAATCTCCAAACATTCATTCCTTCCATAAGACTCAATCCTCATTTTACCTATACAACTAAGTTGAGTCCTTGAACTGTGCAGCATGCGGAGGCTTACTATTATTCTCTTTAGGATCACTGAGGTTTTGTATTGGGTCGACCTTGTACATCATTGACCTAAAGCTCTATCCAGAAGTCACGCAGAAAAATAATTTTCTTCTTTCTGGATTTTGGTAACAACTTATCTTGTCTTCATGTTTGGTTGTTATTATCTTTGCCTTTGATCTAACAGGATGATCCTTCTTCTATTTCAACAGTAGATTCAAATCTATTCGACAAGGATTCCACTTTCTTCATGTATTTGTTTCTTTGCTACATATGTGATGTCAGCATTTTACCTGACCCGATTCAATTTTGATCCGATCTGGCCCGATCGCGTCAAATATTTTAATTAAAAGATTATGTTCGGGTCGGGTCAAGTTTTTATTGAGGATGAAGTCGGGGCTGGTCGTATTTAGAGTGGAAAATATCCGATCTGACTCAAGACTAATTGTGTAATTTTTCTCTAAATTTTTTAGGGATATTATAATAATACCACCTCTTTATATATTTTTTATAAATAAGTCCTTAAAATTGAATTTTTATTTATAATTTAATACTTAAAATTATTATTTTTTATGATCAAGTCCCCTAAATTTTTTTTTTTACAATTAGTCCCTAAAATTATTTTTTTTGTAGGTCGGGTCAGGATTAGATTTAGAGTATTTATTTTCGGGTCGAGTTGGGCCAAATTTTTTAGAGAATGCGTTCGGTTCCGGTCAGATCAAGTTTAGTGTATTTATTTTCGGGTCGAATTTGAGTGGGCCAATAACCCAACCCAACACAACACGTGTCCATCCCTAGATGTGAAGCCCGCTTATATGGTTTCCATGTCACAAAAGTACAGTAAAGGATAAGGTTTTCCAAATCCACCCAATATCAAATACTTCCACAAGTTTTATTAATTAAAACAACGCTGCCATCGTTCTATCTTCATCGTTCGCTGTTGCAGTGTTCGTCGTGTAACTTTCCTCTTCCGTTCCCAGATGATGAAGAAAGCAGAGCTAGTGTTCGTCCCCATGCCTGCAATGGGTCATTTGGTATCTGCAGTTCAATTGGCTAAGCTTTTAGTGAATCTCAATTCCAGCCTCTCCATCACCGTCCTCACCATCAAGCCACCCTACGACGCGAAAGTCTCCGCATACATCGACACTCTCATCGCCGATGCAACCGCCACCACCACCACCAGCCGCATCAAGTTCATTGACCTCCAACAATCTGACTCAGAAGTTGATGTTTTCAAGTTTTTGACTACTTTAGTTCAAACCCATGGACCGCTCGTGAAAGAGGCCGTCACCAACATAGTTGAGCACTCCAACAGCGTTCCCGACCAACCTCGACTCGCCGGGTTCGTTCTCGATATGTTCTTGACTCCTCTTGTAGACTTGGCTAACGAGTTCGGCGTTCCTAGCTACGCGTTTTACACTTCGGGAGCTGGTTTTCTCGGCTTCCAATTCTACAGTCAAGCTCTTCATGATGAGCAAAACGTTGATTTCCTCGAGTTAAAAGACTCGGACACTGAGTTCACCGTTCCATCATATACCAACCCAGTTTCCACCAGATTATTTCCGTCCATAATGTTCAAGCCTGAAGGTGTTACCTTCATCCTTAACAAGGCGAGAGAGCTACGGGAGGTGAAGGGTATAATGGTAAATACATTTTCTGAGTTTGAATCCCATGCCGTTAACTTCCTTTCTGACTACAAGCTTCAAATTCCCCCCGTTTACCCAGTGGGACCCATATTAAATCTCGACGGCTCAGGCGAAGTCCATCAGAATTATGATGCAATCATACAATGGCTAGATGAACAACCTCGTTCGTCGGTCGTGTTCCTCTGTTTCGGAAGCATGGGAAGCTTCGATGTGGAACAAGTGCAAGAGATTGCCAACGCACTAGAGCAGAGCGGGCACCGATTCTTGTGGTCCTTACGGCGACCGGCGAAGCAAGTAAAGGGCATGAACTTCAAGGGAAGCCCGACTGATTACGAGAACATGGAGGAGGTGTTGCCAGAAGGGTTCTTAGATCGGACGGCTGAGATTGGTAAGGTCATCGGTTGGGCACCACAAGTGGCCATCTTGGGTCACCCCGCAATCGGAGGGTTCGTATCGCACTGTGGTTGGAATTCGACGTTGGAAAGTGTATGGTTCGGAGTGCCGATGGCGACGTGGCCGCTTTACGCCGAACAGCAGTTGAATGCGTTCGCGCTGGTGAAGGAGTTGGAATTAGCTGTGGAGATTAAAATGGACTATAGGAATGAAGACGATGACGTTGAAATTGTGAAGGCCAAGAAGATAGAGAAAGGAATCAGGTGGTTGATGGAGCAGGATAATGATGTTCGACAAAGGATGAAGGAGATGAGTGAAAAGTGTAGGAAGGCTTTAATGGACGGTGGATCTTCACACTCCACATTACGTCGTTTTATCGATGATGTGATGGACAATATGCCATGAAAATAATTATGGAAAGAATTGAAATAGTTTTTTTTCTTTCTTTTTAATGTAATATATATTCATGAATTAGTTGGTTTAGTATAATTATGTTTAATTTAAATTTGATACATTTCATTTCGTGTTTTTAAAAAATAAATTTGTGTGGGTTTAAGGATATGATCAACCAGTGTCATATGCAGTAAAGAATTATATTACATTAAAAAAACTTAAATTCGAATTTTGAATATAAAATTATTAATAAAAAAGAATGTATTTGCACACACAAATTTCTAATGGAAGAAGGGTCTTCTTATAAAAATATTTTATTGACTATTTCGAAATAGAAGGAATGTATTTGCACTTGTGTAAAATTAAGTGAAATTATACATTATTATAATTAATATTACATCAAGTCAATTTCGTGTTCTAATAGATATATAATAGAAAAGTTACATGTCCTACACGTGAAATGAAAGAAGTACAGGGGCCAAAATTTTAGCAAACAGAAGCACGGATCCGAACCACAGGGAGTATTGTTGCCCAACACAAAGCATGGATAATTGAAGTACAAAAGACACAGCTTGTTGCTCAAACCCGGAATCCGATTTAGCTATAACATCAACATATCACACATTCCACAGCTACCATATTGAACTTTATGGCACCCCCATAATTAGTTAACCGGAACCGGCAACCATGCAGAAGCAAATTTATTTCTTTCCTTTCTCATCATGATTCGTTGTTGTCATCGTCGTAGTATTCATCATCGTCGTCGTCATCATCATCGTCATAATAATAATCATCCTCATCGTAATAATATTCTTCATCATCTTCATCACCCTTTCCATTTTGCAGCAGTTGCCCCCTTAAACGCTCTTGGATTCGATCTCTGATAGCAGTGCCCTGAAAAACACCCGAAGTTCTAAGTGAGGCAACATAACCACATTCCTGAAACTATCGTCTTTTTTATATGTGCGTGCGCTAGTCATTACTACGTGTTGGGTAATTAAATTTGCTCACCATTTTGTGGCAACCTTCTTCAAACATCTCGAGAAATCCAGCAACCCATCGGTCAGCATTTTCCACCCACTCATTACGGTGCATAGCAACAATTTGTATCTGCAAGTATTGCCATGCATTAAGTTTCTGATAAGGTTAGGAAAAGAGCATTCAACGTCCAGCCAAATAGTGTGGCCACTTACATGTTACAAACCTAAAATATGAATATGGTGCATACATAAATGTATATACACAGTAAAAAAAACATAAATATACGAAACCTGAACTACGAATATGAACAAATGGACTTCTGACTATTCTGACACATAAAGTTTCAATACAATTTGTTCCTAGAACAGTTAATCTCATCATATCCATAACATCAATGATCCTTTGTGCGCATGAATCCAGAGGATGGAGGAGTTTGGAGTTTGAGGCCCAACTACAAATTCCTAGTTCGGACATATGTCGTCTATTTTTTGTAAATCTTGAAAGTCCATTGGCTTGAAAAGAAGGTAACATTCTCCACTATAAAACCATGGTAAAATACATGGATTTAAATTTAGACCAATCTGACCAAGCAATGGAAATGAAGAAATTAGGACCTAACTAAAGAACATAACGATCTATATGCCATGCCACTTGATCTCGTATATTGATTTTATGACCGTAGTCTCCAACCAGACAGTCTAGTCACCTAAATCCAACTTCTGTAGCCAGTGTGATGGTGCAACATACATTTTTTGGGTGTCTGTTATTATGTATGCATATGTGCGAGCGGGTTTATTAAATAATTCATCAACTTTTGGAATCCAAGGAAGGTCGAGAGAAAAATGACAGGTGGACAAGATGGAAGGCGCCACGGTGTGGTGACAAAGAGGGGCAAGGAGATGGGTTAGAGGTCTATAATGTATGGATGTTTACTGAAGGGTCATAATGCTCTTCAAGTTGCATAAACATTGTGAATCTGCTCACTCTTACATTTAATGAAAGAGTAGAAGGCTAGATAAAAGCTTAAATAAAGTCGATATTAAATTACTTGGGCAATATTCAGTTCTACATACTGAAGTTACAAGGAGAACAATGAATCCAAGGACAATTTTTAATGTACTGCTACAAATATGCTGAATAAAAAACACAAGGAAACCATTCAAGCTAACTATTCTCAATTCGAGTACAAGAGATATCTTGGATATAGTTCCTCCAAAAGTTTTACTTAAATAAATTCATGAAGTTTAGACTTTTATCGTACGAACGCGTAACATACATCCAAAGAAAAAACAATTGCATGACAATAACAATGATGAGTTGACAACACTATAACCAAAGCTAATATCTCTACTCGCAGGTTATTTCTCTAAGAAATGTTTATAACTTCAATTTACCATATTATTTAAGCAGAAGCACGGAAAATCTCAGGCAAATTTAAAAAGTATTTGATACATATGCTTAGAGTATCATGGAAACTGGAAAGACGGTGTCAAGAACTGAAACAAAAAGACTTCAAGTACATTCATCACCCTCCGTAAAACTAAAAATTGAGCATCTTACCTTCCAATAACATGCTAGATTCCAATCCTACAGCCAAAAATGGAAACGTTCATTGAACTAGATCAACATCAAATGAGAGTGAACATACCTTTTCTCCCACTTTTTCTTGTTGTTCCTTAACTTTTTCTTGTAGTTTCTTCAGTCTCATATTCACTCTTAATCTCTTTTCCTGTTGACATTAATTGCAATATCAACAAAGGAGCAATCACTAAACTCACTACTAAAACAAAACACTCAGGACAGAGATCTTACCTTCACATAGCTAACTCCAAGCTCTTTCCTTGAGTATCCACGGTCCAGGTTCCGAAGCACGTACTGATTATAATCTTTAACAATTCTCATAATGATATCTGATGTAGAAATCCCTTCAGTTCGTTTGGTCTCCTTGAACTTGCCAGCAGCTTTAACCTGAGAACAGGAGGCTGGTTAATATAACACAGAATTTTAAAGCACCAAACTATAACAACTGCACAGGATTGTCTCAATAAACTTACGAACTCATACACATCATTCGCAGCTCCACTGGTATCAGCATAGCTGTAAACGGCTCATGGTAAATTGTAAAGACTAAATGAATAGTTTAAAGCTGGATATTTATACGTTTAGCAGGTAGTATTAGTTTAACTGCAGCAAGGACTAGGAAGTAATAGCAAAGCTATTAAAATTTGCAGTAGTTTTCTATTTAAATATTCATTTTCTTAACATTGCACTGCAGCATTCAACATGAATAAATTAATCTCAAATCAAGAACTGTATATGCTTACGGAAGTGAATCATGAGCCACATAGTCGATGTTGTGTTTATCTAGAAATTCTTGATCAATCACCCACGGGGCATCAGGAATGACTTCATCAACCCACCTGTAACAAAATGAACAACGAAGCCCTTGAATGAAGCTCTTGATAGAATATAGTTAAATCACATTTTTATAAATACAAAATGAAAATTTTCATCATAAGAGATGATAACCAGTTTACTTCAATTCTTCAAAGAACTTAAAAAGTTCAGTAAATCTATATAATTAAGGATCCATTTGATTGCAGCCTTTGCTACTTGAAGTTTACTTGCAATAGTTAATTAAAATAGAACAAATCACACAATATCAATTCTAACATAATCATTCCATAGAAAAGTAAAATTTCGCCTTAACCAATTTTTTTACAAATTTAATTCTTCAAATTTACTATTTTCTTTTGCATCCAAAGGCATGTTTTGCTTTAAACTCTGAAAAGCAAAACTCAAGCAGCGAAAGCAACAAGCGAATTCAAGCATCCTGGGTGATTTTCTTTTCATAGTATAATATTTTCAGTAAAATAACAAGAAATGGCTGAGAGATGAGAATTATAAGAAAGAGTAATACTTGCAATGGCGAAGGGATTCATAACGTTCTGCATCGGTCATAACAGTTTTGCCCTTGTACTTGTGGGTTGTCTCATCGTTGCAACATCCAACCAGCAAATACGTATTGGGAAACCTAATTTTTTTAAAAAAAGAAAAACATAACAATCAGAAAAAAAATTTTAAAATCATGCAGTAGACGCATAAGCGACATCAAGTAACAATATTTCTGCTATAAAGAAGAAATATCTCACAATTAAACAAAATTCATAAACAAGGGGTGATTTAAGAAAAGTTACACATATAAGAGGGGGAAAGCCAAATGTGAACATTTGAAAGAAACCCATTAATCACCGTGAATTTCTAAATATGCCCAGGAAAAAAAAGCTTTCAAATCAAACATAGAAAAAAAGGGAGGAAAACGGACGATTTCTTGGCTTGTTCGAGGGAACGAGCGTGGCCAAAGTGGAAGAGATCGTAGATCCCATCGGCGTAAACACGGACGGGGCGATCGGGATCGGGGTTGTTGCCGATGTTCGCAGTAGAGGATTCATTGTTCATGGCGGGGATTCTAGAATTAAGAAGAAGAAAAATGGGAATTGATTGTTTCGTTATGTGTTATGCCTCATAATAATAATAATAACGGAGTGCTAATTTTGGATTTTGATTTTGATTGCGGCTTTCCTTCTGAAGCCAAAACAAGGGGCCCTTCCTGCCAACAGCCTGGCTCAGGTTGAATACGCGCTTCGTAGTTCGTACCCTTCTATTCTATTGTATTTGTTTCAGTTTATTTTTGGCTTAACTACACAATAAGTGCCCAAGCTATGTCTTTTTTTGGAATAGGTGCCTAAAATATTTTTTAGCTGAAATAAGTGCCTAAAGTTTTATTTTTGGCTGAAATAGGTGCCTAAAGTATTTTTTGGCTGAAATAAGTGCCTAAACTTTTATTTTTGGTTGAAATAGGTGCCCAAGAAGATGCTAAAATTGACTTTAAAACAAGTCAAAAATGAAAGTTTAGGCACCTATTTCAGCCAAAAAATAGTTTTGGCACCTATTTCAGCCAAAATGAAAGTTTAGGCACCTATTTCAAACAAAAAATACTTTAGGCACTTATTACAAAAAGTAGACATAGTTTGAGCACTTATTTTATAGTTTAGCCTTTATTTTTATATAATATAACCACGTGTATGATACATTATTTGACAAATATTCATATTGCAATCGATGATAGAGCCAATAATTTTATATAGTAGGGTCGAGTAAAGTATGAGGTATTACAAATTTTCATACTATTTTTTTAAGTAATGTGACTTCGTACCTTAACAAATTAAGTGAAGTCAATTTTATTATTTCTTAAAAAAATCTATAAATTATATATTAGTTACATAAAAGGTTGAAACCTCATACACAACAAATCAAGTGAGGTCAATTGAAGCCCAAGTTTAAAGGTAGATTTGTCCCTGATTGCATATGTTTATTATAGGGTGGTCTTCCAATCCAGATTGTTTTATTCACTTTATCCATAAGTTAGAAATTGTATTTTTTATTTAAGTTAAAGATTTAATACATCATCTCTATAACACCAAAAAATCGGCCTAGTCGAAATTCAGTTTTTGATGATAAGAAATTCCATTCCATAAATTAAGTTAATTCATGTGAAAAGGCTCAAAAGGAATAATCTGAATAGATATAAAGTTTAGGTTTAAAAATCAAAAGATTAAAGATTAAGGACCAGTTTGTAAAGTTTTGAAAATTGGGACCATTAGTTAAAATGTGAAAATATAAAGTAATAAGTTGCAAGTGTAAGACATGAAAGATTACAAGGACTAGGTGTGTAGCTAGACCACCTAAGGACTAAATTGTAAAGACTTAAAGTTAAAGAGATAAAGTATAAAAGTTAAAAATTTAAGGACTAATGGTGTAATTTAGCCATACCTTTCTTCATGGCAAGGAAAGATAGTTGAAGGACTTAAGGAATGGTTTTCCCATTGGCCTTAGGTGGTGACTAAGCTTGGATAAATGATTAAGTTGAAAGAAATAAAAAATGGATGATCATAGTCCAAAAAGTGGGAAGTCCAATGGCCAAAATGGCAATTTCACCATAAATTGGTGAATCACCGTTTCCATGTGTCTTCATGGAATTTAGAAACCAAAATTTTGGCTAAAGCCACATATTAGTGGTGGCCTGGGTAAAAAGAAAATTAAAAAAAAAAAGAAAAGAATGCATAGTGGCATATCCTTGGAGGGACACACGTCCCACTCATGCATACAAGGTCTCAAAAGATTTAAAATAATATATATAGGTATATTTGCATTTTCTTTTGGAGATGGGAAAAAAATACCGAAAATAGAAGAGAAAAAGGAAGGCTTCTGCCTCTGTTCTAATCGATTGTGTGCTAGAGAAAAAGAAAAATCTTGTTCTATTACCATGATTACTGAAGTTGATTAGATAAAGAAAAAGTGGGGTTTTGTATTTTCTCTTTGGAAAATCAAAGAGAGAAATCGACATTTGAGGTGCTAGAGAACACATGGGTAAGCTGATTTAGTTGGGAAAGAATGATCGAGCAGTGCCTTGAAAATTCTTAATTTAGTTCTGATAAGTTTTAGTAAGACTAAAGGAAATTATGGGAACGTACGGATCAAATAAGAAATAATTAGACAGAAGGTTTATGCGTTGCGTTACCAAATTGGAGTGGAAAGCTAGTAATAAGGTAAGTGTAGTTACGAATTTCGGGATTGGTCTGATTTTATCCCGAATACATTTGATTATATATAATATGTTGTGTGACTTATTTGCAAGCTCATTTAGAGCATTTTGGATAGCATGGTGTGATATGAAGGTGAGCTTGGTAAGCTTAACCTTTTAATATTTGTCTTGTAAGTGTGATTGGATTAGTTCTGTTAAATTAGGTTTTGACATGATATCTGATTTAATAATTAACTATGATAATAAGTTAATTATGATATTTTGGAGCTTTAAGCTCATTATAGAATTATGTTACGGTATTTTGAAGTTTAAAGTTCACTTCTGTCATAAGACTCATCTTCTGATCACAAAGCTTAAAATGCTATAACTTGTTTAAACAATGGAAGTCTTTGGACGCTTTGACATGGTATAATAATATATTTAGACTACGGTCTATGGGCTACGACTTTGAGATGACGATCCCACATATGTGATATGCTTGAACACTAGTCATTATTTTGTGCTATGTGTAACACGGGCCAATACGGTTAAACACGGACCATACAACCTATGTCCAAATGTGATCCAAGGCGAATATTGTTAAAATACACGAATTCTAAATTTTTTTGATAAAACTCCGTATGATCTTTGATAAGAGTAAGTATGTGTAAGACAAGAATGTATGCTCTCTGTAAATTATAGAACTCCGGAACTCTAGTAAAACTTTTATAAAACAAGGCTAACTTAAGCTATGTCCTTGAAATACAGTTATGACCTATAGATGTGAACTCAAATAAACTCAAATAAAGATTTTGCATAAACTTTATTAAATGTGCTCGTAATGTTATTATTTGGATTGATTCATTTGATTTTATCAATGACATTATATTATGCTATCATATGGTCACTACCTCACTAAGTTATGTAAGCTTACCATGTTTCTTTACGTACATCTCAAGTATAAAATCTTCGTAAATGTTTGGGAGTCGTATCTATGAGGTTGCAAGTCACTTTAAAATATCGAGTGAGTTTCCTTTAACAAACTCTTAGATAGTGACATATGAATTAGACATATTAGATTTGCATTATGATAAATATGATTTTGATTGATCTCATAAGGTAAATTAAGAGCCAAGTGGTAAACTAGATGCATGGTATTATGTCATGATCTTGAAAGCTTAATTATGGTACATGCTGGTAAGATGATTTAATGAGCATTGAACGATGATGAAATAAGTGGTCTGCTAAGTGATAGACAAGATATGTTATGACAAGGTGTTAAATTCATAATTTGCTTGATTTTATATTTTATGAAAAGATGTAAGTTATGCTAAATGATGTGTATGGAATTCGGTAGATCTACAAGGAATGTTACGTGGTATGCTATACTGGAATGGGATTATGGGATTTGAGTAAAGATGTAATAGACTTAACAGGTAAAATGGTATATGATCGGTGTGTAATGAATTTTATGATCATAACCTAAAATTTAGATAAGGACTTGTAATTTTTGGAAATTTTGATTTAGGGATATAATTTTTGGAAATTTTAATTTAGTCCCTAAACTTTAAACTCTTTGCTAGATGACCCCTAATCATTAAAATTAAGGCTTAATATGAATTACATGATTGTATGTTTGATATGTATGATTGAATAAGGATGATATGGCATGAACTTTGTATGAATGTTCTTAATTGGATAAGAAGTCTTAAATTATGAGAATCTTATAAATTGGTCCTTTCTCTTACAATTGAATTAAGAAACTAAATATGTGTGGAGTTATATGGCTTACTTTGATCTCTACCTTCAATATGCTTTCAATATCTTTAAAGAAAAGAAAATACATTGAATTTATGCTTTGATTGTCTGAAGCATGTACTGTTATGATCTTATTTGTTTTTCGGTGACACTTCTGATCTGGTTTCCTTCCAGACCGGGTAGGAGGTGTTACAATTTCACTAAACTAATTGGTAATTGCTATGATCAATTAATTCAAATTTAAAAACTGTAAAAATTCATTATTTTGAACTTTCAACTGATTGGTCAGATTTCCTTGCGATGAATTTTAGGGATTGGCTCACTTTCAATTTGAAGTAGTTGGATTTTGCTATTGAAGATTTGCTAGAGTAGCCGATGTTGTTCGGAACGATTTTATGGATGATTTGGAAGAGTCGGAACCAGCGAGTTTTTGACCCTTTGTATGCTGGGCAAGAGTCAATTCTTGAGGGAAGCCGTCGGTTAGTTCAGAAGAGTATTATGAGTAAGGGATTCCATGCGAGGCCTGCTCGATCGAGTGCCCAGGTGGATTGGGGTGCTATCGCTTGGCAACGGCCGGTTGCAGGGTGGTGCACTCTTAATTTTGACGGGACACGATGCCAGATGGATGGTCAGACAGCGTGTAGAGGAGTGATTCGTGGTGACCAAGGCGAATGGGTGATGGGTTTCGCTAAATTCATTGGTATTTGTTCGGTTTTGGAAGTGAAATTATAGGGTGTATTTGTAGGTCTTCGACATGCATGGGAGGTGGGTATTCGCCGTATCAATGTTGAGTAAGCAACCAGTGAATGAGAGACATTGCTCGCTAATTCATCAGATAGAGACTTTGGTGGCACGAGATTGGGAGGTCCATTTTGTTTAAATATATAGCGAGGCCAATATGGTGGCCGATGTGTTGGCTAAGCATGGTCTTCGGATGAAGCAGGGTGATATGACTTTTGCGCAACCTCCGAATATAATTTTAGACGCTTTACATGCGGATGGTAGTGATAATTTGAATTAATTTGATTTTTTGTAGGTTACCAGGTGTAATCTTTTTCCTCTATTTAAGTTTAGGGAAATTTTTTTAACGAGACACCTGATTACCCTTCTTTTTTTCATCAAAAAAATTATCATTTTAAATGATAATATATTTTAAATGACATGTCATCTAACCTATCAAATACATACATGTGGAATATAATTTCATTCTAATATAAAATATAAATCAATTAAAATTCAAATAGAATATTAAAATTAATTAAATCTAAAACAAAAGCCTGCGTGAATATTCTCAACCCTAACTACGATAGAATCAAAATCCTATCTAATAAAAAGTATGGACATAGTCTGAAAAGGAAGGGCTTTGTAGAGATTGCTTACCTGTGAATCAAAGGCAAGGGATTTTGATACTAATCAATTTGATTTTTTATTATTTTAGTTTAGAATTTAGGTATTTTAGATCTAGTGTTTTATATGTTGCCTGAATGTTTTGGGTTGTGATGGGTGAGAGTGTAGATCGTTTTAAGCTCCTTTAGTTAGTTGGTTATTCTTGCAAAAGGGTGATGTTGCAAACTTCAATTATGTTTGTAGGTTTTTGAGCAATGTGAATTTTTTTTTTGTTTTTGTGGTGTTATTTTTTTGACGTTGATAGTAAGTTGGTTGTCATGATTTTTGAAGGTGATCTTTATTTTTGCTTGTGTCATTTTTTAAGTTCGTCAAATTGTAGAATCATTTGAGACCTTTATATTATTGGTTCATCTTTACAAAGGTGTTTTTTAAGAGTATGGATTGTGTCACTCTTGAATCATTAAGACAAGACGTAGGAATGATCTTATGAAGGGATAATTTGGTTCATTGCTGCTTTTGGGGTAGTGAAACTAGTTTAAGCTCGATAATTGTTGTCTTGTGTTGGGGTTCAATTTAATGTTGATCATGATGTAGTTAAGAATGAATAGGTTCTTAACTTGAGTTCCAATGGTACTTTTAAGAAGGCTAGGCGAATCTCTGGTAGATGTGATCTTCAATCTTTGACAGTTTGACCTGGTTGTTGTGACAAACTTTTTTATGTTATGACAACTATCTACTTGTGGGCACCTGGGCAAACTTTGATTTAGCCTCCATAAAAGTTTGACGATGACACTGATCTTTCTTGTCGTGCATTTAATGTTTTAGTTTATTTATCGTGTTGTTTTGATTGAGAAGGCGTTTGATTGTTTTGAATTCATTGTAGACATTTTATTTTTCGTATGTATTATACCACTTTTGTGGTTTTATTATTATAAATAATAATTTACTGTTAAAAATAATTTTATTTGTTTTCAAGCATACTATATGTTTGTGTTGAATTTCTTATAAATGTTTTAGTTAGATCTCATGCTCTTCTTTTTCAAATGAATAACATATCATAGAGAAACAAGGAGGAATCCACATTGAAGCAACTATTCTACAAGAAAAACTAAACTTCTAAATAAAGGGATATATGTAAACTGAAAACTAATTAGGCTTGATTAAAATTTAGGGAATGTGATATCGAATTGTTTAATAGTAGAGTCTTGCAGAATTGAACTTTTGCATTCCAAGCCACTCTTATATTTTTCCCACAAAAGACAAATATTAAAGCAAGGTCTCATGCAAGATTCAAGTATGCCTTTCCTATTTTATAGAAAGTAGTTGAAACTTGAAAGTCATTTTCTCCACCATTGGTTATCAAGGATCATAATCGCATGTTGGCATTTACGTGGAGATGTTAATACCAAACATTCGTGAGTATATGTCATAACATTTTTTTTTCAGTTCAAATAAAAAAATTTGATGCTCTTGCAATTTAAAGCAGTCTCTTGTGAAAAAAATTTCCTCTTAGCAGAGTAGAAAGAGCGGGAAGAAGAAAACTTTTAGACTACCAAGTATAATCGAATTATTCTAAACAGATTTTTAAAACTAGTTTAACATGAACAAGTTTGTGGGTGATTTTTAGGTTAATTGATGTTTCCTCACAAGGTAATTCCCCGTTAAATTTAAGGGGAAAAGGAACCAATAACATTCTATTGTACGCCATTTATTCATTTGTGAAATTTAACCAATAAACGAAACAACAAAAGTATTTATATTATTTAAAAAAAAGTATTTATACCAAAATACGATATCTCAAACAATGTGACTATATCCAAAAGTAATTATATCATAATCACATTGACAAACTAGCAATGACTAACAAAAATTAACACTACCAAAATCAAATTATTAAAAGTTGTACTAACAAAAAATCTATATTGTATAGCTAAATTACTATACCAAAATATGACTCATAATCTAACATAAGCCTATCACTTCTTTAGTTGTTTCTGTAAAACTACTTCTTGAGTGTTTATAAGATCTTCAATGGACTTGCGTTTCTTATTTGGAGATTTTCTTTGAACCGAGGAGCCTGCAATAGCTATCTGACGAGAATCAAATATCTTTGATTTTAAACCAGACTACAAAATATAATATTTCAATTAGTTACGATAGAAACAACATTTAGAAAGATGTTATAGTCAATTGTAAAACTTACATAATATGTCTGCTCCCCACTTTTAGATTTGTGTAAAGGCCTAACCCTGGGAATTGTTTTGGTATTCTAGTCCTTGACATTACACCACCCACTGTGCTTTGCTTTTGTTTCTCTTTGTGTGCACTACCTGACAAATTATCAGGCATAACGAATGTTGCTGAAGTCCTATTAGGCTGAGATGCTAAAGCAGATCCAACAACTTGTGGGTTATTGTTTCCCTGCATC
This sequence comes from Hibiscus mutabilis, assembly GCA_019671005.1. Classification (NCBI taxonomy): domain Eukaryota; kingdom Viridiplantae; phylum Streptophyta; class Magnoliopsida; order Malvales; family Malvaceae; genus Hibiscus; species Hibiscus mutabilis. Next base: position 5,060,737 of record CM033728.1, read on the forward strand.
AAACAAAGTAAATTAACAAATCTGCATATCCATTTAATATACATCAAATATATCATAGAGAAATATTTATAAGGTTATAAGTACTGAAGTATCATCTGTTGCAGCCTCTGTATTTTGAGCATGGCTACTGCTTTGCTGTTAAACAAAAAATTGAGAAAAAATTGTTACCAAGTCCAATACTAATAAATGACACATAAAACCATATTTGTAAGATTTAAATAGTATATACCTGCTGTGTACATCTTCGTTTGTTGTGACCCTCAACTCCGCAAATTCTACATTTCACTATCAAGCCAACCCTACTAAGTTGTCCAGGCTTTTTTTTCGTTGATTCATTTTTTGCCTTTCTCCTATTTTTTTGGCCTGCCTGGCATCTTTTTCTCAATATGAGGAAATACAGACTCAATTCCAAATTTGGTCCATTCATGTGACCCATTAATAGGATGCAAAGCAAAAGCATATGCTTTCATGTAGGTGTTTTTATGGTAACATTGATCCAAGTAATCATCGGGGCCACTACCCATGTGCCATATAGCACAACAAGCATGCGGACAAGGTAAGCCAGTTAATTTCCAACTTCTACAACTACAAATCCTCTCTTGTAGGTTCACTATGTATTGTTTTTGCCCCGTCTTCATTTCACAACCATTATCACCATTCCACGTCATTTACCATTCAATGTTGTCTTTTTTACTTTGATCAAACTTTCTCTTCACTAAAAGACCATAGTTATGCTTCCATGATTTACAAAACTTTCTCTTCTCGACAATTCGAGTCATCAACTTTACTCTGATCTCTTCTAACATTGTGATTATACTTTTGTACCTTGCCTCCAAAATGCTAGAATTGAAAGCTTCACAAATATTATTATCGACCATGTCACACTTACTATGTGTAATAACTTATTTTTATCTGTGTTGTTAATATTGCAACATACTAATATAATAATTAATTAATATTATTGTTGCATGTTTACGAGCATGAGTGTTATTAATTATATATGTAATATATATGTGTGATGTGTGTAAATGCATGTATGGTATGTGTGTTATGTATTATATACGTATTAGTAATTATTATGGTATGTGTTTCATATGTGTGGTCACGTATGCTTTACATTGCTTGCATGTATATATTAATGTGTGTATTTGTATTAATTATGTATGTGATACATGTAAGTATTTGAATGTATATTATATATACGTATGTGTGTTCGTGTATGTATGTATGTATGCGTGTATATTGTTATTATTGTTATTATTATTATTATTGTTGTTATTATTATTATTAATGGGCTAAATTAAAATGAAATCCAAAAAAATTTAATTAAAACCCAAATAAATATATTAGTGTCCAGTCCAATATATTACAAAACCCAAAATTAAATGTTACAAGGCCCATTTCGGCCAGACCCAATTAAACCCTAATGTCTAACCCTAATCCCTTTCTTTATGCGCAGCCAACCAGGGCCGTTGGATCAAATCTTGATCCAACAGCCACGATTGAAGGAGGTAGACCATCCAGCTGGCCGCGTGGGATCACGCGCGAGCCGTTCAGCTCCCCACGCGCTCGTGCGTCGCACGGACGAGGCTATCCGATTTCCAAGGCGCCACGTGTCATCATCTCGGGCTGCCTCGTTGTTCTAAGATTGCATATGTGTCATTCGTGCATCGAGCCATCTTAGCCGTTGGATCTGGTCTGATCCAATGGCCAAGGATCAGTCTGGCCGAGAGAACGCCTCCACCATGTCGCCGTACCAACAACCGGACGTGCAAGAAAAAGAAAAATAGACTGTCAGCAACCAAATCTATCATATCTGTATTTTTTTATTTTTTCTTTCTATCTACCAAATAAAATTAGAACCAAAAAGGGCATATATATCAAATGTATCCAACTATTTTGTACTCAGTCATCAGACCCAAGGATCAATAACAAAAAAGAAAAATTCCAGTGGTAATCGTCTTTCTTACTTTTTTCTCTTGCATGCACATCGAAAAAAAACAAAAATAATACAAAAAGGGGGGTTTAAGCTTTTACCTTATTGCCGCCGGCCTCCCATCACTGGTTATAAGCCATCAGTTTCCAAAACTAAATATGGTGAACTGGAGAAGGGGATGTTTTTTTGGTCTCGGTTCATAAAAATAAGTTTTAAAAAGAGGGTTTGTTTCAAAAAAGGGCTTCAATTTTTTAAAAAAAAAGGAACTAAAGGGTTCTATTTAAAAAAATAAAACTAGATCTGTTTTTGGAAGTAAAAAAATGGGTGTTATTGTGACTTTTTTGTAGTCACCGGCGCCTGTAAGCGGCGGCCGACAACAGCGTGCATGGCGAAAGCTCGCCGGTTTCTAGAAACAATGGCAGCCGTTTGGAATGTTGAGTGTATGGGGGCTTTCGGTTGGGAGAATAAACAAAGGGGGAGAGTTTTTTTTAAAACCAAAATTTTAAAATGCCAAAAGTCTGAAAACCGAACCAATTAAGTCATTTTATAGACATTTAATGTTTTAAAAATTGTCTAATCATGCAATAAGAACCCCCGCGTTTCTGATGTTTACACTTTGAGTCTGTCCCTTGGTCTAATTGCAACCCCAGTCCACCTTTCTTTTTTAAGTCTTTCAATTTAGCCCTTAAATTAAACGGATTCTGAGTTCAAATGGTGAAATCACGCCCTTAGTCCCTCCGCGTTTTCAATATTTTCAGTCTGAGCTTGCCCCTTGGTTTAATTACATCTTCAGTCCTCATAAGCTTTGTCTGGTTCTTAATTAGATCCCTAAATGTCATTTTTTATTTAATTTCTAAGCATTTTGTTTTTATTTTATTATATTTCAGTCCCCTTGTATGATTTAAATGATTATGTTTTTTTAGTTTGTTTGCTTTGGCCTTTTATGTTTATATGTTTTTTTATATTTCATATCTATTTGTGTTTTTTTTTAACATATGTAATAGCTGTGACATCATGTTTTAGGTCTTAATTCGTTGTTCTTATCGTGTACATGTTTGTTTTATGTGTTACGTTTTAGTTTCGTTTGTACATCATGTTTATATGGTTCTTCATGTTTTTTTATGTATTTTGGTTAGCATATTATGTGCATTTATTTATGTTTTCATAACATGCGTATCATCATGCTAGTATATCATTTAGTTTGTTTGTTCATGTTGCATACATGTGTTTTATTAAGTGATCATGTTTAGTTTAGTTATTTATCATGTATATGTGTGTTCTAGTATGTTTCATTTTTGTTTTGTATTTTAAGTTATATTTTAAAAATGGGTGATGTTTGTTACATATTAATATCATGATATGCTTTTAATGTATGCATGTAATTTGTGTCATATGATAAAGTTTTAGTGTAATATGGTGATAATGTTGTTTTGTTATTTTAGTATCATATTATATATGTCATACATATGTGGTATAAATACAAACATAAACCTATAAGAAGGAAAAAAAATACTTCAAGATTAAGTTAACTAACTACAACATACTTAAACATATATATATATATATGTTTAAGTATGTTGTAGTTAGTTAACTTAATCTTGAAGTATTTTTTTTCCTTCTTATAGGTTTATGTTTGTATTTATGTTTAGCTTAGATTCCTGTAACATGTCATTTTAGTTATGATCATGCATTTTATTAATATCATGTTAAACTATATATGAATGTTTTATAATTTGTTTTCTAAGATTGCATAACGGATATATAATTGTCAATGCGATGCCCTTTTATTCGAGCGTAAACGTGGCCACTATCAAGCGCAGTGATGGTAGTCTATCGGTTTATTCTCGAATAACAGGGCCCTTAAAATTTACTCGCACTTATAACCAAATTTTAATTTAATCACCACTTTAATCCGAAAATTTTAATATTAATAAAGCGGTAATGATTAAAGTACCAATTTTGGGCGGTGTGGGGGTGGTAATCATTCTCCATCCGTAACCGACTCCCGAACCCAACATTTTTCTAAATCTCTGGTTTTTTATGGTATCCGGCCTACCTTAGTGGTCGGTGGTGACTCCACTTTTAAAATAAAAATATGGTTTTTCTAAAACCCCACGGAATACATATTTTTAAACACCCGAAAGAACCACAAACACCTCGAAACCCGTTTTTTTAGCGAAAACACTCGAAAAAAAGAAAGGATAGCTACACTATGACACCCAAAAAAGCCTTTGTCCAATTTTTCGGGGACTTGGATTTTAAATCCTTCGCAACTAACTCATCCTTTTTTGTAAGAGCTTCAACTTTATCTTCCCATTCCCTCTCAGTTGTATCCTTCACAATCTCCCAAAAATCAAATTCATAAGACTTTGCTTTCTTCCATCCAATCCAATTCGCAAAAACATGTCGTGCACAATTTCTATGTTCCACTCTAGGAAGAACATCATTAATAGCAATCTCTAAAACCTATGAAGATAAAACAAATTATATATTTAGAATGTTAAGAAATATAATATAAATCACATAACATAACTAAATTGTTATTACCTTTTTTTATCACTAATTATGGTAAATCCAAAGCCATCCTCTAGATCCAAGTCTGCTGTAAGTAAATTCAAAAACCATGCCCATGAATCTGTACATTCAACCTCAACTATAGCCCACGCAACCGGGTACATTTGGTTGTTCGCATCTCTTCCAACAGCTGATAATAACTAACTCTTGAATGGTCATTTCAAAAAGCAACCATCTAACCCAAGAATTGGCCTACATCCTTCTTTCCAACCTTTCTTCAAAGAAACAAAACAAACATAGAACCTTTTAAAATGAGGGGGAGAATCTAGAGTCACCCTCTGCACTGCCATCTTAATTGTACTGCCTGGATTCTTTGCCCTCAACTCATCTGCATAATCCCATAACATAGCAAACTCTTCCTTAAAGTTTCCAGACAACCTTTCATTAACTATCTTTTTTGCTCTTTTGCACTTCGTAAGATTGACATTAACATATATCTTTGAAGCAACCCTTTGTTGAATCTCCTTCAACTTCATTTTTGGATGATCCCTTATGGTTGCTTCAAAATGGTCAACAATGGTAGCAACATTAACCATCTTACTATGGAAACTCACACAACAGTTATGCTCATCTTGGAAACTCTTTACCTGTACAATAAGAATATTAGAAAATATACATATAAAATAAATAATATAATTAAAATTAAAGTGCAATGAAATCAATTCACCTGTATACAACGTGTGGCCCTACTATAACTTGCAAAGATTCTTCAAGGACATTTGGCAGAGGCAAGACATTTAACCCTTATCCGTTTTGGTTCATTCTTAACAATCTTCAACTCTCTTCTTGAAAGTTTTGAATATTTTCTAATGGCATCTTTGAATTCTTTTCCGTCTTTAAGGAGCATTCCTATACAAAATTCTGGATTTTCATCGTTTGGATTGTACACCGAAAACATACTTCTCATTTTCACACAAGATTCATCTTCCTCCTCTAAACTACACTCGGTTATACGTCATCAGAATCATGATATTCTGTATCATGACAATATTTAATCATGGTACCTTTTTCATGCTCTTTTACAAATTCTGCGTCCTCTTGAACGTCCCTTTCAGACTTTGCAAAATTCATTCCAATTTTTTTTTGTGATCTTCTTAACTTTTCTCTACCAGCTTGCAACTCTTCATCATCATTACCATCCAATAAATATCTCACTTTAACAAGATAGACGACATCACTATCATCATCAACCCCGTAACTAGCCCTTTCATTACCTTGATCAGTCCCCAAATCAACACCCTAAAAAGGCCCCTCAGTAGCCCTTTGACTAGCACCCTCAGTCCATTGATTAACCCCCTGTTTAACCCCCTCAATGTCCTCTTGACCAGCACTTTCAGCCTCCTGACCAACCCCTTTAGCATCCCCTTCATTTAATAGTAAAGATTTATCATCTATTATGTCAAGACTATGGATTTTATGCTCCACATATAACTCAATCTCAAAACATTTATACCAACAATTAATCATATCTAAAGTGCTGCTATCATCCCATACTACCCTAAGTGTATCATACAAACTCTTACTGTTAGGCACATAAAAGTGAATAATTTCAACAGTATTAAATGACAGATCTTCTTGTATTATTCGACATAATTGGATGTATGAAATAGTATCAGGATCCTCTTCTATTTTAAGCTTAGTTCCATTCACATACCTAAGATATGGGTCACGCACAAATCGCCCACCCATATGCAAGTTCAAATATTTTTCAACAGACATCTGCATCAAAATAGAACGTAAACACAATGAGTAAATAATGTAATGATAAAGTGGGAAACACATGTCATTAAAAATATAAAATTACTTGGACATACTAACA